>BSBM01000743.1:4765000-4995000 GCA_027924585.1 Larix kaempferi
TAACACTAGCGCATTTATGAATAAAGAAACGCGCACGCGTTTTGTGAAGCTAGGTACAATTTTTAGCCGTGCACCAAACATATTAAATACCCAAGTTTTTTTTAATATTCCATAAACGCACACACGTTTGTGTGGACATAACACTAGCGCGTTATGGAATACATAACACTAGCGCATTATGTCTGTGCAAACATATTTTTATCCTCCCGCATTCTACATTTTCTCCTCCTGCCTTCCCGTCTCCCATACAACACGACACTTCAAAATTAACAGTCAAAGCATTGGAGGAAGATCAAGACACTCCATGTTAACAATCAACAAGTTTGAAGAGGATTCTACAGTTGGCATTTGGAATTGAGGATTCCACATTCACAATTACATTCACAAATTCAAGCTTCAAGGGGATTCTACATTCACAAATTCAAGCTTCAAGGGGATTCTACATTCACAAATTCAAGCTTCAAGAGGATTCGACATTCACAATCTCAAGCTTCAAGGTGATTCTATATTAACAATGTCAAGCAAGTTTGATGAATCTATATGAACACAGTTGAAGAATAATCTACATTCCCTATTGAGCAAGCTTGAAATTTCTATATTCACAAGTAAGGTAGAAAATTTACTTTCACATTGAAGAGCAAGATTGATGTTCATCTATATTCACAATTGAGGAAGTATCTATATTGACAATTGAGCAAGCTTGAAGAACCTATATTCATAGTTGAGAAATAATTTGGATATTTGAATAATTGAGCACACCTCTAGGATCTATTTTCTTAGTATTGCTCATTGTGGTCATGGGGAATTCACGCAATCGAAAAAGGAAATTGGCAAGGAAAGAGAAGCCTCAAGAAACCATGGAAGAAGTTAGAGAAAAGAAAAGATTGGACATGTGGAATCGAAGGCATTCCATGGAAACTCATCCAATTCCAACCGTAGATGATGCCACGGTTGTTCCTACCCATCCACCTCAAGAATTACGAAGAAATTCACTAGATGGGCCCTCAATTTCAACAACATTTGATGAATAAGCACCCCATGGCACTAGTGAAGAAGTAAGACGTAGGTTCTCATCGGGTGATGTTTCAATTCCCACATCAAGTCAACCTCAAAATATGGTAGTGGATGACTTGTTGGGTAGTGGTTATACAAGCAACGAAGTTAGAGAGGCATTGAGTGGAGGATTGACAATGGAAGAAGCAAATATTATGGAGATCGTCCAAGAGAATGAAAGACAAGGGGCTCCTATGGAAACGCCAGAGCGTCCTGGTGATGGTGTACATGCTCCAGTTCCAACACCCTTACCTCCATTAGCAGTTGCACGCCAAAGAACTACAAGACGTATACAGGTTGATGAAACTCTCATTAGTTCACTTGAAGGTACGTTGTCTACATGTTCTATTGCTTATCAAACTCGACAAATACTTGATAACTTTTTTGATTCTAAATGTGATGGGGACCAGTGCAAATTATTTTTATCATTGTTGAAATCTAGGCATATGACTGTTGTTAGAAGAACATTAGGGATAAAGATGGCCAAAAAGTTAGAACCAAGTTCTCATATCGTTAAAAGTTTAGTAGATGCATTTAGTACAATTGGAAAGAAATCTATCTCAAAGGATCGCAATGCGGCTCGTCGTGTGTTGTCACAATCAATCATTAACAAAAGCACTAGGGCACTTCATTCTTAAACCTACATCCAAAATTATTAATTTGAATGTGAAGACCCTTCGTAGGTAATGTGTTAGAAGAGAACAACTTGAAACCGGTCAAACAGATGTTTGGGCCTTCATTGGTAGGTTTCCATGCTCTGATATGAAGCTCATTGATACGGTAAAGGGATTAGTGCAAGCTTTTTGGCATGACAACAATAGACCTTCTTCCAACCAAAAAGATGTATTAAAATTGAGAAGGGGTTCAAAGGATCATGAACCACACATTAAACATTTTCTTGATATGACACAAACAAAATTATATGAAAGATTTAGGAATGAACATAACGAACTTGACTTGGGCCAAAGATAATTTGAAAAATGCAAACCATGGTATATTAAAATAAACACAATTCGTAACACATGTTGTTGTCGATACCACATTGAGTATGGTTACTATTATGACACATATACATATATTTTTCATGTATTGCATAACACTCTTGTGCAGGAATGCTCAGCTACATTACCACCGATTCCATCTAGAGACTTTATTCATAGCATTTTGTGTAGTAGTCCAAATGATTGCACATTTTATCAAAAAAGTTGCATAGATGGGACATGCCCAGGGTGTGGTGGATTCACATTATTGGAAAAATGCAGACATGTGACTGATGAGCATGAACTTGCAGTCATTCAAATATGTCACGTATGATATTGATGGAGGGAACAAAAGAAAAAAAATACAATTGGTCACTTGTCAGGTTGGTAATGAGCTATTGGATACTATTTCTTCTTCAGATTGCAATTTCATATGTAACAATCTATTGATATAATGTCTTTATTGTTGATATACCAGGTACGGGTTTGCGACTTCATGGAGGAATTCTTTGAAAAGACACAACAATATGTAAAGCATGTGCATGTGGCTCGTTGGCAATATGAACAGTTTAGAACGTGCAGGGATACATTTCCTATTGGGACTATCCTGTCAGTGGTCGATTTTGCGGAAAACTACACTCTTCAACCGCAAAATGAGATTCAGAGTCAGTACTATCACTCGGACTAGGTGAGCCTAATGGTCCATATCACCTATAGACATGGGGCAGATAGTACTAAAGACAACAGGGTTATATTGAAAGAGTATCACTTCTACATAAGTGATGACAGGTGTCACGACTTGGCTTTTGTACAACACAGTTTTGAAATGTTCTACAATCACTTGAAGGATAATAGTATATGGATGGAACAACATTGGATTTGGTCTAACGGTTTTGCAGGGCAATTAAAAAATGCCCATGTCTTCCAATGGTTGTGTATGCTCCACAAAAGGCACAAGGTGCCACATATTTGGAACTATTTTGAGACTGGGCATGGAAAAGGTGAACACGATGGAGCAAGTGCATGCATAAAGACTGCATTATGCAGGAAAGAAATGAAGTTCATAGATGGACCTATCATCCGAAATGCAAAAACCATCGTTGAATGGTGTGCTTCAGTCATGGGGGAGGGAGCAAGAAGGTAGGAAGATCACTCAACTAGGAAAGCACATGTGGTTATATATTTTTGGGAGGTGGTGGATGTAGATCATTCACAGTTATATGAGTGCAAGACCATCCAAGGAACTCGCGCATTTCATTCAGTTAGAATGTCGGACAATGCTATACTTGAAATGTGGACAAGGAAACTATCATGTTTTTGTTCTCCATGCAGTAGTGGTGAATGGGACGAATGTGAATCCATGGATTGGGTTGACAGTTGGGACTGTGTATCACTCCCCATTGGTCGACGGATAGCTACAGAATTATCCCAGTTGGAGGAGGACCAATCAAGTATTTCACTAGACTATGACCACATATCAGATCTCGTACAACTAGTTTCAATTAATATTTTTATATTTTTGACAACTAGTTGTGTCTAATTAGATGTGTATATTTTTTATATTTTTGACAACTAGTTGTGTCTAATTAGATGTGTATATTTTTTATATTTTTGACAACTAGTTGTGTCTAATTAGTTGACTAAAACGTTAGAACTATATTTTCTCCAGGTCACATATACGCAGTGGTCGCCCCAAGACACAATGCATGGCACATTGACTATTGGCTGGCATGTTGCTTAGAGGGGAAGCAAACCCTAAATGTCCAATTGCAGGACTCTGAGGGAGTTGATTTTTCGATTAGGTCGATGGTTATAAAGGGAGAATATTTGAACCAAGTTTCCCACTCAGCAAATAGAAAAGGGTATAAATATGAATATTATAAACCAGGTCGGATTGTATACCATTATACACACTTAGTTATTGGCACAAACCTCCAGCTGCAAACAATGCCAAGGTGGAACTCATCAAAGGCACGATACTTATTGCCTTATTCCAAGCACGAGAGGTTACAACAAACCATTGGTATTCAAGGTGATCCTAATGGTCTAGTCAAATGACCATAGGTAGGTAATATCATACGTGGTTTGCTTCTTTTATTGTGTGTTATGTTATAGGTATGTGGTGTACATGTATGCTATGATTTTGTTATGTGGTCTCATTGAGTATTGACATTAATATTTTGACTATTGTAGCCATACATTGATAGCTTGATAGATTCATAAATTGCATAGAATTGGTACAACTTGATAGATTGCACAAGCTTCGTAATCATCATCATCATCAGGATCATCATATTCATCACCACCACCACCACCACCGTCATCATCATCAGGATCATCATATTCAGGATCATCATCATCGTCAACATATTCATCATCACTATCATCATTCTCAGGATGATCATCATCACGATGATCATCATCATCATATTCATCATCATCATCATCGTCAACATATTCATCATCACGATCATCATTCTCATTACCCTTATCATCATCAGCACCACCATCGTGATCATCATCCTCATCATCATCATGGTGAACCATTATCTTCATCATCATCATCATCGTCAACATATTCATCATCATGATCATCATTCTCATCACCCTCATCATCAACATCTTCATCATCATCACCACCATGATCATGATCATCATCCTCACCCTCATCCACATCCTCACCATCATCATGATCATCATCCGTCAACAAGTGCCCGACGAACGATTTTGCAAAGTTGACCCCCGTGGGAAAAAATTGCACACTCCCTCACTAAGCAAAACCCTAGTTTCCAAGATGGACCTACAAGATGACACCGTGGCCATGGGTGTTAAGTTTAAACCAAATAGACAAACAAGATCTCTGAAAGAAACACAATCACAAGATAGACACACAATATACCCTGGGAAACCCTCATGGGGTAGAAAACCCAGCAAAGCTTTCCTCAATAAGATGATCAACCAAAATACAAGATGTGCTCCTTCTCCTTGACTCCTTAGCAGATCTCCTCAACTAGTGCGCACTCTTCCACAAGTGAGTGAGTGATCTAATGAGGAGTTCACCTCCTCTATTTATACTTGACTCCCAACTGACTAAAAGACCTAATGGGGCCGACCTCACCTGGAGAAGTCTAATAACCCCTAAAATATAACTGCAGGGCCGACCCACACATGGTGGGTCTAATAACCCTAGTTAATACAAACCCCTGGAGGAATAAACATCTCCAGATACATGATAGGGTTACCTCGGAGGAATGAATCATCTCCGGAATAATAAAGTACAAATATAATATTCTTTGAAGTTACAATATTCAACACTCCCCCTTAACGAGAAGGATATTATAACAACATCTGCAAGAGCAAGGTGTCATCATACATGATACATCTATAAATCATCAGAAGCTTTCTTCAATTCATCTTCATCAGTAACTCAACCAGTTACTGGAACATCAATGTCAATAGTGTCGATATCACTACGATCATCGGCATCGTCATCAGCATCGTCATCACATGATCATCAGCATCGTCATCACACGATCATCAGCATCGTCAGCATCGTCATCACACGATCATCAGCATCGTCATCATACGATCATCAGCATCGTCATCACGCGATCATCATCATCGTCATCATACGATCATCAGCATCGCCATCACATGATCATCAGCATCGTCATCATACGATCATCAACATCGTCATCAGCATCGTCATCATACGATCATCAGCATCGTCATCACACGATCATATTCCTAGGATGATCAATCCTGCTCCTTTTAGGACATAGGTCCATGGATGATACAATCCAATCTTCAGTTCTCGGAGACTTCAGTCTACGGATCAATTCTGGGACCTCAGTCCGGGGACGATGCAATCCCCTGCCTGTTCATTCAGGACTTCATTTTTCGAAGACCCAGTCTATGGTTCTATTCTGGGACCTCAGTCCGGGGACGATACAATCCCCTACCTGTTCATTCAGGACTTCATTATCGGAGACCCAGTCTACGGTTCTATTCTGGGACCTCAGTCCGGGGACGATACAATCCCCTACCTGTTCATTCAGGACTTCATTATCGGAGACCCAGTCTACGGTTCTATTCTGGGACCTCAGTCCGGGGACGATACAATCCCCTACCTATTCATTCAGGATTTCATTATCGGAGACCCAGTCTACGGTTCTATTCTGGGACCTCAGTCCGGGGACGATACAATCCCCTACCTGTTCATTCAGGACTTCATTATCGGAGACCCAGTCTACGGTTCTATTCTGGGACCTCAGTCTGGGGACGATACAATCCCCTACCTGTTCATTCAGGACTTCATTATCGGAGACCCAGTCTACAGTTCTATTCTGGGACCTCAGTCCGGGGACGATACAATCCCCTGTCTGTTCATTCAGGACTTCATTATCGGAGACCCAGTCTACGGTTCTATTCTGGGACCTCAGTCCGGGGACGATACAATCCCCTGCCTGTTCATTCAGGACTTCATTATCGGAGACCTCACGTCTACGGCTCTCTTTAGGACTGAAAGTCCAGGGATGATCCAATCCCCTACCTGTCCACTAAGGACTTCATTCTCGGAGACCTCACGTCTACGGCTCTCTTTAGGACTGAAAGTCCAGGGATGATCCAATCCCCTCAACTGTCCACTAAGGACTTCATTCTCGGAGACCTCACGTCTACGGCTCTCTTTAGGACTGAAAGTCCAGGGATGATCCAATCCCCTCAACTGTCCACTAAGGACTTCATTCTCGGAGACCTCATGTCTACGGCTCTCTTTAGGACTGAAAGTCCAGGGATGATCCAATCCCCTCAACTGTCCACTAAGGAATTCATTCTCGGAGACCTCACGTCTACGGCTCTCTTTAGGACTGAAAGTCTAGGGATGATCCAATCCCCTCAACTGTCCACTAAGGACTTCATTCTCGGAGACCTCACGTCTACGGCTCTCTTTAGGACTGAAAGTCCAGGGATGATCCAATCCCCTCAATCTGTATTCTCATCAATACAAGTACAAGTATCCTCATCCATACAAGTACATAATCAATATCTAGCATCAACAGCATGTATACATCATACATCAAAAGCATGTATTCTTACTAATACATCTAAAAGCATGTATACATCTGTCATCGAAAGCATGTATTCTCACTAATACATCAAATCATGTATACATCTAACATCAAAAGCATGTATACATCTAGCATGTATTCTCACTAATACATCTATCATCAAAATCATGTATACATCTAACATCAAAAGCATGTATACATCTAGCATGTATTCTCACTAATACATCTATCATCAAAATCATGTATACATCTAACATCAAAAGCATGTATACATCTAGCATGTATTCTCACTAAGACATCTATCATCAAAATCATGTATACATCTAACATCAAAAGCATGTATACATCTAGCATGTATTCTCACTAATACATCTATCATCAAAATCATGTATAAGTAAAACTGAATGGAAATAAAACAGTCCTAAATCTAACTATTTCTTAAGTGACTAGGTGAAGTCTCATTATTGATGAGACTTGCTTGCCATCAGGAATCATGCTACTCCCCCTTTCTAGGAGAGTCCTTTTGAACTAAACCAAGCTTGTCTCGAAAGTATTCAAATTTCACACGAGACAGTGGTTTGGTCAGGATATCAGCAATTTGATCTTCAGTGCTCACATACTGAAGCTTGATAGCTCCTTTCTGCACCATATCTCGAATATAGAAGAATCGGATCTCTATGTGTTTTGACTTATCATGAAACACAGGATTTTCTGTCATTTTGATGCAGCTTTGATTATCACACATAATCATAGTGGGATCCATATCTAAGTCAAACACTCCAGATAACAGTTTCCGAAGCCATACAGCTTCACAGCTGGCAGAGCAAGCAGCTATGTATTCTGCCTCAGCAGAGCTGAGGGCCACACTGGATTGTTTCTTGCTGAACCAAGAGATCATGGCAGATCCAAGGCTATAACATCCACCTGAAGTACTTTTTTTGTCTGAGACACTGCCTGCCCAATCAGAGTCTGAGTAACCATGCAACTTGAGTTCATGACTTCCATCATAGAGTAGACCAAAATCTAATGTACCTTTTAAGTACCTCATTACATGCTTTGCAGCTATTAGATGAACCTTTCTGGGTTCTACTAGATACTGACTTAGGGTATTTATAGCAAAGCATATATCTGGCCTAGTATTTGTTAAGTACATTAGTGACCCAATGATCTGTCTATATAAAGTTAGGTCCACTAATTCTGATGAGCCATTAACCAAAATCTTTAAGTTGGAGTCCATGGGAGTGGCCATAGGTTTACACTCCAACATATCAAATCTTTTCAGAATTTCCACAGTATACTTACCTTGATTCAGAAAGATTCCTCTTGGTTCTTGCCACACTTCTAAGCCTAAGAAGTAGTGCATCAATCCGAGATCTTTCATCTCGAATTCTGAAGAAAGCTTCTTCTTGCTTTCAATGATTTGTTTCTCATTTCCAGTTAGAAATAGATCATCTACATATAATAAAAGTATAACTGGTTCATCATCCATCACCTTGAGATAAAGGTTTGGGTCAGCTTTACTTTTGGTAAAGCCCATGCTAGTTAAGAAATTTTCAATCCTTCCGTACCAAGCTCTGGGAGCTTGTTTCAACCCATATAATTCATTTTTTCAGTTTGCATACATGAGTCCTTCCGTCATTTACCTCAAACCCTTGTGGTTGCTCTATGTATACTTCTTCTTCAATTACACCATTCAGAAAAGCTGTCTTAACATCCATTTGATGTAGTTTCCACTTCATCATGGATGCAAGAGCCATGATAGTTCTAATTGAAGTATACCTAGCAACTGGTGCAAATGTTTCTTCATAGTCAATTCCCTCCTTCTGAGAGAAACCTCTGGCTACAAATCTTGCTTTGTATTTTTCAATACTTCCATCCGCAGCATGTTTTATTTTATAGATCCATTTGGAAGAAACCACACTTTTGTCTTTTGGTTTGGGAACTATATCCCAAACATCATTTTTCATTATTGACTGATATTCTTCAGTCATTGCTTCTACCCATTCTTTCTTTTGAGCTGCCTCTTCATAGCTGGTAGGTAGTTGATCCACAAGATCACACATCAGGGCCATATAGTTGGATACTAGCTTTGGTTTCTTCCTTTCTCTAGTGGAGCCTTCAGGAGCACCATATCTTTCTGCTCCTTGAATAATATCTCTAGCCGATGCTGGTCTTCTTTTCCTAGACAATTCTGCAACAGGAGGTTCTTGTGGTTCCAGCATGTCATGATCCTCTGGTATGTCCTCTTCAGGAATGTGAGCATTCTCTGAGATTCTGGGAGATGTATCTTCTTCATAAACTTCTTCAAGTTGACACTTTCTAGATTTCTTGAGGGCTGCTTCCTCATCGAAGGTAACATCTCTACTTATTTCTATATGATGGAAACCTAGTATGTATATTCTGAAGGCTTTGGATGTTTCACAATAACCAACAAACATTCCCTTCTTACCTGAGGGATCCAATTTGGATCTCTTTTCTTTTGGAATGTGGATGTACACAGGACACCCAAATATTTTGAGATGACTTACCTCAGGCTTCTTTCCTGTAAAGACTTCTTCTGGAGTTTTGAAGTCAAGAGCACTATGAGATAGTCTATTTTGAACATATACTGCTGTCTTGGCTGCTTCAGCCCATAGATACATGGGAAGGTCTTGATCATGTATCATAGTCTTTACAGCTTCCATGATGGTTCTATTTTTCCTCTCATCTACCCCATTTTGTTGGGGATTGTAAGGAGTGGTTAGTTCCCTTTTGATTCCAGCTTCTTTACAGAACTCTTCAAATTCCTTTGAAGTATATTCTCCACCATTATCTGTTCTGAGAATCTTGATTTTCTTGTCTGAGAGGTTTTCTATTAGAGCCTTGAACTCTTTGAATTTTCCAAAGACTTCATTCTTACCCTTTAGGAAGTATATCCAAGTTTTTCTTGAATAGTCATCAATGAAAGAGAGATAGTATTCAAACCCACTTAGAGATGTGGTCGGCATAGGTCCACATACATCTGAGTGTATTAGCTCTAGAGAACCCTTAGTCTTTGTTTCACTTTTTGGAAAGGGATTCTTGATATTCTTCCCTTTCTTGCATCCTTTACATGAGCCATCATGATCAACCTTCAAGTTTGGCAAACCTATAACCATCTTACTCACATATGGTAAAGCTTTATAGTTAATGTGAGCTAGTCTTCTATGCCATAGCTCACTGGGACTAGAAACTTCATGAGCAAGGGCAGATTCTGGATGACCCTTGAGTTTATAAAGTCCTCCTTCTTCTTCACCAATGACAATTGCATCTTTGATTGATTTTCCTTTGGTCCACATGAGTACTTGACCATCTATGAAGGCTACTCTAAAGCCTTTCTTGTCTAGTGCTGAGATAGAAAGTAGATTCTTCTTTAAACCTGGGACATATAAAATTTCTTTCATTTTCAAAGGTGTTCCTGAATCAAGCTTGTAGCTTGCTTCACCAATTCCCTTGATGGGATATTGATAATCATCTCCTAGAGATACCTTCTGGGGTGAAGACTTCTCTTCAATCTTGGAGAGAGTTTCCTTATGACCTGTCATGTGCTTTGAAGCACCACTGTCAATGAGCCAAGTGCCTTCACCAGGGGACACAGATCCAGAGAGAGCAAAAAATAGTACATATTCTTCTGGTTCTTCTTTCTTTACTTTAGATCTTTTCTTTTGAGGCCTTTCCTACACTTCTTCTTCTTCTTCTTCTTCTTCTTCTTCTTCACTGTCATCTTCTGCCATATGAGCATGATGTCTTTTGTGAACAAACCTTTTCTTCTTCTTCTCTGGTAGGGTACAGTCTCTGGCATAGTGTCCTAGCTTGAGACAATTGAAGCATTGGACTGTGGAGATGTCTCCCCCTTTCTTTTTGAATCTATGAGAGGGTTGAGGCCTTTTGTGGTTCACTTTCTTGAAGTAGCCTCTCTTCCCTCTTTTGGTGTGGGTCGCCAAAGCTTGGTCATCCTCTTTGAGAAGTGCTTCGCTGTTGGCAACCCTAGCCTCATCTTGAACACAATCTTCCCATACTACATCAAACTTCATACTTTCTTTTCTGGCACACATAGTTTGAATGAATGACTCCCAAGGTCTAGTGAGACCATTTAGAGCTGTCATCACAAGTTCATCTTCATCAAGAGTATCACCAATGGCATCTAGTTGTTCTTTGATTAGAGAGACTCTTGAGAAGTAGTCTTGAATGGATTCTCCTTTGTGCATCTTGGTACTTTTCAATTGAGTCCTTAGATTCATCTTTCTGTTGATGTTCTTTCCTTCATACATTCTTCCTAGGGCATCATACATTTCCTTTGGAGTCTTCTTGGAAGACACTTGGGGAATCAAGTGGTCTTTAATGGAATCAGCTATGATTCTCTTTGCCCTAATCAGGTCCTTCCTGTGTTTTTCTTTGGCTTCATCTTCTTCTGGTTCTGCAACTTCCTCCTTGATATAATGAGCAAGATCATTCTCCTCAAGAATGAGACCAATTCTGTATTTCCATGCCCGGAAATTCTCTATGCCTTCTAGCTTGTCTTCAAGCTTAGTATTTGGAGCCATCTTCTCTTGGGGGAGTCCAAGAGACAGAGTAGACTTACCTGGGAAGTTACTTTTCACTTTTCCGGAATCTGGAACAGAATTTTATCGCACTTTTGGTAGAATTAGGGTTTGACTTTCCCGGAGTTCTATCCAACCAAAAAGTTCGATCTATAGCTCAAAAGAATGCTCTTGAAAAGAGCTATCCAGACATGTAATCAGAAATCAAAAATTACAACTTTTTTCTGAAACCAAAATCTGACGTATCGCACTTTTGGTAGAATTAGGGTTTGAATTTCCCGAAGTTCTACCCAACCAAAAAGTTCGATCTATGGCTCAAAAGAAAGGTATTGATGAGAGCTATCCAGCCATGCAACCAAAAATCAATAATACCAACTTTGGGCTGAAAACCCTAACTTCACCAAAGAGAGAGAAAGAGGTATTCTTACCTTGTGAAAGATGTCCTATTCAGTCTAGCTTTGATACCATGTTAAGTTTAAACCAAATAGACAAACAAGATCTCTGAAAGAAACACAATCACAAGATAGACAGACAATATACTCTGGGAAACCCTCATGGGGTAGAAAACCCAGCAAAGCTTTCCTCAATAAGATGATCAACCAAAATACAAGATGTGCTCCTTCTCCTTGACTCCTTAGCAGATCTCCTCAACTAGTGCGCACTCTTCCACAAGTGAGTGAGTGATCTAATGAGGAGTTCACCTCCTCTATTTATACTTGACTCCCAACTGACTAAAAGACCTAATGGGGCCGACCTCACCTGGAGAAGTCTAATAACCCCTAAAATATAACTGCAGGGCCGACCCACACATGGTGGGTCTAATAACCCTAGTTAATACAAACCCCTGGAGGAATAAACATCTCCATATACATGATAGGGTTACCTCAGAGGAATGAATCATCTCCGGAATAATAAAGTACAAATATAATATTCTTTGAAGTTACAATATTCAACAATGGGACCGGAGGGGAGGGGCACCACTAGCACTGTCCCGACGTCCTGAATCCAACAGTGTTGACGGTTCGTCGATCCGAGCCATGGTATTTATTCTATGGCTCGTTCCGTCTCGCAACCAGAAGGCCTTTAGGGAAACCTGTTGGATACCTGCTAGGGCCATAGAACTCCAATTGTGCAACAAAACCGGGTTCCGGGGAGACATGCAAGTGTTTCTAGGATGGTTCGAACTGGGAACGCTAGCCACAAGTGCCCAACGGACGATTTTGCAAAGTTGACCCCCGTGGGAAAAAATTGCACATTCCCTCATTGAGCAAAACCCTAGTTTCCAAGATGGACCTACAAGATGACACCATGGCCATGGGACCGGAGGGGAGGGGCACTCCTAGCACTATCCCGACGTCCTGAATCGAACGGCACCGATGGTTCATCTATCCGAGCCACGGTCTTGATTCTATGGCTTGTTCCGTCTCGCAACCAGAAGGCCTTCAGGGACACCTACTGGACACCTGCCGGGGCCATAGAACTCCAATTTTGCAACAAAACCAGGTTCCGGGGAGACATGCAGGTGTGTCTAGGATGGTTCTAGCTAGGAACGCTAGCCACAAGTTCCCGACGGACGATTTTGCAAAGTTGACCCCCATGGGAAAAAATTGCACACTCCCTCACTTAGCAAAACCCTAGTTTCCAAGATGGACCTAAAAGATGACACCGTGGCCATGGGACCGGAGGGTAGGGGAACCCCTAGAACTGTCCTGACGTCCTGAATCCAACAGCGCCAACGGTGCGTCGATCCGAGCCACGGTCTTCATTCTATGGCTCGTTCCGTCTCGCATCCAAAAGGCCTTTTGTTTGCGTTAGGGACTTGACCATTCTGTGGATCTCTAAACATGGATGATATTTGTTCTTTGGATATTTTCAACTTCTTCACTTCTCTATAGCTAAGTCCATCTGCATATTGTTGCCTCTTTCTTTCTCTGAAAGTTGCAATATCTTGCAAAGCACTATTAGACTTACTAAAGGTCTCTATCATTGCAACCAAATTGGATGCAAGCATAACATGCCTCTCATCAAAAGTAGTAATTGAGGCTCGAATTTCTCTGAGCCTTTGGATCTCTCTTTGGATGTTAGTATGGGCATCCATGGTCATCACTGCAAACAAAAAATAAAAATAAAAATCATTAGAAACATAATGACATCTATCAAAAATGAAAAATGTACAAACTTTGTGCAAGAACGAATACATTACAAACATAAATATCATCTCAGGCATACATTACAAACATAAATTTCATTTCATATGACCATTGCAGGCATACATTATGGGTCATTGAGGGCATAAGGGTGGAGACCATGCGGGCATAAAGACCATGATGATGTGGCAAAGATATGTATTTTTATTAGTTAAACTGAGTCAACCTATTGATGGACAAAATGAAGACATGCTAGTAGAATGATGAAGAGATGACTAATGATATGGGAAGAATGTTGTGATGTGCATATGGATAGTGTAAAGTTTATGAATGGAGATATGGCAGCAGATTGATATGACATGAATAATGATGACATATTGAAGATGTACAATATGCTGATGTATTTCTGGTGTATAAGATGCTAATGATATGTATGGACAGAATGAATTCATGATTATTGGGGCTACATACAATGAACAAAATGTTGATCTAGGGAAACATGAAACAGGGACATAATGCTTGCTTGGGTTATGAAAATTAATGATAATCAGAATGATGTTATAGACAGATATGTTGGGTGACAATGATGATTGATGTGATCAGTGAGCCATTGTGTCTAACAGGGTGGATGTAAAATTCATTCAAATTTTAAAATTTTAAGTTTTGAAATTTAATTTACAAATATTTTTAGGTGACAATGATGATTGATGTGATCAGTGAGCCATTGTGTCTAATGGGGTGTATGTAAAATTCATTAAAATTTTAAAATTTTAAGTTTTGGCTTTTCATTTACAAATATTTTTAGATTAGGGCAACATAACAATTTATAAACTTAATGGCAATATGAGGCAACAATTTAGATAATTACCTTTCCAATTGTTCTTGCAAGATGAATTTGGGATTGTTGAGCCTCCAAATCTCCTCGGTTGAGGTTCTCCAATGCATTTTGGGAAGGTAGGATTGCACGAGCATTTGCATTTCGGTAGCACAGTGGATAAAACAGTGTCGTGGCCCACGACACTGTTTATTTTTTTGTTATATTAACCATAACGCTCGAGCGTTATTGTGATCACCATAACACTCGTGCGTTATTGTGATCACCATAACACTCGTGCGTTATTATGGTCACCATAATGCTCGTGCGTGGCCCACGACACTGTTTATTTTTTTGTTATATTAACCATAAAGCACGAGCGTTATTGTGATCACCATAACGCTCGCGCGTTATTGTGATCACCATAATGCTCGCGCGTTATTGTGATCTATGGTTAATATAACAAAAAAAACAAACAATGCCATGGTTAATACTACGACACTGTTTATTTTTTTTGTTATATTAACCATAACGCTCGAGCATTATGGTGATTACATTAACGCTCGAGCATTATGGTGATCACAATAACGCTTGCGCGTTATGGTGATCCTATCCTACATGTTAAATGACATGGCAGGTTCATAGCCCGCCATACCTAGTTTTACATAACGCACAAGCGTTGCTCATTTACACAATTCTCGTGCATTTCGCATTTTCCCATTGCATCTAAAAGGTCCCTCAACTTCGTGCACACTCCCAGCATCATCATCTGGATCCTCTCGATCAACAACATCATCATTGTATCATACTCTACAATGTACATGATCCTATTACGGGATGATCAATCCCTCTCACTTTAGGACATAGGTCCAAGGATGATACAATCTTGATCCACTTACGGGACGATAAATCCCTCTCAATTTAATACATCTCTCATGCCTATGGACGATGCAATCCAGATCAACTTATAGGATGATCAATCCTTATCACTTTAAGACATATCACCATGTATAGGGATGATGCAATCCCAAATCAACTTACAGGATGATTAATCCTTATCACTTTAAGACATCTCTCATGTCTAGGGATGATGCAATCCCAATCAACTTACAGGATGATTAATCCTTATCAATTTAATACATCTCTCATGTCTAGGGATGATGCAATCCCAATCTATTTACAAGATGATTAATCCTGATCACTTTAAGACGTCTCTCATGTCTAGGGACGATGCAATCCCAATCAACTTACAGGATGATTAATCCTTATCACTTTAAGACATCTCTCATGTCTAGGGACAATGCAATCCCAATCTACTTGATATAGGAAAACGTAGCTGGATTATCATGCTTGGTTATGTCTTAACATACCCAAATAATATCTTCTTTGTTCTCTTTAATGATTTAGAGACCTTGTGCTAGAACCTACATATCTCATAAGTTAAGCATAGTAGAACAAAGTTATACCTACCTTATAAGTAGAGCTTCTATGTGGTCAAATACTATGGATGAGCTTTTGTCTTTATGTCATCATGGTCATAGAACTATATTTGTCTTTCTTGATGTACCTGTATCTTGTTAGTAGACAACATCATCCTCATACAACACTACAAGTGCATTATTAGAATCATACGTGTCATAACCCTAATCAATGAATTTCTTCTATCATTCACATGCATTCATTATCAAACAATCATAATTGTACTAATCTCAATAACATGAAGAGAAACATATTATGAACTTAGTCAAGAATCGGTTTTCAAAACATACATGTGTCTTCTCAAGTCATACCTGACGAGTAGTCTTCTCTATAGGGGTAAAACCCTAACCATCCAAGGTAGATTACTTGTAAAAAATATTGTATAGGTTCATGGTTCTAGGATGATAAATATCAGTGTCATTTAAACCTTCTTCATTGTTTCCCTATGAGTCTCCCAACTTTTCTAGGGTTTCTTCTTACCTGGAAACCCTGATTTTCAATCTCCTTCCTCCCACAACATTTTGATGGGCGATCAATATCTATGATGAATGGATTACAAATCCATTATCAAAGCTTCCAATGTTGTATCAGGTGTCTCCATCATTGTATCAGGTCCTTCTAGACCTAAGAACTGAAAACCCTAAGTGAAAGCTTCTTCCTCCTCATCTTAGATTTCCTCCGTTTAGCCATTTCAGATGTGCCATATTGTTTCTAGTGCATATCTGAAATTTTGGATCTGCGGGGTATCAAACTTCAGATGTGGTAGCCTGACCTGTCATATTTCCAACCCCACAGTTCTGACCTCAAATGGATTCTCTGAGAGAGAGTTATGTCAAATGTCGCAACATGACCTGTTTATGGGATGAAATAGTATAGTGAACTTGTATGGAGTGCCATGTGTCACTGTTTCAACTTCGGCTTCTGAAAAGAGGACCTGTGAAACTTCAGTCCGTGCACTATCTGTCACTTTTTATGAAATTTCATTTGGAGCTTTCTAGCCCGAGATATGACCTTTTTTCCTAGGTCACCTGTTTATGACTGAGATCTGGAAGAGGCAAAACCCCTAACTTGTACGGATCATAAATCACAAAGTACAACGAATATGAGGCTTTCCTTCAGACACAAGCTATAGGGGGATGTTATCTACGACCTATAGAAGTTTTAGATCCTGAAACGTCTCCAAAATGGATTTATAGTGAAAGTGCCACAATGACTGGGTTTTGCTATACAAAACCCTAACTTTCAAATTGTCGCATGTGAGACAAGTGTCGTAAGTGCCATACATTGCCTTCCTTCAAGCTAGGTCTGATACCATGTTAAGATTCAATATGATAAGATAGAAAATATCAGTATTACATGCCATATAACAACAATAGCATATACAGGATTACTAAAAAAACAATAAGCACAACATGAACATAAGAGACACAGATTTATCTTGGGAAACCCTCATGGGGTAGAAAAACTAGAAAATCTTCCTCAATATAGATGACCAGCAAATACAAAGATGTAATCTGCAAACATGAGATCCTTCTCCTCCATAGCAGATCTATCTCTCACCTATGCACCAATCACAAGTGAGTGGATGTGTGTTAAACAAGAAACACACCTCCTCTATTTAAACACAACTCCGACTTGACTTTTACATTAACTAGGTCGGCCCCAACTTAACCACTTAACATAAGGTTGACTGGGCCGACCCCTCTAGGGTGGTCTAATAACCCAAGTTACCACATTCTCCACGGAGGAATAAACATCTCCGGATATACAATAGGGTCTCGACGGAGGAATGAAACATCTCCAGAATAATAAATTACAAATATAATATTCTTAGAAGTCATAATATCTCAACACTCCCCCTTAACAAGAAAAATATTATAACAACATCTGCAGGAGCAAGGAGTCATCAACTACATGATACATGATACATCTATAAATCATTGGAAGCTTTCTTCATACATCATCAGTAACTCAAATAGTTACTGGAACATCTTCACGATATTCAATACTGGAACATCAAAATCTTCAATACCATTAGAGGAAATTTGGGGTCTAAAATGGGCCTCCTAAGGAAAATAATAAAAAAAGCCCCATCACATTACAAATATGCCACATCATACTAAATCTAGTGAAAGTCAACCTAAATTGTCTCATTAATGATCGTTGACAAGTATGTTGGGTTCGTGTAGAGTAACGAGAGGAGGGTAAAAAATATTAATGAAAAGTTTAGATTCTTGTGCATACAATAAATGATATAGTGGTTATTTTTTTAAATTTTATATTATAATTTTTTTTAATAAATGCACCAACAATGGAGGAAAATATAAACCTTAAATATCTTTAAATTAAAATTATAATGAAAAATATAATTACAATGATATCAAAAATAAAATATCACTATTATTATTTAATATAAATTTTATACAAAAAATTAAGTATCTTTTTTCGTAATTTATATATTCTACATAATACACTACTTAACATACTTAATAAACGATACATAACATGTATAATTAAATAAAATATATAAAAAACTATTTAAAACTTATTTAAAATCTAAAAAAAACAATGAAAAAAATATTTATCTATTTCATTTATATAATATTAAATTTTATTAATCTTTTAAAACATTTATAATTTATAATTTTTTAAATTGATAAAATATTTAACAAAATCTATATTCTAAAAATGTATATTTTAAAGTTTTCTAATTAATCAAGCTAACAAAACAAAACGAAATGAAACAAAGGCCTTTGGTTATCCCAAAATGGGTTTATCCGGAAAAAATGGAGAAAGGAGGGCATTCGCGGGCTGAGGAAAAATTTTGGGCATTTGCCAGCTGTTATGGAGGAAAATTTTTGAGCATTCGTGGGCTGTTAGGAATTCGTCCGACTGCATGGAAGATTTTTGCAGGAATGGAGATAAGAAGCCACATTTAGTTTATCCTCAGGTTTATCCCCAAAAAATTGAAACTATAACAAATTTTTCATGCAAGGGAACGGAGATATGGAGGAATCATGTAATTTTTTCGCGAGAATGGAGATATTTCATTTATCAAAGGAAAATCCATGGCTATTGTAATTAATATTTTTGCAATGAAACCAACGAAGAAATTTTGGTGGGAAGCGAATCCGGTTTAGCTAAAAAATTTGAGAACCAATTCAGTTAGAAGTCGAGTTTTTGATGGAGGGAGAAATTTGAAAGATTTGTCCAATTATTTTGAAAACCTAAACTATGATTTGTAAATATGGGATTTCCTACAACTATAAATATGCAGTTCATGGCCTCTGATTGCAAATGTTGGATTTCCAATCGATTGCAGGAGTTTTCGAAGCTGCTGAACAAATTTTCAAATCTATCTCTGAGGTAAATCCGATGGTTTCCTCCAATGCCTCTTCAAAGGCTTTTGCTATAGATCTAGGTAAAATTTGGTATAGATCTAAGTAAAAATTGGTATGTATGATCATACTTTGTGTTTGCTGAAACAAATAAATTCAATACTGCATACAGAGGACAACTGGTATTAGATTTTCTTTTAACATCAGTTCATTGGTTCAAATTATTTATCCAAATGTTGTCAAGCTTTCTCCTTGGGATAAGTGCCATTGACTTCATTCACAATCATCGGACATTGGTTGAGAGTGAACATGTCTCTGCACATTTGAATGAGTGGATTGGCCTCATATTTGGGTAATATGGTGACTATCTTTAGAAAAAATAGCTACTATGATAAATAAATATATCTCTGAAAGTAGATTTTCACTCTATACTTTTGCATATTTCTCTTGATTTTGCATTTTTATTATGGCTTTTATGTCAATATTTACCATTGAAGTAACTTGGGATGTATATGTTGGAATGTTCTAATTTCACATATAAACAGAGAGGAAAAGAAGCTGTTGTTGCTAACAACGTTTTATTTTATATGACATATGAAGGGGCAGTTGACATTAATAAGATTGGAGGTGAAGCATCTTATGAAGGAGCAGGGCGATACATCGTTTTTTTTTACTGCGAAAGTTCTTAGGGAGTCTTTAGAATATCTAAACAAGCAATGATAAAAATCAAAAAATCATAATAGTTAGGGCATCCAAAGATGAATTGGTCTTTTGATTCAAGTTCCTATAGACATAGTTTATAGTTTTAGTGCTCCTTCTTAAAATGATATGTTTCCATGCATAACTATTGGGAACAAAGCCGAAGTTTATTAATAGGGACTCACGTTTTATTTTATATGACATATGAAGGGGTAGTTGACATTAATAAGATTTCTGATCCAGTAAGTAGTTCTGATCATTGATTGGGGAATGATTATTTTCCTCCATTGCTGGATTACTTATGTGTGGCTTATTTAGCACTTATTTGTTGTGATTTGAATATAAGGTCCTTCACCAAGCTGCACAAGATCAAATTTCCTACTTTGGGAAAAATCCATCTTAGCTTTTAACGTTCCCACATGTGAAAAGGCATCCAGGACAAAGTTGGCATTAGCCCAAACCCAAATATTCAAGTTACCTTCGGTTTTTTGTGAGATTCTTACATCTCAGAAGCCTTGCTGCTATTCTCCATCCTATTCAGATGATTTTTCTACACCACCTTTGACCCCATTATAGAAATCTATAAAAGTAAGGCTCCTTCATTTGTAATCATTGCTGATGGTCTGAAGAGACACTACTTGCTCTTGGTTTTCTCTTGTATTGAATTTTCATGGGGAATAAAATTATCAATAGAGACACTTATCATTTGTAGCTTGCCATTCATTCCTATATGCTGATTTGCATGTGCTAAGAGGCCTCGGATGTGCTCTTTCTTGTTTTATAAAGAATCTAATTTGGGTTGCTAGCTACTTGGGAACAGAAAGCTTTGAAACAGGATTTATCATTTCATCTCTCTATTGTCTTTAATTTTCAGTTTTATATTATTGTGATAAAGCATTCAAAAGAAGGTTTTTCATGTGGTAAATTTCAGAGATTAAAGGCATTTTTAATAGGAAAGCTCATGCATTACTAGGAATACCCTTGAAAGGACCCTAGAATTCCATCCCATCCGTATGGATCTGCTATCAGTAGTTTGTTGTGTGTTTATTATAGTAGGGATCCTCATTTTCATCTATTTCCAGCCCTCATAGAGCCTAATGACAAAGCCTGTGTATGGATGTCTAACAATGAGATCATTACTCAACTCCAAGTGCTCTACATAGAAGGCCATCTCGGGGCTCAACCCGCTTGGTTAGGCAATCCAAGTGGCCTGGATGTACTTCAAGTAGATCTCTTCCCTTCTAATTTTGCTGAGCTCCTACTTGATTGAATGGAGATGGCCAGTGGCACCTAGAGAACACCTGAATAGGGGGGGCATTGATATACCAACTGACTAAAATAGACACATGACCTCCAAAAACCAGAAGTGAACCTTCCTGAGGGGTCTGGACAAGGCAGTGGCCTATGATTAACCGTACACTAGGTAAGGATAGCAGTCCCTTCCCATGGTTGAGTCAATGAAGCTTCGAACCCAATGCAAAAGCAAAAGACCAAATTGAAAATGGTTTGAAGATGGAAGTGTTGGGCCACAAACTCTACCTAAATGATAGATGCAAGAACCACCTACTTTCTTCCGATAATATACCAAAGCATGAGTACATAAACTCTCTCCGTCGTGGCCTAGTCAAATTCAGCCTATAGACCCCCAGACCTCTAAACTGTATGAGATTATGGACTTGATAATGGTGTCAACCGATAATATACCAAAGCATGAGTACATAAACTCTCTCCGTCGTGGCCTAGTCAAATTCAGCATATAGACCCCTAGACCTCTAAACTGTATAAGATTATGGACTTGATAATGGTGTTAATGAGGAACATCTTGGACATACTAGAAATCATTCTTAAAACAATGCCTCTTTAGAAGAGCGAGGGAACCATATCCTTGTTGATTTGGGGCTAGAGGTATTTCCTTAAACCAAACTGAGGTCCTAAGAACTGAACCCCCAATTAAGTGTATTGTTATGGTGATCTTAATCCCCTACCCCCAAAAATATAAATGGAAGTCCAAGAGGACGTTCTTCAACACATTGAAGATCATAACCTTGGTTTTATCCAATTTGATGATCAACTGTTAAATATCACAAAAGCTAGATAAGGCATTCAGTACTCTCACCCTCTACTCCATCCTAGTGCCTATACTGCAAATGTACCTCCATGCAAGGCATCTGAATCATGGAGGACATCCCGAGAGACCACTATCTCTAACATCACCAACATGGATCTCCTATGGAATTACAATTCAATGTTTCTAGAATCTGCAATTTAATCTGCACTGTGCATGAATCAGTTCAGGCTTCTTGTGCTCTATTTAGATTTAGCTTTAAAAACTTTGTTTGTTTGCCAATGGAACCAAGTCCTAAATCTGTATCTACAGTTGAGTTTCCTCAATAATGAGAAGCCACCAAACAATAGCTCTTTGGCTCTGTCAATGCCAAAATAAGTAGTACTCTGCTATGCTATATGACAATCAACAACACACATGCATAACATGCTTCATCATATTAGAAACTTTCTGGTTTTACTAGTGCACACATAGCTCCTCAAACACTGTTATGACAGCAATGAAACAAAATCTATATATATTCACACAATTGAGGGCAGATGCTAACACTCCAACCTGGTTGCACAAATTCAAATTGATTATTGCAAGTAAATTCTGCTCTTTGAAACGTGCCTACACAACATTCAAGCAGTCGATCCTCTGCCCATTCAAACAATTAAGAACAATTGATAACACTCCATTCTGGTTGACTACCACTGAATCCATGAGAAATTAACAACATGCCTCACAATTAATTGCAAACCCATTCAATGCTAGTTAGAACTGATTGGCAGCGTATACACATATAATTGTCCAATCACATCTTTGTATATGCCCAACATAATTAATTACTCATATATATATGTGGTTGAGTGGATTAATAATATCAAAGGTTGAGAATGTAATGATAAAGAGATGGTTGTAGGTGCTAAACGTCAATACTAATGGCCTTGAGGCATGTGGAGATAAACAAAACAAAAAATGGTCAGCGTAGAAAGTTGAGGTTAACACTGAGGAGCGTGGGACAGTATCCCAAACAATCCCATTTTCAGAGGATTCATATGAGCCCGACTCTATAAACTCTATTGTTGTGTAGTCACCATCTATTGGAACAGAGATTTCATATCTGGCCTCCTCTTGGCCTAAAACACATTTTTTACTTGCTTATGTTCTACAAGTTGTCTTTGTTCAGCTAGTTATCTGGCTAGGAACTCAAGTTGTTGGCATTGTTGCTCATGCAATTGACCCACTAGGACTTGAATCAGGTTAGAACCCTCAGAAGATTCTATGTCTTTTCAATCAAAAGGATCCATATAACAAGTTTGTTAAGGCAAATCATAGATTTCGTTAGAGAGGGGCAAAACTAGTAGTACAGCCAGCAACATCCATGGTTTGGATCAACCAAGGAAAAATTGTAAGTGGCCAATGAAATCAATAGTATACTGCAGCTTTCATTGGCAATAGGGAAGCCCCTTAGAAATCCACAACACTGCTCTTCAGAAATCCACAGTATAATGAGCTTAATATATGGTACTGTAGATCGTGAAAGGAAAACCACGACTACGAGAAAATTTGTCAAAACTAATGGAGACTCAATCAATAGAGTATCTTTGCATGTCTACACACTTAAAAGAGTAAGACGGGGAGTCATTGAGCTCCAAATCATTTGAGCAACCTGTAAAATTGTTTAAAGATGAGAGTTCAAGTAAATTTCAGGTAAGCAAAAGCTCTGATAAAGTAAAAATTGTAGATCTCCCAAAATCCCTAATTGAGGGCTCTGATACTAATTGATCTGTACAAGAGTGAGCAGTAATGATAACAAGCATATTGGAAGCAAATGCAAGATAAAATTGCTAAACAGTACACTCTACATTTGATTGGATATATATATAGGAGTACAAAATTAATAGGTGGAAAATATTTTATGGAAAGTCGGGTGAGATATCAACTTTGCATGTCTCATAGGACAAGATTGATGAGATATTTGCATCTTGTAGTTGTGAGAGGTGAGATGTACAAATATAAAATAGAAAAAAAATCCATGTTTTACTGAGTCTCATCATTTCCTCCCTACTGAAAGGAAATTGTCTTGAATTTTTGTTGATGGTACACCCTTTCCAACAAAGAACATAATAGTCTGCAAAAGTTATGTTTGATCGATGTGGATACTAGAAGAAGACAAGAAAGAATATCTATTGAATTGAGAGAGCGTGCACCAAGGTCAAAACAAATTGTTTCATTACAGCAGTTGGAAGAAAAGAATTGAATGCCCTCCCTGCTGAAGAAACAAGTTGATAGTGGTGTGTTTAAGCACTTGTGCATACAATGTGACCTTCATGTACACTTAGGTTGCGGTGAACCACAAACAGGTTGTTGTTAGAAAGATGTAACTAAAAGTGCTTATTTGTAACATGGTATTAGCAAAACCTAGTGTTTTTGTGCGAATTGTAAGCCACAATTGATGTAAGCGCTTTAGGGCTTGATAAGACAATGCACCACCTGCACCTCCTACTTCACTACCTGCTGAAATTTTCTCCATTATTTTCTACATAGTTCAACAAATAAAATCATAGTCAAGTTGGTATGGAAAACCTAGTATGAAATAATTATTGCTTTAAAAACTCATTTAAAGTTTTAGGTTTAATATCCTCAATGATTGCTCCCACTACCTTACAATTAGCAACATTATTAGTAGGGACTTCAATGAGATTCTACAACCCAATATCTTGCATGGATTTGAGTAAGGGTTCTGTAATATTCATATTGGTCATGTAATGATTTGAAGTCATGGGCTAAAAGGAAGAACACATCACTAGCAGACACACTGAGAACATTTATCAATTCCCTACCTTTTTATCATTATCCAATCTTTAGATACAATGGATACCCCATATTCATTCCAATCATCTATAAATTGTCCCATATCACTATGTAATTTGGTTCTTTCCTTGTCAAGTCCTATGGTTTTGGCTTTATCATACTTGGGCCTCATATATCCTTTAAGGAGATTGGTAATGGCTTGTAACATTTCATGCCATTAGGATGAGCAAAGGACATTGAATGGTATGCCACATGCATAGAGAACTTTGTTGTCTACCCTTCAGATTTTGCAATGCAAAAGTACTGGCATCTTGAGAATGGTCACCATCAAACTAAGATTGATACTAGTTTATGCCTGTGCATTGTCTTCAGAGTGTTTTAGCTGAAATCGGACTTGTGTAGTCTACTCTGTAATAGACATCGCCATCGCTTTCCAGTCTTCAATATTATTTTTATGTCCATCCATATAAGAAGGAGATGGTGTTGAATCTACAAATTGTTTGAGTCTTCATGTATCAACTTGCAGCCATCAAACTGTTCTTCTGAATTGCATATGACTTTATTTGCATTCTTAAATTGTGATCACATATCCTCAACATCTTCAACTGAAGTAACAGCTTTGTTTTTCAATTGTAACAACTCAGAGTCCAATAGTTTTGCCTAGCAAACCAACATGCTTACTTTCATAGTGGATGTGGACTAACTATCTTTCAACAACTCCTCTAGCCTTACTAACTTAGAAGACATATCGTTTTCTCTCTCTTGGAAAATTTCCAGCCAAAGTTTTACATTTTGAAAACTCGTTATCACTATCTTGAACTCTACAGCATAATGCATGTCCTCCATTAAAGCTGAATTTTACATCCAATTTAATATTTCTTAATAGACTTTGCATCTCATCAAATGAATCGCATGGAGATATTCAAGTCACCATCCTCATTGCAAAGTCTCAGTCCTCTTTCAACATCTCATCATGACCAAGCTATAGGATTTCTATTTTGACCTCTTACAATGTTCATTATTGAAGATAATGAGTATACATTCAATGAATGTGCATTCACTTATGATAGTACTCTTGCAAGTTGTGATGACAAGGCTGCTACTTCAATACTTCAAAAACACCAAAGAAGCTCTTTTTAAATCTGCTATATAAACGTCAGAAATTGTCATTCAAAGATACCAATAATCCTATCAAGGTACCATATTCTTTGCCTGACGTTGAACACTGCCATATTACATGAAAGCTAACGTTCGTAAGGGTGTTCACAAGTTGTTGCTACAAAAATGCTCTATTTACTAATGCATTATTTTGACTCTCTTTGCCAAAACCCTTATCACAAAACATCATCCTACTTATGAGCATGTTTCTTTTACTTCGCTGCAAATTCTATGAGGCCCATAAGGATTGGCTCAATAAATTAAATTCTACTACAATGTAAAACAATGGAAACTCAAAGGCTAATTTATAGTCTTGTAGCCAATTTCATTTACTCTGCTGCTAATTTCTTTAGTGTCAGATCTAGATGCATTTTTAAAAAATTTACTTCAACATGGCTTGCTTGGAAATTGACCCCAGGCCTGATTTCATCCTACATTTATTGCATCTCTTAATAGTTTTTCTAACTTTCTATGGGATTTTTTTTAACTAATAGATTATTTATATCAACATTAAAATATTTCATACCTGAAAAACTCTGTTGTTCTGTTGCAGATGGAAAATATCACAGATTCCTCAATATCAAGGAAACAATATAATCTTTCGATTCTACTGGATCAAGATATGGCACCATTACAAAAGAAGAACCAAGCAAATGTACATTGCATTGATGAGAACAAACTAATATTAGATAGGGAAAAACATATTGACTTATGGGAAAAGGGAGAGTTGTTCCCAATTGATCCTAAAACAAATCTGCATCCAGATTTCAAGAGCATAACAGGATTGGTAAAATTTCTTTGTCATGGAAAACAAGGTTTGTTAGGATATTTTGAGAGTTTAAAAGGAAACTATACAGAAATTAAGGAGAGGAACAACTATTTGGAAATGAGGAACAACCATTTGGAAACAACAGTTAAGGAGAGGAACAACCATTTGGAAATGAGGAACAACCAATTGGAAATTATGCACTATAGTTTGGTTGGAACAATTAATCAACTACAAAACAATAATATCACCCTAGGAAATGAAAATAATAGTTTCAAGCATCTCATTTATTTACAAAGCATAAATATTGATGAAAAAAATGAAGAGTTAAGAAAATTTCTTGACGAGAAATGCCATTTAATTGAAGAAGTTAAGAACATAAAAGATAAGCTTGATGATATAACAAAAAAATGGAATAGGGTGAAGGAAACACCACTTGGAGGAAGAGTTCGAGTTAAAAACATTTCTGATGTTTCAACATTGTCACATAATGGGGGTGCTAAGAAAAGAAGGGTTTATGCTGTGAAATATCTCATTGACCCAAACAAGGTAGAAAAAAAAAATGGAGACCCAGAGTTTTACATGTCTGATGTGATGACCTTGATGTTTAAGAAAAGAGAGATTATCTCTATGATTAAGAAACCATGTTTCTATCCTCTTTGAAAATCTCTTCTTGATGAACTGATAAGCCAAATATCAAAATCCATTGATGTAGATGAAATACAAAAAGTTTGTGATGACACTGGAATTAGTAGAAGAGCTTATGAAACATTATTTAAATGTTTACGAGGGGGAATGATGAATGCAGGAATTACTAAGATTGTAATTCCTCGACCCTTTCATGTAAAAAAATCTCGTGGAAGGAAAAACGAAGAGATTGCTGATATTCTAGGTGATATGTATCATGTACAAGCAACTAAAGAGTTTGTAAGGAAGGCTAGAAAAAAGGGAAATCATACTGAATTGATCACATTAAACACAAAAAATAACATATGGCTTGATTTAGAAAAAACCTTACATGCTATGCTCAAATTTTACGATATTTCAATAGAGGAAACACATGGAAAGTTAGTTTTTGTCATTAAGTTGGATGAGATGGAACTCATTAATGATGAGAAATATGAAAGAGTTTCTGTCATACTAATGAATAGAGCCATGGATCAAAATACTAATAATACTAATAAAAAATATTTCTCTGTCCAATCTGAGGATCACCTTTGGTGGTTGGGATTGTTTCGAGTTGATAAAGAGTCCCATGACTCATTAAAGTGTGTTTTTCATCAAACATCAATACCCACAACAATTGCTTCCTATAACATGGGGGGGAAATTATATGTTGAAGGTTATGGATCTTATGAAGTTGAATGGCATCTAGCAGCTAATCTCAAAACATTAAAATGCTTGTGCAATATAAGCCATGGTGCTAATGAAAAGCATAGCTGCATATATTGCATGCACACAAGAAAGAAGGAAAAGTCATGAGTAGGTGGGTGGTCAAATGGGATCATGAGTTGTAGACAAGACATCCCTCCAGATAGAGAAAACTTGGAAATTTTTTTTGATCCTATACTACCTATACCTCTTACAAAAGTACACATATGTACATTACATGGATTTGTAAGGATTAAAGATAAATTAGTGTACCTTTCTATTCTATCTGCTTGGAATAGGAGCCCAAAAGAAATTGCTAAAAAATCAATTGAGGCAATTGAAAATGTTCTTTCTAAAGCTGGTTTACATGGGGGTAATGTGAAAATTTGTAAAGATACAAAGTTGTCTGGACCTCGGGGTAATGTTCCTTGCAAACCATCAATGGGTGGGGTTAAGGCACACCACTTTATTGAAGACTCAAAGGAGAGGTTAGAAGCTCAACTAAAACTTTATAGTGACCTTATTGATGCAGAGAATGATCTGTTTGATAGAGGAAATTTTGCAATAAGAAAGAAGAAGGTGTGGATGGCACTTTCTGTTATGCATTCTTTCATGAACAAGGAGAAATTTGATGAAGGTGATGACATATCCTTCCCTAATTCAGTTATAGATTTTACAAAACAATTTGTTGAGGCATGGGGAGAAAATCACATTACTCATTACATGGTAAATAACATTTTCTTTTCCGTTATGTTATCACTAGTACAAATGTGAAGAACCTGCAATAATTAATTAATGCAAATACACAAGATATCAGAAATAACAGAACTCATAATCACTTTTATATTGATCACAGGCCACTTCGAGGGGGCAACCTCCTTTCAAAAAGCTCAATACAATTAACTTCACGGTACCTTCATTGGCCTCAACACACACTTATATACTAAGTCTATGCCAATACTATGGGTCAAAACCATGGGACATATAATACTACGGGATGACTTACAAAGCATATGCGTCCAGTACTATGGGTCAATACTATGGGCTAATATTAACTATGGATCAACAAATACTACGAGACGACTTACAAAGCATATGCGTCCAACAACAATATACTAACAAAGTAAAGAGAAGGGTTGACATGGGTTCCTAACATCCCCTCTCCCTTAGAAAAAGCTTTGTCCTCAAAGCTTTAGTTGTGGAAATTGATGCAGAATCTGAAGGAGTGGTTCCCCTATAGCATCCTCGGGTTGCATTCTGGGCCACTGATTCCTTTGGATTTTCAAGGAGGATTGCTTGGAAGGCTGTAGACGAAGAAGAACCATATCAGCTACATGAAAAGTGCGCTCAGAACGGTGCTGAGCGGCTAGTTGTTTCAGTCGAATTCTGGCCATGTGAAGATTGTCTTGCAGAATGAGAAGAATCTGATCGCGGTTTCGAAGAACCAAGTCAATTGCCTGAACTGTGGAGCTGCTGAGGGTGTATGGAAGAAGAACTGGTGGTGTCTGTCCATAGACTGCTTGATATGGTGTCATTGTAGATGTGGTATTGGATCACCAGAGCGCTTCGAGGAAATCGATAGAAATAGTTGGCCAAATCTCTGTAGGGATGGGCAAGGGTTCAAGCAATCCCAAAAGGAGTGTCATTTCACCCTTGTTGACCTGGAAAGTATTACAGTCAGCCACCATCCGTGGAATTGTCATTTTCAGTGCCTGCCAAAAGAAATTACATGGTTCCCTGTCATACATTTTGAGGAACCCAAAGTGCCCTGCTGATGAAGAATAGAAGAGAGAACCCTGCTGAACAGATTGCAACCAATTTGGAACAAGCAGAGAAATAGCTATAAGAAAAACTTGTTCATCAAATGTGCGAGAAGGAGCAACTACAACCATATTGTCCTTACCCTTTTGGTAAGTGATCGCATAGTCATAACCCATGAGTTGGATAACCCATTTCAGGTGTGCTGGGGAGGAGAACCATTGTTCCAGGAAATTTTCCAGACTCTGGAGATCAGTCATGATGTAGAAATAATTCCCCAATAGGGATGGTTTCCACTTCCGTACTGCATGCAAAATAGCTAGCATGTCCTGTTGAGATGTAGATGCAGCGAAATGCTTACAAAAAAGGTCTCTTGGAGGAGGCAAGCCCACTGGTGCAACAAATACACCTGCATATCTATCGAAGGAAGTAGTCGAGGCCGTTGGCGGGTGCATCTGAATGGAATGGAGATGAGTGATGACACCATGTGAATTCCTCTTAAGGATATTTTCTAGTCGATGTGAACTGATGATGCAAAGAGACCCTGGTTGTAAGCCTGTAAATTTGTGTTGTGTCCCATTGACTGAAAACTGCATCCAAAGTTCAGCAAAATCCCATAAGATGGGGCCAAGTGTGCGTAACCATTGAATGCACAAAACCACATCACATCCGCCTAACGACAAGGAAAACATGTCAGAGTGCAGGTTATAATATTCCAGAGAGATACACACATTGTGACACTTTCCCTTGCAAGGTAAGGTGCCCCCATTGGCAACCATGACTTCAAAGTTGGAGCAAGGATGGATAAAACAATCAGCCCGTTTGGCGATCCGAGGGTCAATGAAGTTATGAGTGCTACCAGAATCAATGATTATTGTAAGAGGAAGCTTCTTGAAGTAACCCCTAACCCGCATTGTTTGGGGGGTGGTGACGCCGGATAAAGCATTGAGAGATATCTCTGGTTGGTCGTCCTGAGATGGAGAGTCAATAGGCGGCTCATGAATGTCGATCTGATCATCCATTGTATCTGGAGCTTCTTCACCAATTGCAGAGGTAGGCGGAGAATCCATATCCAAGAGATAGAGCTTTTGCTGAACACATTTATGTCCCCGAGTGAATTTCTCATCACAATTATAACAAAGCCTTTTTTCTCTGCGTGCCTGCATCTCTGTTTCAGACAAATGCTTGATAGGAGTTGGTCGAGGAGTTGGTGGAATGGGAGGTTGTTGACAACCCATATTTTGGAAGGGAACAAAAGTGGGTTTGGAGCATTGTTGGGCTGCAATCTTGTCTTCTGCCAACTTAGCCAACCCTAGGGCTTCCATCATTGTGTTGGGACAGAACATTTTGACCTCTGGGTGGATTTCATCCTTAAGACCACTGATAAAACAACTCCTGTAAAAGTCATCAGACAATCCTTTTGTGTGGTTGGCTATTTTCTCAAATTTTGTTTGATACTCTCCCACAGTGCCAATTTGACGAAGTTTAGTTAGTGCTCCTGTGAAGTCATCAAAAGAACTAGGACCAAATCGTTGCAAAAGGAGTTGGCAACAATCTGTCCATTTTGGCTCATCATGAGCCTTGATGTACCAACGGTACCATTGAAGGGCTTCCTGTTCCAAATGAAAGGATGCAAGTGGAAATTTTTGGACATCAAAAGTGTTATGCAGAATGAAATACTGTTCTGCATGATAGATCCATCAGGTCGGATCAGTGCCAATGAAGTGAGGAAAATCAAGCTTCGGACCATGGAAATTGCTGGAAGAAGAGAATCCATTGGTTGCAAAAGCTTCTTGTTGTCGTTTATTGTTCATGGCTGAATGCTGAAGATGGAGGCTGAGAAATTTTTCATCCAAATCTTGGAGTTTGGCTTGGATGGCTGCAAGTGCTTCCTCCATGGTTTTTGCTCCTGCGAGGGTGACAACCATAGCCAGGAGTTTTTTTTTTTTTGGGGGGGGGGGGGAATGGATAGAAAAACACAAACACAAGATTATTTAGTAAAGGGAAATTTGGATTTGGAAAAAAATCAGATGGTTAATTAGGGTTTGACTAGGTTTTAGACACTTTCTGATGGATAGGGAAGCAGAAAATGAGGATTTCAGAAGTGGGGTGAAAGAGTGGGAAAATTTTTCAAAGAGGGACAAAGAAGCAGAATTAAGAAAGGAAGAGGGTGGCAAAATTTGAAGGCGGTTGGGTGAAAATCGAAAGAGTTATGGAAAACCCTAAAAATAGATCTGCAATGGCACGGAAGGGATCGAAAACAGATAGATCTGTGGAAGGGATCGGCAACAGATGGATCTGAAACGATGCCGAACGGATAAAAAATGACTCGATCTAAAATGACATTCAGAATAGATTTGAAGCGGCTGGAGCTGGAACGAATGTCAGAATGGATCTAAAATGACTCGAAATGGATCTGAAATAGCTCGAAAATGATCGGCAATAGTTCAGTTGAAAAATAGATATGGACCCCAGGTATGTGCGGCTTCTTATCGGTTCAAGGGATTCACTCAACCACCAATGTTGTCTGACGGCTTGCGTATTGGGGCAGTACCTCTCACTCCATGGCTCAGGTAAAACTGATAACCGCTTTTCCACAAACGACAGCTCTTGGTTTACCTTAGGGGTGGGAACTAGTAAATCAGGTAGGGGTCGTTGCCCTTTTTGTTGGCATGTCCTCTCAATGAGCCAACTACTTCTGGGTTCCTGTGGTACTCCCCATAATGAGTTTCGGGGCTTATGCCCAAGTACTTCCCATAGTTAAGCGGATAGGGATTATTCCCAGATCCAAAGCTATGACAGATGGGAAAAAAATTTTGATAGAAATTTCACCCAGCGAGCCCAAGAAAGTGCTCTGATACCAGATGTGAAGAACCTGCAATAATTAATTAATGCAAATGCACAAGATATCAGAAATAACAGAACTCAGAATCACTTTTATATTGATCACATGCCACTTCGAGGGGGCAACCTCCTTTCATCAATCTCAATACAATTAACTTCATGGTACCTTCATTGGCCTCAACACACACTTATATACTAAGTCTATGCCCAATACTATGGGTCAAAACCATGGGACATATAATACTACGGGACGACTTACAAAGCATATGCATCTAGTACTATGGGTCAATACTATGGGCTAATATTAACTATGGATCAACAAATACTACGGGACGACTTACAAAGCATATGTGTCCAACAGCAATATACTAACAAAGTAAAGAGAAGGGTTGACATGGGTTCCTAACAACAATATGAGAAATTAATGACTAAAATTCGACTATAAGCGTCTATTTTTGAGTCGGTGACTAATAGTATCTGATTTCCACTATCTTATCTCTAGTCGTATTTCACTAGTCATTAATTGGTTAACTTATTAGTCATTGATTTAGTCATTGATAGTCACTGATTAATTCATTGATTTAGTCATTGATACTCACTAATTTAGTCATTGATACTCACTGATTTAATCATTGATTGCCACAATTAATGACCAAATATACGACTAAATAAACTACTAGATGATAACATATTAATGACTAAGCTAAATACGACTAAACGTTAGTCGTGCTATAAGATACTGGAAATTAGCTACTAATAGTCGTATATATGCAAATTTAGTCGTTTTCTTAGTCACTAATTTATGATAGCGTACGGAGGAATCGAACCACCAATCTCCTGCCTATAATTAGGCAATTTCTCTACCATTGAGCTAGCACCCTTTAAGAAGTTGTTATTGCTTGACAATGATGATATTCAAACAAATTTTGCATCATTCAAGCATACAAAATAATGATTACCAAGTTACTATAGATCCATAATGGCTTACCTTGTACTAGTCCTTCAAGTCTTTCAACTGCATTTATTAAGTGCAAATATATTTTTGCACTTAATAAAAGAAGTTGAAGAACTTGAAGGACTAGTACAATGTAAGCCATTATGGATCTATAGTAACTTGGTAATCATTATTGTGTATGCTTGAATGATGCAAAATGAAAAAATCCCATAAATTTATAGGAATGGCAAGCATGCATCCATTGTTAAACTATGTACCGAGTCATCTAGAGTCATGCCAAGATATCTGAATTTGACTGAAAATTCATAAGTAACTTGAAGATAATGGTGGATGATGCCATGAAAAGGAAAATTTTAGTTTATATAGAAGCAAAGGATGAGCAAATGGTGTCCCAAACTCATCTTCCTCCAATGTGGGCCAAGCCACCATCCCCTGTAAAATGAGCACAGGTGCATGTTTCTCTCAGGTTCCATGAACATATTACACAACCTTCAGATAGTTTCAATCATATTTGGATGTCCATATTTACTTCAAAGGACCAAAACTTGAACTAGTAAATTTAGAATATTTAAAATATATGTACAAAAAATATCCACATCTAATAAATCAATACATCATTTACTTATTGCATGATAGTAGAATGGATGGACATATTGTTAGACAACATTTGGAGAGTTTTTATAAGATTTGGATGTTCATTCCTAGGATGTATATTCCCATCCTAGGAAAAAATAACCTCTAAAATATTTTTAAAAAATCAGATAGAAATTTTGGAATCAACAAGATAGGATCCCTTGTAATTTTCTTTAGTCTCCAATGGAGCAACTCATTAACCAAAATGTATATAGAATAGTAAAAAGAAATATACTACTAATTCCATTTTAGATCAAGACGAATGGGCATTAGCTCTAAGTACTCTTAGCCACTAGATAAATGGAAATGAAATGAGATGAAATATTAGCAACAATACCTTTGAGTTTGCTTGCTGACAAGAAGTATGAATACTTATGTGATGATTTTATTCAGAGGTGACTTAAACAACCACTAACCTGCAATCAAGGCAAGAAACCATGTTCAGATTGATATATAAATAAAATAACATAAAAGTTAAAGATAGACTATGCTTATCCCACTATCATATATACCTCTAAAGAGAACTAGCAAATCTCCCACAACTGTTCAACTTTATCCAAAATGCCCACATGGAATACCAATGTTTAAACAAAACAAAAAGAAATTGAAAACATGAAAGTAGTAATTTACTCTACATGTCTATTGGATGCAGAGTCCCATAGCTGTACAACAGAATTAGTCAAGCACATGCAATAAAATTATAAATGGACAAAAAGAAGAAAACAATGTGGTTTAGACCTTCCTTTATATACTCAGATATATATTATGATCAGACTTTGTCACTTAGTAGACAAGTTAGTAACAAAACAATTGACATACCTGAGAGAGAGAGATAGATAGGTAGCTGTAGGGCAAAGTGAGACAAATTAAGACCTCAAGGTATTAATCAAAACAATCTAGAAATGAGGATGAACTTTCAATCCCATTGCTGCAATAAATGACAGTCTTTTAGGATAGTCATACATCAAGCAAATAGAATCTCCTTTCAAATGTGCAGAGGCAGCCTTAACACACACTCTAGCACGTCCATCAGACTGCGGAAAAATTTAGCCTTAACCTGATTGGTCTACCTTCTATCTAGCCTTAACCCATATGAGCAGGTTCAGAAATTTAGCATTCGAGTGTTGGAGTTATCTTTCACTCAAGGGAGGTGGGATTATGACCGTTTGGGAGGATTTAATCCTTTATCTAGTGCCAATGCAAAACCTCCCAGTGTTGAACATTGGGCCTTATTTGATGTTCTCCTAGATCAAATTGATTCAACATGGCAGAATCTGACTCATGCCCTTTCTGGCCTGTTTTGTGCTTCTATAAAGTTTTAGAGTCATCACAAACCTATGCTTCTCCATATTGGAGTTTTCATCCCAATTTGGTTAATGATGACAATACGATACATGATGCAAAACATAATATCACTGACAAGAACTAGATATGGTGCATTGCCACGAGAAGTAGTATGCACTGAAAATATTACTCCCTAGCTTAAGCTACTCCCTTGTCCAGAATCGAGATAAAGCTAGTCTTGCCGCACTTATGGATAGACCTTCAATTTAAAGAGTGTTCTATCACTCCCAGCGGCTGCATGTTTTGTCTATCAACTACTCCAAATTGCCACTAGATCACAATTTGACAACCCTACCAAACAAATGGTACCTACTGCTTTGTCATCTTTGTTAGGCATGTGTGTTAGCCTCAATATCGAATGAGATAAATGTATGGTGGATACTAAGTAACCATACACTATAAATATCAACAAATATATTTGGCTTTAAATTTAGAAGCCACCTATTTCTTGTCTAACTAGTACATTGGTAGTACTCTTAAGAAATCAATCATGGAATCCACAATTACCGATATTTATGCTACTAGAAACACTACCAGCAAAATTCATGTGATAACACACTCTTCAACCAATCAAAATAGGTCATCAGTGCATGAACTTATGACCAATAATTGTATTCTTGTTGTAAAGCACCGCGAGACAGTACCCTTGCAACTTCCCAGTCTGCCAAAGTAAGATTAGATATGAGCAATAGATTTGTCATTTCTTTATTAGCATCTTGCATCAAATTTCCATGGGATTGAAATTCTACCAGATTCGAGGGAAGAAAGACTATTGGTTGAATAATAGAAAAGTTGTTTCCTCCATTAAAGTTGAAAGATATACTAGGCCCTTGATTAATGCTTTGATTGTTGCTGCACAAATAGTGGTGAGGATATTAGTTCTTCCGAAAAATGAAACAGTTAATGTTGCTTAGACAAGATGGATAAAAGTTTGTATGGCTACTACCAACCTGAGTTTATAGCAAAACTCAAAAGGAATGGTTGTATGATCAACTTCCAATGGAGAGTCCTGCATCTGCAAATCATACTATTTCCTTCAAATCTCGTTAGTCAATTGAATAAATCCCCAAAAGGTGGCCTCTCTACAATAAAAGAAAAAAATGGATGTAATCACTCACATTTGAAGTAAGGCTTTTGTAAACTGGATCAGCCAAGTGTGTAAATGAGGTTCCAGTATCAAAAATGGATTCGAACTTTGTTATGACAAGAGCATTTGCCATGTAAAAATTTAAAATTGCTTCACACCTATATAGTACATTGGGCTGCAATACAATAAACTCCGTCAGAAAAAGTATGATTCAGGATCTTATACAAGAACCTAAAGGGTAACTCTGAAGTAATTTTAAATGATTTTAAATCTTACTGACTGTCACGGGTTGCATACGTAGAGCATGGCTGACACTCACTTCGTTTGATCAATAATAAAAGAAGTTTCCTTTTGGTATGAACTCCCTTTCTCTCCAAAGGTAAACCTTCCAACATTTGAATTGTATGGGAAGCACATAGAGAAAGAATTTGAAGCAAGGCCTGAATTGTATAAAATAGTAGGGACAAGAATAGGTTCAATGCCAAGCCCAAGTAGACCATCTGGAGCCAAACCTTGTAGAAGTACACCTGTTTGTACCTTTCCACACCTATGAAATGCAACAAGCAAATGCCAAATTCAATATGGCATTAGACTTCCATCTATAGGAGAAACAATCATTTCTAAAAAAAATAGTCTTGTAGAGAGAAGGAGCAGTATGAATTTTCTGTACTACGGCTATCTTAAGAAATATAAAGAAACTGGAAAATGACACTATTATCAACTACTCATAACTAAATCTTTAGGACAAGCAGATTCACTTACAACGACAAGAAACAAACATACCCGAGCACAATAGGTGCTTTCACCACCGTTCCATTCCGTGACCCGTCTCCAGGAGTCAGATAAAGAGTATCCTCCATTAAAGTTCCTGCAGTGGATGTATTTGCAGAAAGATATGTAACGTTGTATGGGCATTGATCACTAGATTTGGAGCATTCATTTCGTAATTGACAGAGAGTATTACTACAAGCAACTGGCTTGCTTGTTTGCAAGGCTAATGGACTGTAAGTCTGTAAATTGGTAAGTTGTTTAAAGCAGAATTAAATATCAGCAAATCCCATTCCAAGTTGAGGCATTCAAACATATACTCCTTCAAACATATAATTCTTTAGGTGAGGAACTTCATATGAAGGAACACATAGAAGCACAAGATATGGAGAAGATTAAACATGCAACAAAATAGCCCTTTTCCTGCAACCCTAGCCAGATTCCGGTGAATCCCTAAGGCACTAGTAGTGATGGAAAACTCCAACTAGATCACCGCTCAACCAACAAGATATTCTTTTGGCAGTTCTATCCTACTTCACAAGATATCAAGTTCTTCTGTAGTTAGGAATCATTTTTACTTACTCCACTTGCACTGAAGAGGAGTTATTTTTCTGACAAAGAAGAATGCAAATGCATGTAGCAAGCGAAAAAAATAACGTCCATATAAAATAAACTGGAAAGAATGTTGTGCATATGAAAGGAACTTTGTCGCTTTGAAACAATAAATAAGACACTGAAAGGCTAATTTGCTTCTAATGCCTGACAACTTTGAAAGTCATTCTTAAAAAATGTAGATTGATTAGAATGATGGCAGTGCAAAAATATATGAGCATGGTGGTATTAGAACGATCTTCTTAACTATAGATATTGTCACATACCCCAATTTTGCAAAAATAATGTAATAATTTTATTAATATTCCTGAGACATTATGTTAATTTAATGCTAAGTAGGAATTGATGACTAAGCAGAGTCACCATAAATGGAATGTAAATTCTGAATATTTTATTATTAATAAATAAATTATGGAGACAACAGAATGGGAGAGCTATTAAAAGAGGTTACTGGTCTAACTGGTGGATGGAACTAGGTGGAAAGGCAAAAGACAAGTGGCAGCATCCTCAAACACTTCCTAAGTTGCAGGTGGCAACTTCCCTATATTTTGGGGTCATGATTCCCCAAGAAAGTGGAATCTGAGCAGGTGGCTCATTAATGACAGTTAACCCAACTAAGACCTAGGCAATCTTTTAAATAGTACTCAATGAACTGAGCTGGGGGTTCAGCATTGTTCTGGAGGGAGAATACATTCAGGTGAATGCTATTCAGGAGTCCCATTGAGGAAGAGGGAAAATACAGTAAGGGAGTGTTTGATCTGAGATGCTGTAGTAACTTGGTTCCAGTTTAGCTGTTTGGCTGAGTGAATTGTTTTGCTGCACCTAGTTCCAGCCAGTGAGACCAGAGCAAGCTCGAGGGTCCTGAGAAGTGCTGTCTGGGCACTCTCCAGGAGTTGGTAGGGAGGAACAGCCTCCCATTGCTATTGTTGTCTACAGTTGACACAGGTTCTACCACTCATTCCTGTTTTGTTTATTAAGTATAAATGATTGTAGGATATGTTTATCTTCAGTATGTCTGAATAGTATTTAATTATTATAAGTTGCAATCCCTGAATATCAGAAGTAGATTTAATAAGAATTACTGTGTTTCAGTATTCTTTCACATTATTATTATCTTGCGGTTAAAACAATTACAATGCATGCTATACAGTATTAATACTAAGTAATGTTTTTGTGTACAGTAATTATTTTCTGAAAACATAACTTGTTTATTAATTATAGGATCGGGAGTATGTATAACCAGTTATTTATATATATTACAGTATCAATGACATTTCAGGGTTGTTGCAAGAACTTTAGTAGTTGCAGTTAGGTTACTTTTGTTAAGAATACAAACCCTAGTGAATGTACGTCTAGTTAAAAATATGCATCTAAATCAAACTTCAATCTTAGCTAAAGTTCTTCAGAATTTATTTATCGAATAAAAACACATACAAAAACTTGAACAGAAGTACATTATACAAGAATTATTAATAAGATAAACAAATTAGTATTGTTTTAGAATCTTTAAACGTAGCTGTAGATTAAACAGTTAAGTGTTTTCACAACCCAGTAGTTCTGAAACCCTATCGTTTTAAGCTTTGACATTAAAATTTTAATAGCAGAGAAAACATGTATTAAATGAGAAAGACAAACAGTGCTACAGCTTATTATCGAGCTTCGTGAATACCATCAAACTTTTCACTTAATTTCCCAAACTACTATTAGGGGAATATCGTAACCAAAGATCCAACAAATAAATTTAATCACTATTTGTACCTTCATGTTAACCTTATTCTGACCAGACGTTACATGGTTAAAATTTGAATAGAATTACAATGATTCATTCACGGCCGTAGCCAAATTTTAGAGTAGATAATTTTAAAACATGAAATCGAAAATCATTACCACACCCAATCAAACTCGAAACCTACAGGAGGCTTTTTAGACGTAGCTCCCAACATTTAAATTCATACAATAACTATCACTTACGGCCGAAGGCCTCTCTTTAGATAGCAACATTCTACATAAACTCTGAACTCGAAATACCCCCATACACAAACTCCATCTTACAGAATGGACGGACAAATCATTTCTTTTATAAGATAAAAATTATATAGAAACAAACACAGGAGCAAAACCTTGTTACTATAGCATTCAACCCACAGCCGAGTTCACCAATCGCTGATACAAGCAATTTCTTTTAAAAACTAAAGACTGGCGTGATACTATCCCTATCATCATCATTTAAATGAAAACGCAGACAAGGAACAGGCCTCTCATACAAGACATAAGTTATATTAAGGTAAAGTCCAAACCCTGGGTAATAAAAAACCCCAAAGCAAAATACAGATACAGTATTAAAACTGGAGGCCGTAACCTCGACAACCTGAGTAGGCGCATAGCCTCTCTTTGCACTTTGTTAAAACCATAAACGCCTCTAGCAAGGAGATTATTTTTTACAAACGACTGAAGCCATGCTTTCAAAACTAAAACCCTACAGTGCAAACAACCCACAAGGAGGATTTTTCCATGGTAAGAACCAGGCTTACCCGGAACATGCTACCAACTGGAGTTCGTGCCACTCGTGACGTATGAAGAATCAGTTCCTGCAAGATAGAAATGCATATGTTAGAATCTCGAACTTGTTTTAAAAAACAATGCTTGTAACTATAAACAGAGACGAGAGTACAGTGACTTACCGGGGTGAAGGAGGCCGCCATTTCTGTAACTATTTTGCTAGCCACGAATAAATGATGTGTAAAAACCCCATCCCTTCCACTAGGAGTTAGGAGCACGATATGACAGGGTTCTACGGTTGACAAATACAAACCCTAGACTTTTGAACCTGTTACAGTGGCCAAGCAAAGTATACCAATGACGTTCAGACGCAGCAATGGACAAGACGAAGGTCGAGGTAGCATGAAAACTGTGAACACGCTGTCACAAAGGCAACAGACTAGCAAACGAGTTCATGAGGTAAACCCTAGGCATAATAACACTATCAAAACTACCCATAGTATATCTCAAAGATTTCTACCAACGACAAGCAAGGGAAACTGTAAATACTTGACAGTTTAATCAGGAACAAACCGAGAGCATGGCACCGAAATACCAGGACTAAATCTTGACATGAACAGGATAAAACGCTGGGATTTCACCAACCACAGTCGCTATTAACAAACAAAAAAAAAACATATCAACTCTCTGGTATCAAGGTGTATAAGCACGAAAGATTTAGAGTTGCAGCAAAGCTGAGTTCCTTCACAGCTCAGTAGGGTTCGGATTCAAACAGAGGGTTTCAACAGGAGGACCAAGCCCGAAGGCAAAGGAAGAATGTCGGGTTAGGGTTGATTCAACACTTAAATGTCTCCAACACTTGGCGTAGGAACTTCCACGTCGCCTTTTAATATTTTCTCATGCACTGGGTTACGTCCTATAGTCCCGTGATGTGCTACAATCATTTGTTAATCGATTAAAGATCATAGAGTATATACACATTGCCCATGGTTGGATATTCCCATATGGTCATGGTACCATAGTGAAAGTTTGCACCATACCTCTCATTTCAAAACTATGCCCTCGAACACGAATAGGTAAAATATAACATATAGTACCCTACAATCATTAAAATTAGACCTCGTCAATAATATGCAAGGGTAATGAGATATTCATCATCGTTTGATGAAATCAAATCATAGCATGAGTATTATAGTTGTTGCTTGGCTATTCTTGAGATTAACATTAACATAGATACATGTTATCCTTTATATATCACACCTTATGATAGTATTTTTAAACCTAGCATTTTTATAGTTTTAAACAATGAACTATTAATTCATGCATTTGATTGTTGAAAAACTCAGTTATGAGGTACTCAAGTTGTGAAGAAAACGTTTATACTATAAAAGTTATAGGTAAGGAAAGTCTTTAAATAGTATGGAACAATCTATTTTTTATTTACGTCTTAACCTAGCCTCATGAGAATCAACAAGGGGTCTATCAAAGTCTATAAATCTATAAAATATTGAAGATGAAGACAAGTACTATGACTTACAACTCTTCTATACCTTTGTCATTTAAGATAGCTGTTAGCCTTGTTTGTTTTACTTCTAGAAATAGTATTAGTGGTGCCATCAAAGCAACCCTAAAAGAATATCATAAGAAGATATGAACTGACAGAATCATATACAGTGCAAGTAATAAGTTATTTATACATTGCAAACTTTTAGATCCTTGTAAGTGTAATCATAAAGCACACAGTAACATCAGATAAGCAAAATAGCTTAATTTCCATTTGCCCGTGACATTTCATGATGCGAAATAAGAAATATTATTGCAACACAATATTAATAGCAAGAACAATACTCCATGGGGTAAGCAAGATAGTCCGAAAAAGGATAATACCTATCATATTCTCATGCAAGATTGATCAACTCTCTAATAGAAAGAATATATGAATATCACAGGAATAAAACTTCTACCTTTTTACATTTGACAACCTGTCTCGCATGATTAAACTTTACTATACGTTTTGGTACAATTAAAGGAAATATAATGCTTTAAAAAGTAATTGCAGCGACCCGTACTTTACCTGTATACCTGTAAATGAAAGAAATTTGGATGCATTAGCTCGGAAGCTAAGTAAGCCCAGTCTGCGATGACAATTCCCCCTTGTGGTTGAAAACAGGAAAACCATCAGCAACGATAAATAAGACTTACTTTTAACATTTGAATACAATGACAAATCAATCAGACATAGTTATGATCACTTAACTAATTCAAACAGATTAAGGAATGTGTTTAATAACCTTTATTGTTATCTTAAAAAAATTTAAATTTTTCGGAAATTTTGGGTTTTGACAGATATGATGTTTAAAATGATTATAATTGTAAGGTATTAGTAGGATAGTGCAGGTTGAAGGGATAGCCTGTAATTCAGTTCCTTAAGCAACCTTTTGCAATGCTGCAAAACTTGGAAAGCATAAACTCAGACCTGAAAAGCTCAGAAAACTCAGCAACCACAAAACTTGGAAAATTTTGGAGAAATTGGGAGAAATTTGAGATTTACATATCTTCTTCGCTGCTCAGTGCTATCCAATTTGGATTAGGGTACTAGCTGTTGGATTTATGGGGACTGGTTCACTATTAAATATGAGATTCATAAATGTAAACAATAGTAGAAATCTGTGATTAGAAACCTTCAATATATTTTGACTTCTTCACATAAACCTACTCTCACAGTAAATTATATTCACCTATTTTCAGTGGATTTGATTATTGGAAGAATCTGCAAATACTTAAAGCTAGGTCAAGCACTTCAGGAAAAGATGGTTAAAAGTAAGTTTTAGTTTGAATTGATTGACAGCATCTAGTTTCAAGCATCAGGTGAATCTAATTTATTTTTTTAGTCTGTGTTCTGAGTCTATGATATATCTTTTACCCTGCTGTTTATTAAGTAGTAAATTTTTTTTAGTTGAAATGAGTGGCTAAATGCTTGACATTTTGCAAACAGCAAAAATCTCCTGTTGGTAGTCTATTAAAGAAAATAACACCAAGTCAACCAAACTACCCTGTCAAGTTTATGAAGCAATGCTAATGGAATATACCCAGTTGAACTCTATTCTGCCAGGAAAGAGAAAAGACTTTTGTTTATCTTTGCAGATGTACCTTACATTTCTACAATTGATGCAATTGATGCAAGATTGGGAACAATAAAGTGAGTTAATTTCAAAGCAGAACAGGTGTGGAAGGAGAATGTGAACCACAAAAAAATATGCTTAATGGTTAATGGCTTTTGACCATTGTGAAAATGTTTTGCCAAACCGAAATATGCTATCTTAAAATAAATGCACAAGAAATCTTGTAATAACCATTGAAATCCCGTTAGGGGAAAATTCATCGTTGAATTCTATCTTCAATGCTAAATGGAGCTGACAATGACTCTCCATACTGATCTGAAGGAAGACCACCATTGTAGTCGAGAATACATGTGATTTTTCCATTTGCTAGCAATGCTTTTGTATAGGACTGAAAAGCTACCAATGCAAAAAGGTAGCATACCAATGCAAGAAGGAAGCAATCTTGCTGCAAATTTGAAATTTTAGCCCAAGACAATCGTTCATTCCATATGCCACAAATTTATCTCGCCAGCCTCAAAATCTTACCATTTGCTCAAGTAAGACTTAATTTAAAACAAATTTAGCTGCAAATATAATATTTTTTCCCAAAGAATCAAAATTTCTCATAAATATTAAAATACTTTAATCCTATCATATAAATTTAGCATGATTCGGATTGTTTTAGACATAAAATACAAGTAATGGTTGTAGGAAGTGTGTGGTAGTGATATAGAAAGGGAGAGAGTGAGGGTGCCAGTCTCATCCTTATCCCAAATTTAGAACTGTTAAAATTTAGCATTCCAATTAGCTAGAGTTTGTTTTATCAATTGTGACATGCATTTACTATCTTTGGGGGAGAGCATAGATCCCTAAGATAACTAGGGCGCTTGCATGAGACTTTCTATTCTTAAATGAGGGTGTAGATCTTTAGGAGGCACCTGTAGGTTTGCATGTTGATTTTTATCTCCATTAGGAGGTGCACTATTCCTAGCACATATTTCCATGCAAAAGGGAAAAATAGTTGAGATGATTAGGGTTAGGTTTGACTTTGTCAATTAGGGGAGCTTCATGCATCTGTCTAGATACATTATATTTTCCTTGTCTTCTCAATCTATAAAGAAGAGGAAGGTTGTGCACCATGATGTGGTTAGTGAGTTTTAGTTTTGAGCTTATGCATTGTAATTTTCTTCTTTATAATTTGAAATAGAAATTAGTATACAAATGCAGTTTTGAGCGGCTCTGTTTAGAGTGTTTCCAATGCTCATAATATCCAGCTGAGTATGTCTTTGTAGATAACATAGTTCAAATTAGTTCTTTTGATTGAAGCTTTCAACTTTTAAGCTACCTAGGTTTCAGATTAATTTTTTTAAGTGCAGAATCTACTTAACATGGTCTGAAATTTAACAAGAACCAACCTTACAAATTGATGATCAACAACTTATATTGGTCCTTCCTCCATGATAAAGTGTCGTCCAAAGATTCATCCCAATGAGAAAGATGCTTTAATTACAATTTTGTATTTTGATAAGGTGTAATCCAAGATTTTTCTTATGGAATCAATGCCATGATGGAAATAATCGTATGAGATTTTCCCAATGGGATCAATTATCAACACCATGAGATCATTTATGATAAAGCATCATCAAGGATTCTTCTTGAGGGATCACTTCATATATATGGGTGTCTGTCTATAATGTGCATGTAAGATACATCTCATTTTCTTCATCATAACTTACACTTTCACTTTCTTTTATAAACACAGATAATAATGATTATGCTAGGGTGTTGAGCCATGTATTAGTGAGTCATGGCAATTTGTGATTTTTGTCACATGGATAATGGCAATGAACATCAAGTGTTGATAAACATGTGTGAATTTTTCCACATAACCATGTGTGAATTTATTTGCATGATAGATTTAATGATGGGAATTCTTAATCTCCTCACTTGAAGTTCCTAGTATAAAGAATGATCACCAGTTAACCCTAGACTCGCACTAGGTTACATTGTGTGCTAACTTGCTGGTCTTCTATATGTCTATGAAATTGTGGTGACAAGGTGAAGGGAGATTGATCTGTAACAAACTCTAGACTAATACATACTCTCATCTTGCAAGAGTGAAGAAATTAATAAGAAGAACCGTGTCATACATAGGGAATGATTAACAAACCTATGAACAACAGAATGTCTAAAGGGATCAATCTGCCATCCAATGCGAGGAACTTTTCCAAACTCTTTCTTGATAAATCGGTGCCCAAGGGTTGTTTGATCTATCATGTCCTCATAATAAGTAGATGCTTTATCATGCATGCACCATCCCCCATTTCTGGAAAATTATCTTAAAGAGTTGAGCTTTAGGATTTTCAAAATTTATGGAACTTGATAGGGAATCCAAAACCTCTGAAAGAATAAGACTCCAGGTATCAATCCATGAGGGACCTCCAAGCTTCAAGTTCCATGTCTTTAACCTACTCAAAATAACCTGTAAATGCTACCACCATGGAACTTGGTACCCAACAGGAACTGACTGATGGTCACTGGCTAACTCCATAGCCTTGGGGCATCAACTGTTGTTCCACTGTCATGGCTTCAGCATAGACTAATGTAAGGGTAGTTACAGTGGGTGACCTAACAAACATTGAGGTCAAGGGATGGATCTAAAGCTATCAAATTGAACAACTGCTTGCTCATTGAGAGTGTAAGCAGCTACCAACCTAGTATACAGCTTGTAAATAAAGTATTGTAAAACCTCATGGGCTCATTTGTCTCTCGGTGTGCTGAAGCAAATTGATGATATAGCACTGCAGGATCAATGGGAAGTAGAAAGTGAGATTTATGAAGGAAGATTATAGCTGAGCCCAAGAAGGGATTGAACCAATGGGCAAGATGATATACCAGTCATAACACTGATCATCAAGTGTCACGGAAAACATTCTGCATGACACATCTTCATGATCCACTTGCAGTCTTATTAAGGCATCCTTGTATGCCTCAATGTTTTATTCTACGGTCCTTATGCCATTTGCTTGTATTTTGGAAAGTATTTATCAACATTCTTTGGCATCTTATGTGTTGGTCCCTAGATGTAAAAGGGACTGCTTCCTGTAAGCCAGGGTGCATTCACAATAGCCATTTGTATCCTTTGATAATAATGGGAATAACTTCCTGAGGGTGAGGAAGCTTGAGGTGATACAACTATGGGGTTCTTACTTTTGGGAGGATGGGAATGCTTTTCAAACTCTAAGTCACTCTCTATAGCCTAAGATCCGGTGAGGACTCTTTTGGGTTCCAGACTTACAGAGAATATTAAAACAACTATAGGAAGTAAGGCTTAAAATAGAGTACTAGGCCCTTTTTATAGCGCTAGTTATGTCCACGCCTTCTATTTTTTGGACAAACTTATAATCCATTATGATTATATTCAAAATGAAAAAGGAAGAAATAGAATTTTCTTAAGAATATTAAAGCCAACATTTTAGTTTTGCAATTACTCAATATTTCACTAACAGGCCATGAACTTTATCTAACCATCAAAAGAACCAGGAAGCCTAAAACATGGCAATGTCATTTAGTGTGCTAATTACTTCATTGTTGGAGATTTTGGTGACAAACAATAATAAAAATACAAATGACAATTTAGTCAAATTTGTTAGATGTCAAAGTAATTTTTACATACACTAACACCATCTCAAAATGCAAATATTGGCCAACAATATTAGGATTAGCTTCATTACAACATACTTAAAAAATTATAGCATGTAAGTTATTATAACAGAAATTGAAAAAAAAACAAGCTAAACTTAATTCTCATCATGATTTGTCACAATGTAATCCTTTAAGAATAGGGTTTGTCAAATATTGTGTGAGAATGCTCGATCGATATGTGTGGAATAAGTTGAACTTGCGCCTGCTTCAATTAGTTGCAGGTGCTCCTCCCTACCAGAAATAGTGGTGTAAACCTGCATGGAATATGTAACTGTAATCCCGAGATCATTCATACAGACAGAGTATATGATATTAAGAAACTCAAAAATAAATCAGAGCAAGCAATACTTTGTGTGCCCCAATTTGGTACTAAATAAAATGAGTAATGGAACTGCTATGTGCACTTAACCAAGTTAATGCAATCAAGAAATGTTGAAAATAAAATTTATACACTACATGAGCATTTTCATAACAACATTCAATTTGTCATCATGAAACATCTCAATACTCTTCCAATTCTATGACCTGGTAAGCAAGATCACAAAGTAAGGAGCATCAACACTTGTAGTGTTGTGTTCTTGACTCCTTGGTAATTATGTGGCAACTATGTGGAAAATCATCACTTTGACTATGCAAACAGTCAATCACTAGGATATGGGGTGAGGACAACTGCAAATGTTGATATTTGGTGGCTTTGCAACATGGAGCCAACGTGACAAATGGAACATTGAATACAACCCCAGGTAATGTGGAGCTAGGGGCATGCTAACAAATTCAACCATCAACCTAGGGTTAGAACCTCCATGTCTTCACGGAGTGAAGAAGAATAGGGTCAAGGAAAGAGATTCATGAGACAACCCCAAAAGAAATGTTATACCCTAATAGACATGGAATTGTGGGACTATATGTCTCATAGAAGCCTTTTGATGATGGTCTCTAGAAAATAAAGAGGGATTTTATTTTTATAGTAGAGGATTAGGAGTGATTCATCCCATAGTCCTGCTTGCAACTATTTTCTGTAAACCAAAACATGGATTGAGTTGCTTGCTCTTGCGTAAGGACTGGACTTTGTAGTTATAGGTGAAAGAAAACTTGCCGCAAAGCTGCTAAAATGGCACCAACAACAACTCCAACTGCGATAAGCTTACCCAATACAGAAATGTCTCTTAAAATAGAGGATATAGCACCGATAATATGCTCTCCATGCAAAATAGTAAACTTACTTGTTCCAGCCTCAACACAATTGTTCAGGTGTTTGAGATTTACTATTTCATGTGGCATAGCTTTACCATATCTCTGAATATTTTGCTTTACTGCTGATGCAACTGCATTAGCGATATTTGACAACTCTTCTTCCAGATCAAGCTGCAATGCCTTGATATGAGACATCCCCAGTCTTCTACTAACTTATAGACTAAGATCATTGACAATGAAGTCTTTGATAGCATTCAATAAATCCTCTATTTGTTCTGTCTCTTATTCAATTTCCTGAAGAATACTCTTCTGCAAAGTACTCTCTTCTATCAATTCATCAGAAGCAATTTGTGTATCTAAGATGATATATGAAGGCTCAATAATATCCATTGGTATATCCTTTCCAGTAGGGTATTTTTTAAGGATGGTAATATTATACCTCAGTATAGTATTCTAGGTGATTATTTTGGATCGAAAAAATCATATGTATAGATGGGAAGGCGAATATTAAATATCAAACATACAATTTACTACCGAAATGTGTAAATTTTGGCGAATATTATAGTAAAAAAACATATTTTATGTAAATATAGGCGATATTAGAGCTTAAAAATGACCAAATAGCGAATTTATTTTTTGAAAAAAGGCCCGAAAAATAGCCAATTGGCGAAATTTCGCCCCTAAAAATTTCCCTGCTTTCCAAAAGGTCTATTGCATTATAATTTACCTCATGAGACATTTGGGTTTCATCTATTTGCTGCTGCACTTGATTTTTGCTAAAAGCATGCTTCTTTTCTCCAGCATCACTTGATCTCTCAGCAACATCAGTACATTTTGGGATGTTCACTGAACTAAGAATCAAATTTAAAGAAACAATTGGAACTTGTTTCTACTTTCCTAATTCATTTCCTTTATCATTCTCAGGAGATCCCTCTTGTGGTGGTGAATGGTCTTGATTTTGGTTCTGATTTCCAATGGGTTTCTTGTCTTCTGGCTTATGTTGATTTTCTTTCTCGAAGTGTTCAATCATATTTTCTATCACACCAAACACATTTGTCGTAGCCATTTGAGTTGAGTCATCCAACCCAATTAATGCATCGAAAGCTTCTTTGACAATAGCTGTAGGAGGCTGAATAGAAGAGGGAGCACTTTGGGGTGTTGAGTAATCAATTTTAGTATCAGAATTTTGCTTATTCTGATCTCCTTGACTATTCATGCTCTTTTCATCATTTTTCTGATCAAAAAATCCTTCTCTTTTCGACATCTGCTCACCTGCAGATTTTCCATCAGCTTCTGTGTTTTATTTCGCTTTATTCTTCTCATATACACCTGTACCAACTTGATGAGACAGGTCATCGATTTTGGCTTCATGATTTTGCTTGCTCTGATCTCCAGCACAACTCATGCTCTTGTCATCATTTTTAGGATCAGAAGTTGACTCTTCTTTTAGGTGCTGCTCAGATGTTTATTTTCCATCCATTTTCACAGTGTTTTCCTTCCCTTTTTGTTGTTCATCTGTACACACTCCACTTCTGTCTAATTTCTCACTCTTTTGTTGCCGATATTGATTATCAATGCCTTAATTCCCTTCACTTGATTTCTCTTGCAATTCATTTCTCAAAGGGTTCTCTTGCATGTCTTCTTGTATCTTCTTACCTGGTGATCCCACCAATTTGCTCACAGATATTAGAATCCACTTTAGGGGTCTCTAAATCTGAATTAGAACTATTTTCTTTAGTGTTTGTCTTCATGTGTGCATTTTGAAGCACTTCTTCATTTTTATGCACACCCAAGCCTTCAACATTAGACTTGATATCCACCATTTCTTGTTGTCTTGTAGTGTCAGCCTCTACCAAATCTTCTCCTTCGGAAACTTTACCTTCAAGACTAGGAAAATTTTCCATGCCATTTCCTTCTACTTTTACATTGTCTTCTAGAGACTTTCCCTAGCTATTTGACTTCATATCCATTGGAAAAATTGAAGTTGGAAGACCCTTTCCAAGTCCAGTTAGTTTCAGATTTATTCCTTTACCTTGGACTGTTGCAGAAATAGTGGCTGCTAGCTTTCCACTTACTTCTTCAGGCACTGGACCTCGCAATGCTGTAATAAGTGTCTCTCCTCGTCCCATGGCATTTAACACATGTTGTCTCTGTTCATTGGCTAGAGTACCAGGCATAGTTACATAAAGCATCCTCATGATAGTTTCTGCTATTTGTATAACTTGACCTATTTCAACTTCTTCTTGACCACTCAGTGATTCTTCAACTGTACCTGTTGCCTCTATTGAGTATCCTTCTTTGGACAAGCCCATGGGATTTCCCTTTTCAAGTTCTGTATTTATGATCTCTTTGTTTCCTTTTTGCTGAACCATATTTAGACTAGCTGACTTATTTTTCAGCTGATATTTATGGACTCCATCTTCACCATTGACATGTGTTCCATTGAAAACACTAGCCTCCCTGTCATTAGAATCTATAAATTTGTCTACATTGGAACCAAGTGCTGAACCAATAGCATGTTTCTGTACTCCATGCACATTCATTCTTTTAGCTGCTGGTAGGTGCCTTTTAATGATCGAACCATTTATTAAATATATCTGCACAACAAAGCAAATATTTTGGGTCTGTGGACTTTGAGCCAATCTCATGTATGGGATTGATTTAATACACTCATAGTCTTGCAACTAGAATTTTGTTGGACTTCTTTATTTTGGACTAGGTAGTCCTATTAGCAGAGAAACATTTAAGAAATGTTACTAGGAAGCAATGCATGCAAATGTCAACCTACAAATATAGTGTATCCAGTGCAAGCTATATTCTACCGTATGCAAATATACTAAGATCCATCTTAACCAAGGATCTTAAGCACCAAGAGGGATTTAAAAACATCTCATTGCTTAAAATATAAAAGATTTAGTGTTGAGATGGATCTATGCTAGTTTCGATTCTTTTACATTATTGTTTGTTTTTTTATTTTCTAGCCATTAGCTGGACATTAATAAAATTATCTTATCTTATCTATGTTTAACATTAGAGGTCAAACCTTTGTTTATTTTTCATTTTAGTTTATTATCATTTCACATGTCACACACACTACACATCTCCTCCACCCCAATCTGTAATAGAACCTAGCTACTCTCCTTGCAATAAAGGGAAGTTACAATAAGCAGGTACTGATTGATTCAATATGTGTCAGACTTGAAAGTTTAAAACATCATTGTGTCAATCATATGTTGATTAAATTTATATTTAGAATTTTTAAGAATCACAATATATTAATTAGTTAGGAATCCCTTCCTCAGGAATATCAATATATTAATTACTTGATAGGAGAATGAATGAAATATTTTCCTGAAAAGGAAGTACAAACAATTATTTTTTTGGAAAATATTCCAGGGTATCCAATAAGAGATATCCCGATATCTTGAATAAAAATAGAAAGATCAACTTGCATGCTACTTGACAAGTTTAGAATACCTTCATTTTTATCTCTAATTGATCACTATAGGGTCTTATATTGGTGGCACTAATAACAATCCTTACTTAGAAAATCATAGATTAGGCATTATAATTATTATAGGAACATATCCCACTGGGTTATTTAGAGTGGTTGAGTGCTATGAATTACAAGCAGGTTTTCATGGGGTCAATTCCTCAGGCTGGATGTCTCTGCAAATATTGTGGACCTCACTCAATGTCCATTCCAAATTAGGTTTCCATAATTAGAGGCTAATGGTTTACTCCAAGTACCATGCTTGAATTGAGAGAATGCTTCTCGTGAAATTTTTTGTCAAAAAAAATTACAATAGGCTCAAAAGATACATCAATCTAGAACAACTATTAGGTTGGAATCATGATGTATCAATTAGTAGAACGTAAGCGATTATCGTTAACAATATCTTGGATACTAGTGAAAGAAATATTTCTATTCAATATCGCATCTTATGATCATATGATGAAGTCAAGGAAATTAAAGGAAATGGAATTTCATACCTAGGTCTTGAACATTCATTGTCCATAGAATTTTTAAATGTTGGACATGACCATTGGGATTCAAGTTGATATCAAAGCAATGATTTAACAATTAATCCAAAATGAGCATCAAAATAGGGCTGTCATTACCAGATTATGAGAAATATCTTCTCTTAGAACTAAAATTTGTTCGTCCTTCTACAAATATTTCTCATTAGGATGTTCATCTTGAAACCACCCATCCAATGAGAAGGAAAATAAGTCTAATGCTGATAAAAAATCGTCATGATTGATGCACATCCAATCCTGATATAGCTCTCAATGTTGGATTTACCCTAGAGATAATTTGCAACAGATTTCAGAGGGTAATCTATTTCTAATTTTTATCTACACATTGGATTCCAACCCGAATAGGGAGTTTGGAATCCAGCAAAGAAATCACCAAAGAAAGCTACATTTCACAGAATTCAATAGGCCAGATCCATCGATGGTTGATTTTCCCTAGAGCTATTTTTGTTCTCTTGATAATCAATTGATTTTTGTCTACCCATTGGCTTCCAACCAAAAAACATAATTTGGAAGTCAATGACGAAATCACCAAAGTTGCTAGATACGACTCATAAAATGCAAAATAACCCACAAACCCTAGTGAAATTATTGTGTGGTAATGGTGACCAAGGTCACGTGATCAAATACAAACTCCAGACTAGTTGTTTTGTAATTGTCAAAAGACCAAGAGTTTCTTGCATGTTTTTCCTTTTGACACTAAAACTACATTTAGGAAAATTCGACGTCAAGAGACACAAATCTAACTATTGAAACATTAAACATGTGGAAATTTGAAAGTTTGATTCTCAAGCTATCCTTTTCTTATTGTCTACTCTTTTTCCATTCTTAGCCATTCTTCTCAGTTCAATTATCGAAATCAGTCACATGCTTCCAATTGTAAAGTATTCCACCATGTCATTTATCTACAACATATGTAATAGAGAAATCATTAGATCTCTTTCATGACATGGAAATATATTCCATAGCCATCAACACACGAGGACTCACCTCTGGCTCTCCATGTACAAGGGCATTGATATAATTCTAATTCCAAAAATAAAATACATAGCTGTAATAATTATTGGTTCCATTTCCTAATAGATTTCTAACAATTTATGTATCATACTTTTAGAAAATACATTCAAGTAATAATTAGACAAAAGTGCTTCATGGTTCGGTAAGTTTAAATTTATACCTAAGTGTTGTAGGCTATAGCGATATGGAAGTAGGGTAATGAATTTGTGTGCATTTGAAGCATCTTCAACTTGTTCTTTTGTAGCTTCCTCTTTTCCATAGAATATATTTTCAAGCATTGTTTTAGCAAAAAATGCAGGTTCTTGGTTGACCAACCCAATCTACTGATGAAGCCACTTTAGCTGCAAATTATTGAGATCATGAACATCTAAGTAGATATGTCCTGCGAATAAATTCAATGAAAATAAGACCCACTAATTAAAATAATTCACTTTTATATTTGTCTGGTGATAAATCACAATCCAACACATCCTTCATAGAAATTCAAACAAAAAGTAAATCACATGGTGTTCAAATTTGATTATTCAAAAAACAAGTGGTATATCAATTTCAGTGGTAAACAATCCAAGCCTAGAAGAAGGTTTATCCTGCAAGAACTTTCTCTAGATAACAACAATGGCCTCTAGTACCCTAATATATGCAAATCAGAAGGATTGCCAAGCCAAACTCAATTATTGAAGGATTGAACTATAAATAAGTTTCAATGTAAAAAGTTCACAAACGTTTATCCAAGTGATTGTATCCAAATTTTATTTGTACAATAAAAATTATGCGTTAAGCATGCAAAGGCATGTCTAGAGAAAAATATATTGCCAAGTATAATAAAAGATACATGTTTATGTACCAATGTATCAAAATATAATAGGTTATGAGATTGAATGGAATAATTGTCTTTTTATTCAATTCTTTTGATGATTAACAACATGTTCATCTGAAACAAAGAACCATAAAAACTTAAGAGAGTCATTCCTACATTTCAATTATTATCATGATGTTATTTTTGTCACTATAATGATTAATATGCAATCATAATTTTTAGTCATTATAATTAACTTTTGTTTCAGATAAATTTTAGTGAAGTAACTTCAACTACAAACTCATCCCTATGTAGAATAAATGTCCAATGAATATTTATGATAGGTTTCAAAAACCTTTGCAATAAGCAAAGGGGATTCTAGTCCTTGACATTACCTCCCAACAATTGTTGGCCTATTTGTACTCCTTATGTTTGATCAATTAATTTCCAAATTCTTTCTGTGTTCAGATCTCTTCCATGTTTAGGCTAAGCAAAAGTAATGTGCATATGATTGGCATTATCAATAGATATCAAAAGGCCTTGAAGCATGGAAGGTTCTCATCATATTTTTATGAGTGGATTCTGTTAAGGATAATTTATTCAACAAACAAAGGGACTACTGAGAAGTGAATAGATTGGAGCTTTTCTTTGCCATTTTCTATAGATTTTGTAGCATTTATGCCACATCTTCCATAAAAGAGTATCACTTGAGTTTCATTTACGCCCACACTCTAGTTTCATGTTACCCAACAATATCACTTGTGATTTTCCATCTTGTATGAGATGGAGAATAAGTACAATGCAATCCCATATAGCATATATGATGTAATTCTACAAATCCTAACCACATCAATTTAGGTCTGCAAGGAAGATGTCATTTATGTAGTACCAAAATCATTCCCTATGAATGTTAATTTTTGAGCATTAATTCAATGTACTCTAGGATCTTTATTAAGAGAATAACATGCACAGTATATCAATGCATATCAATCATATCAAGCATATCAAGCATCACAAGAATCAAAATCATGAGACACATAACACACAGAGTTTTCGTGGGGAAACCCTCAAGTGAAAAACCCCACAACTTCCTCAGAGATAGATAGAGCCACAAGTACAACCAAGTACAACCCAAGTACAATAGATAGACCTCCACTAGCAAGCTGATCCTCCTACTTCAATGTGCGCCACTTTCCGAGTGAGAGAAGTATGACTTATGAGATGATCTAAATAGAGGATCCCGATCCTCTATTTATACTTGTCCTGACCTGCCTAATTACTTATGGTGCCGACTTGTCTAACTCAGCCTAATAACCCCAGTTAAATACAAATCGAGCCGACATCCACATCAGGTGGTCTAATAACCCATCGGCAAGTTAACCACTTGCGACACTTGTCAATACAAATGATGACACTTCACTATAGAGGTACAAAACATCTCTATAGGAGTACAAACAAATATACATAGGAAATACATTCTGAAGTTACATATACATCAACACTCCCTCTTAACTAGGAAGGTATTTCTTGACACAGATCATCGGGCACAAGTCTTCTTCTCTGGATCATCGTCATCGATGCATCGTCATCGAATCATCGTCATCATCATAGCTATTGCTATCTCATCCAATCTCTTAATCTACTCGTCATAGGAAGTTCTACATAGCCAGTCCTTTTTCATACTAGATGTAGGCCTACCACCTGCAGGTCTTCATCATCACTGGCCATACTATGGAATCCTCAGGACTTATTACATGCATCACAAAACCTTAAAAGAGTCTCTTTCCAAGCAAGAACCCTAAAGAGCGTCTGAGGCCTTTTTCATCCTATACAGATCTCCAGGACTGATTACATGTGACTCCATCACAAAACCTTAAAACAGTCTCTTGCCAAGCACGAACCCTAAAGAGCATTTGAGGCCTTTTTCATCCTATACAGATATCTAGGATTGATTACATGTGGTCATGGCAAAGCCTCGAAAGAGCATCTGAGTCCTTTTTCATCCTGTCCAGATATCCTAGGTCTTCTTACATGTCCTCCCATAGCAAATCCTCGAAAGAGCATCTGAGGCCTTTTTCATCCTGTCCAAATCTCCTAGGTCTTCTTACATGCTCATCTGCACAACCTGTTCCACGACCACAGAGTATCAACCTGATACTCACCATACATCATCCTGATGTACACATGATCATCCTGATCATCAACACTGCATCATCCTGATGCATGTCATTTGGAGCAACATCCTGAAGCTCGTCATCCATGATCATCCTGATCATACAATGCATCCACCTGATGCATACCAAGTATCTACCTGATACATATCATCACACATGATCCACCTGATCATGCAATGTATCCACCTAATACATACATAGATACATGATCCACCTGTATCCACTTGATACATATACAGATACATGGTCCAAGCATCCAACATGATGCATATACAAAATACATACAAATGATCCAACTGATCATATCCAGCATCCACATGATGCATACATAAATGATCCAACTGATCATATCCAGCATCCACATGATGCATACATATACAAATGATCCAACTGATCATATCCAGCATCAACATGATGCATACATACACAAATGATCCAACTGATCATACAGAGCAGAAACTAGAACACCATCTTGATGTTCATCATCCAGCGCTTACATCCATAGCCATGTGAAGGCTCCTCCTTCTAACATGCTTGGAATGGCTTTAGCAAATGTATCCATCACTTCTTCCTCGAAGTGTCATCGATCCGAAGGACACCAAGCCTCTCTCTGAAGTACTCGAACTTCACTCTAGATAGCGGCTTCATCAGCACATCTGCAATCTACTCATCCGTCGCAACATACAGGAGCTTCACTGCTCCTTTCTGCACCATATCCCTGATATAGTGATATTTGATCTCTATGTGTTTCGACCTGTCATGAAACACTAGGTTCTCAGACAGCTTCACACAACTCTGGTTGTCACAAAAGATACCAGTAGCCTCCAGCAGTAGATCAAATAACTCAGACAGTAGCTTCCGAAGCCATACTACCTCACAACTAGCCGAACAGGCTACAACATACTCTGTCTCGGCTGTACTCAGTGCTACACAAGACTACTTCCTGCTAAACCAAGAGATCACACCTGATCCCATATTGAAGCAACACCCAGAAGTGCTCTTCCTATCTACAGCACTGCCTGCCCAATCTGAATCAACATAACCCTGTAGGTTAAACTTTTGATTCACATCATACTTGAGCCCATAGTCAACTGTACCCTTCAGGTACCTCAGAACATACTTTACACCAATCAGGTGAACACCCCTCGGATCCGTCAAGAACTGGATCAATTTGTTCACAGCAAAGAAAATATCTGGTCTCGTGTTCGTCAGGTACGTTAAAGACCCAATCATCTGACGATACACAGTCACATCAACTGACTCAGATGAAGCATCACAAAGAAGCTTCAAGTTCGATGCCATAGGTGTGGCCATGGCCTTGCAGTCCATCATCCCGAATCTCTTCAGGATCTCTACCGCATACTTCCCTTGTCCAAGGAAGATTCCATCTGCACTCTGCCACACCTCCATACCTAGAAAGTAATGCATCAACCCCAAGTCCTTCATCTTGAACTCGGTAGCAAGTTTCCTCTTTGTATCGGCAATCAGTCTATCTTCACCTATTACAAATAGGTCATCCACATACAAGAGTAGTATCACAGGATTTCCTTCCTCAACCTTGTAGTAAAGGTTGGAATCTGCTTTACTCTTGATAAAGCCCAAACTTGACAGGAAACTGTCCATCCTTCCATACCAAGTTCTAGGAGCTTGTTTCAAGCCATACAAGGCTTTCTTCAATCTGCACACATATGACTCCCTGTCATGTGTTTCAAAACCGAGTGGCTATTCCACATACACTTCCTTTTCTACTACACCATTCAAGAAAGCAGTCTTGACATCCATCTGGTGTATCTTCCATTTCATCACTGCAGCCAGGGCAAGTACTGATCTGATGGAAGTGTACCTGGCTACAGGAGCAAAATTTTCTTCATAATCTATTCCCTCTTTCTGAGAGAATCCATGAGCTACGAATCTTGCCTTGTATTTCTCTATGCTGCCATCTGTAGCATGTTTGATCTTGTAGATCCGTTTTGAAGTCACAACAGAATTCTCTTTAGGTCTTGGTACAACATCCCAAACATCATTCTTCATTATTGATTGGTATTCCTCGATCATGGCATCCTTCCATTCTTTCTTTTCTGTTGCTTCTTCATAACTGGAAGGTTCTTTGTTTATGATATCACAGAGTAAAGCAACATAACTGGTGTGTGATCTGGTTCTCTTCTTTGCTCTGTGTTATTCTTCTAGAATGCCAAATCTTTCTGCATCTTGAATGAGCTCTCTAGCCCATGTCGGTTTCCTCTTGTGAGAATTATTCCCACGAGGTGTATCCACAGGTTCTTGTGGATCTTCAATTTCATGATCAATATTTGGAATTGCTTCAGTCATGGTAGTGTCTTGAAATCTAATTTCCTTAGGTTCCTCATACTCTTCAACAAGTGTCTTTCTTGATTTGATGAATGCTGAGTTTTCATCAAATGTCACATCTTTGCTGACATCAATTTTCTTGAACCCTGGAAAGTAAATTCTGTAAACCTTCGAGCTTTCACTATAACCCACAAAGATACCCTTCTTTCTTGAAGGATCTAGCTTGGTCTTCTTTTTCTTTGGGACATGTGTATATACTGGACAACCAAATATTCTGAGATGGATGACTTCGGGTTTCTTACCAGAGAAGACCTCTTCTGGTGTCTTGTTGTCCAATATCTTGTGGGGTGTTCTATTATGCACATATACAGCTATCCTAGCTGCTTCTGCCCATAGATGCATGGGTAGATCCTGGTCATGCAGCATTGCTCTTGCTGCTTCCATGATTTTTCGATTCTTTCTTTCTGCAACTCCATTCTGTTGTGGATTGTAAGGAGCAGTCAACTCCCTCTTAATCCCTGAATCATTGCATAGCTTCTTGAAGTCACCTGAGGTGAATTCTCCACCATTGTCTGATCTGAAAGTCTTGATCTTCTTATCAATTTGATTCTCGATCAAGGTTTTGAACTCCTTGAATTTATCAAATACTTCATCTTTGTTCTTTAAGAAGTAAACCCAAGTCTTCCTAGAGAAGTCATCAATAAAAGAGACATAGTAAACATACCCACTTAGAGAACTGTGTGACATTGGACCACACACATCAGAGTGGATGATTTCCAAGATTGTTTTAGCCTTTCTTTCACTGCTTAGAAATGCCTTCTTTATGTTCTTTCCTTTTGCACATCCTTTGCAAACACCTTCATGCTTGGTCTTGATTTCAGGAAGACCTTCTACAGCCTTGCTTGCAATTGGTAATGCTCTGTACTACATATGTGCAAGTCTTCTATGCCAAAGTTCACTTGGCTCCATGGAATCATGTACCATGGCATGTTCAGGTTGTCCCTTCAATTTATACAAACCTCCCTCTTGCTCTCCAATCACTATTGCATCATCAATAGTTTTACCTTTTGGCCACATTAAGACTTGACCATCCACAAATGCAACCCTCATACCTTTTGCATCCAATGCAGATATGGAGAGTAGGTTCTCCTTGAGTCCAGGTACATAAAGCACTTCTTTCATCTTCAAATATTTTCCAGAATCTAGGTTGTAAGAGGCTTCACCACTTCCTTTGATGGGATATTGGTAGTCATCCCCAAGTTTCACTTTATGGGGTGATTCATGTTCAGATAGATTTACAAAAGATTTCTTAAACCCAGTCATATGTTTGGATGGCCCACTATCAATAAGCCAATCATTACAACCAGGGGAGATAGTACCTATAAGAGCAGAGATTAGAACGTACTCTTCTTCACTTGATGAGTCATCATCACGTTCTGTTCTAGCCTTCTTCTTTGGAGGTTCATCATCTTCAGCAGCATGAGCATGATATCTTCTTTTGCTACCCTTCTTCTTCTTGTTGAAGTTGTTGTTGTTGTCATCCCTTTTATTCTTGGGACATTCTGAAGCAAAGTGCCCCTTCTCATTGCAAGTGAAGTACCTTAGATTCTTCTTGTTTCTTTGAGTCCTCTTGGGATGAGAATGCTCCCTCTTGGACTTACCCTTCTTGGTGTGAGTTGTGAGGGCTTGATCTTCACTTCCCATCTTTTCTTCTCTGGCTACAAGCCTAGCCTCTTCTTGAGAACATTCTTCCCATAGTTTACTGAAGGAGATCAACTTCTTTCGAGCACAGATCCCTTGTATAAAGGAATCCCATGACCTAGGTAGGCCATTCAGAGTGGACATCACAATTTCTCTATTATCCACTATTTCATCTACTACTTCAAGTTGTTCCTTGATTTGAGAGACCTTGGAGAAATAGCATTGAATGGTCTCTCCATTTGACATCTTGACTCCTTTCAATTGATTATGTAGAGTCATCTTCCGATTTATGTTCTTCCCTTCAAACAGCTTGGTTAGGGAATCAAACATAGCCTTGGGTGTCTTTAGTGATGACACATGTGGAATAAGATGGTCCTTAATAGAATCAGCAATGATTCTCTTTGCCTTGACCAAGTTCTTCTTGTGCAACAACTTAGCCTCGTCATCCTCTGGGATAGGGACTTCATCTTTTATGTATGAGTCCAACTCATTCTCTTCCAAGATTAACCCAATCCTATACTTCCAGGCTTGAAAGTTATCAACCCCTTCAAGCTTGTCTTCAAGCTTAGTGTGGTGAGACATCTTTTAAGGAGTACTTCAAATGGAAATAAAAAAGATTTAGATCTTACCACTTGATTTGCTGAAAACTGGATCTGGTCCCAGATTAGGGTTTGTCAGAGAAACCCTAAAATTTCAAACTTTGAATTTGAACTGTCTGAAAGGATAGAAAGATGCTCCCTTGTGAACTGATCAGCCTGGTGTCTTCAGAAATTCAGATCTGCAAGGTTTCACCCTTCAAAAATGGCTTTCAGTCTTCCCGCATTCATTGAGGACGACCCTGAATTAGGGCTTGAGTTTCCGAGAGATCTACCTAGCCAAAAATCTCGATCCAAAGCTCAAAACTTCTATTTTTCCAAGGAGCTTTTAGATATGTCTTCAGTTTCCAGAAATTCCTATTTTTTTAGGAAACCCTAATTTTTAGGGCCAAAACTGAAATAGCTCATAATTTAATTCTGATTGGACAGATAGATTCTCCTTGATGAGTAGATTCAATCTACTATACTGCTTTTCCAAAATCTGTGGAGAGAAACCCAATAAACAAGAAACCCTGGTTTCCGCTACTGCACAATGTCTTCTTCTCAGGTTAGCTCTGATTCCATGTTAATTTTTGAGCATTAATTCAATATACTCTAGGATCTTTACTGAGAGAATAACATGTACAGTATATCAATCCATATCAAGCATATCAAGCATAGCAAACATCACAAGAATCAAAAGCATGAGACACATAACACACAGAGTTTCCGTGGGGAAAACCCTGAGGTGAAAAAACCCCACAACTTCCTCAGAGGTAGATAGAGCCACAAGTACAACCAAGTACAACCCAAGTACAATATATAGACCTCCACTAGCAAGCTGATCCTCCTACTTCAATGTGCGCCACTTTCCGAGTGAGAGAAGTATGACTTATAAGATGATCTAAATAGAGGATCCCGATCCTCTATTTATACTTGTCCTGACCTGCCTAATTACTTATGGGGCCAACTTGTCTAACTCATCCTAATAACCCTAGTTAAATACAAATCGGGCCGACACCCACATCAAGTGGTCTAATAACCCATCGGCAAGTTAACCACTTGCGACACTTGTCAATACAAATGACGACACTTCACTATAGAGGTACAAAACATCTCTATAGGAGTACAAACAAATATATATAGGAAATACATTCCAAAGTTACATATACATCAACAATGAAAGGCATCATCACTTTCATATCTTCGAAGCAAGCCCATAAAATCATCAAAGGTGCCCATAATATTATGCTCTTGACAGTCTTGCAAGTTGACAACAAATAAAATTTGACCAAGTTCTGGAATCCCACATCTCTTTCGTTACCCTAAGTAGGCTACTCAAATATTACAATCATTTTAACAAACCCTATGGGACACCTTGCTGTATGCCAAGAAAACCTACAAGATCACCAAGGGTACATATAATATTATGTTCTTGATTGTCTTCCAAGAAGTAAAATTGAACAAAGTTCCACAATACCAAGTCTCCTACCTTTGTTCACCCTAATTATGAAACAGCTAAACACCCTACTCAAAGTTTACAAAGATTTTCACAAGCCCCAAGGAATTCCATCAAAATGTCAAGTGCAAAATGCCATCAGTTTACTCCTCCACTGGATTTTTCCCAACTGTCTGTTCTACTAGGAATCACTTCTAGAGAATAATGAAATGAAACCCCAGATTCAAAAGCTCCACAAAAAAGACCACAATCAGCACAATCAACCTAGATCTTCACCAAGAATCCTTATATGGTTGTTTTGAAAAGGTATAGTAATTGGTACATATGCATTGACTATTAGGCTCTTAAAAAATTATAATAAAGATTCATTATCCATTTCCTTGAATCACCAAGTACCAGTCCTTATGTAAAGGTATCGCCAACTGCCGATCCTACCTAAGCATGTGTTGAAGATGTCCTCCAAAATAAAACAAGCCCTACTTAAATTGTTAACCATGGTATTGGAATCACCATTGCTGCAACTGCATTGATGTTCACTCATAAATAACATAATGTATCCTATCATTGACAAATTTGGTGTATTGTATCTTGATGACATTCTTATTTACATTTACATTGAGGAAGAACATTCAAAACATATTCAACAAGATTTTCAAGCATTATTTTCCCACAAACTACCAGAAAATATTAACAAGTGCAAAGTTGCAATGAAGAAGACAGTATACTCAGACTTTATTGTTGATTAGCATGGAATCCATATTAATACGATCAAGACTAATGCCCCGAAGTTTGGCCAATACCTGAAAACCTCCTTGAGCTCTTTAGTTTCTTCAATCTTGTGCTCTACAGCTTTTATCATCAACTTACACTAAGGTTCTCCCATATTAGATGGGATTTCAATACTTACCACAAATGAGGTGCAAACAATGTATCCCAATGGGAAAACAAACAATAAATTTTCCTTTGATATGCATAAGTAGGACCTCTATTCTACACCAATGTTGCCACCAATAGATCTCCACTAACCCTTGGAATTCAACACGAGTACCTTAAAATTTACAATGGGATTTGTTTAGACACAACATAGGCACCCATTACATACCTTTCAAAGAGATCAAATATGCAATGAAGCAGTATACCTATGTGTAAGAGATGCATGCAACTACACAATGGTCAAACATTATAGATATTGCATTTTGCACAAATAGATAGTGACTCTCTCTAATTACATGCTCTTACATGTAATGTTATACAATGCTTCACCAAGATTTGATGATGGGAGATGGAAAAGCAATGGGATGAATTATAGGGATAGGATGAGTGAAGAGACACCACTCCCCCCACATTTTAGGGAAAACATTAGGGTTTTATGCAATAAGATAATCCCATCTTAGAGGACATAGTGGGTAATGGTAATGGATTCCTTTGGTGTGTTCAATATGGATTTTTCCAAATTATTTGATCCATACAAGCTAGTTGGGATTGGGATGAGCGAAGGTTAGTAGCTTCAAAGCTTCTACTAATTGTTGACTCATTAGATTCTTTTGGTTGTTGTTGTCAAAAATGATGGAGGTATGTTTTCCCTTGAGACCATTATGTGTAAATGAGGCTTTTTCATCATGACCATTGTAATCGTTGTTCGTTAAGACAAGTCAAGGATTGATGGAAGTGGGGTTGGTGACAACATATTTTATGTCTCCAGTTGGATGTTGTTTCTTAGAATTGAGGGTGTGTGTAATATTGGTGACATTCAGTTATAGAACCTAACTTTCATTATCAAAATGACCATACTTTTTGTGATAAGAACAATAGTTTCTATTTTTTTGAGTCCTAACTGTAGTGTTGGGTGATCTTGTGTTATGCCTACTGCTGTTAGATTGACCCTTATAACGGGCAGAGGACAGAGGAAAGGAAAAAAGTTCAAACAATGAAAATTTTCACTTACAATAAAGGAAACAAGGGAGCAAGTAGGCAAGCACAAATTGTATATTGTCGAGACTGTACACACGGTTGTACACTATATTATATTATATTATATAACAGAAAAATGGTGAGATTGATCATCTTGACCAAGTCTCTAGAAAATACACACATGAAGTACAGTCAAATGAGTGAGACTAGGCCACACATGAAAGACAAAAAGGTACGTGGAATAAAATATAAGAGAGATAAAGTGAAAATAATGATACATGTGTGAACATATCCGGTAATGTGAAGGGTGTGGCCCAATTCCCATGTCTTTCAAGAAACCTAGGACGAAGGAGTCCTGCCAGTACCCAATTTTTATGTCCTGCCTGTCCACCACACTCTGGAAATTGGCAAGGGTTGGTTCTAGTCGCGAGAGTGTTAGAATAGCCGATAAATTAGCAGTATAGCACGAATACAGAATTCCCGTAACAATAAGGCAGACTATAACAACTATGCGCCCCATACCATTCCTAGTATCTTCTGCTTATACCAAAAGACAACATTCCGATCATAATAATCAGTTTTTATTTGATTTATTAAAACAAACAACTTTTGATATGACGAAAGAGATGAGTTTACCCTGATTACTTGGAAACAAATATACATTCTTAATTAATTAAGTAATACGTCAATAGCTAAAAACATTCAACAATTTATTCACCAAACCTGTAACAAGCGGAATTTAAACACACATTCTTAAGTATATCAGTAGCTAACAACAATCAAGAACAGGCCTATGAATAGCGAACTTGTAACGAGCGGAATTTGATTTCGAATGAATAGCACTCAATTGATTCACAAAATTGTTTCTTACAATAATATGTTTCCAATTTGTTGAGTAGGCTGCCCTCGGAAGCGTGGATTCCTTCTGCGCTCCAGAAGATAAACTACCAAGCCCCCGCAAATTAAGAAAGCAGCTATTAGCAGCCATAGCTGAATGGTGAAAGGATGGGTAAACGAAGCCCAGCCAAATCTAAGCAGACCTTCATCTTTCAGTCGGACTACTGCTACTAGACCAGAGTTTAAGAAAGGTTGCGTAAACTCTACTTTTTGAGATCGGTTTGCTGTGATGGTCATGTCTCCTACAACTGCATCGATTTTCTGAAAACGAAGGCAACATGAAATGAAAAATATGATAATGATCCAGTCACGACAAAACAATATGAACAGTCACAAGCCTTAATCCTGCATAATTAGCAATATGAACACACAATTCACAAACCTTATCCATAATCAGCTGAATTAGTTCATCGTAGCTTGGTGGCTTAGTTTTTCCATTCCCGAATGTGATGTAATGGACCCCACATTAGTTTGGCTCAATTGCCATTTCAAACACCCTCACGCAGAATCCCGTCGGGATTGTTCCGTTTTCTCCAGCCGAAACGAATTGCCTGTAGTATCTCTTCTAAGGCACTCCAACTCTCAATCTCGTGGTAGAACTACATGGAGAGGGAGATGACGTGTTGAGATTTTCGAGTGCCTGTGCATAAATATTCTCCTTATAAATGCTAATTATAAAAATAAGGCAAGCGACCAAAGATCTCAATACCATGCTCCCCATTTCTAAGGCTTGGAATGCCACTGATCAAAAGTTCCAAATAACTCTGGGAAGGGAACCTATTTATCAGAATGTTTAGCTAAAATGGCGTGGAAAGCTCGAGCAACGATGAAGAACAGTCTGAAGTTGGACCATTTCCTTTGCGTGCAAAGCTCGTTGTGTTGTAGAACAGTCCGAAGTTGACCATTTCCAGATGACCTCCCGTGGCTAAACAAAATATTACTGAACGTATAGAAAATGACATTTCGATCAATGATGCATTGATAATAATAATGCTTAATCAAACAGTTAAATTTGTTTCTATGAAGAACCTAGATTCTTTCAGATACACACCAAGCGCTGGAAAATTAAGGAAGATAGTTTAGTTGAGTGGTGAAAGGGTTTGTAAAAGTCCATCCAGATCTAAGGATACTCCCACCATAGTTTAAGACAGTTTTGTGTAGTTTAACTGTGATGATAAGTCTAATATAGCTTCATAGAATTTCCAATTCTAGAAGCGAAGGCAACGTGAAATGAAAATAAATTTATATAAAACCTAGAATATTTGTTTCCTATGAAAATTAAAATTTAAACATAGTGAACAAAATATGGCTGAAATAGGTTAACAAATTTCAATTTGTGAGTCAATCTTAACTTTTTTAGTAACTGGTAATTGAGATATTGGCTGAAATAGGTTAACAAATTTCAATTTGTGAGTCAATCTTAACTTTTTTAGTAACTGGTAACTGAGATATTGAGGTAGAAACTTGTTCATGTAGCCTTCATGGACTCTTCTACACGCTCTAGATATTAAGATTTTCTCTTTATTCTCTACCAAACCTTTTATGCGTAGTTCTACTCCACACGCTCTAGATATTAAGACGTTGACGTAGAAAATTTTCCAGCCGCTCTAGATATTAAGATGGCCTTTTATGCGTAGATCTACTCCTTTATCTCGTCTTTTATTCTATAATGAAATTTTTATGTATATTCTTTTATTTCAATACCGTATATTGAAGTGGATGAAGGGACTGCTCAAGTCAATCTTTCTCCTAAAGTAGGAGTATTTTTTATGTCCTGCGTAGCAGGATATAAATGGATCGCCCGGACACTATTATCACCTACCTAGTGTACCTAGTCTAGCTCGTACTCGAGTTCAATTTTTTTCTAGCTATATGGTTTTACATAGTTGCAATGTTTTAATTATTAAACTAAATTTTATAAAAATTATTTATTTCAAAGCTGATTCGTTTTGAAATGGTGACGTAAGTCTTGGAATCGGCATCCCAAGAGCCGGCAGCGCGATGCCGTCAGCGTCTGCTCGTTTGTTTAATGCATGACAGGATGTTGAAGCCTCGTTTGTTTAATGCATGACAGGATGTTGAAGCCACATTGTAGAGGGCATTGAAGCCACGTTGAGTGGTGACGTAAGTCTTGAAATGGGGGCAGTGCGGGTCTGGTCGTTTGTTTAATGCATGGCAGGTTGACATGACAGGGAGCAGCAGGTTGAAGCCACGTTGAAGCCAACATTCGAGGCATAAAGTCTTGAGCGGGTGTGAAAGACCCCTGCTAGCTCATAGCGTATTCTAGTTTGTGAGTATTGAAATGAATTGATAAGGTTTGGCTTGTGCCAGGGTGACGGTCCTCCCATGGTTTCATCTTGGTTGGGCGGAGGAGGTATTCGTCTGCGTTTGTTGCCTTGGTTCACGTAGATTCAGGGTTTGTTAGCTGTTTGTGCACGGAGAGAGGAGTAGCAGCAGCAGAAGGAGAAGTCCAACGTCGGGGATCGTCTATTCGTCTGCGTTTGTTGCCTTAGTTCAGCTAGATTCAGGGTTTATTTATCTACGAACCTATGCATATATGCTCATTGTATGTTTGTATACGTGTATGCTTTGTTTACATGTTTTTAGTTTGGTATTCTGTCTGAAAAGGCTTTGTCCCTGTGCATACATAGTGTTTTTTCGTATGGCTATTTATGTAATAACTTTGTTGTGGATAAATTCTGTGCTAAGGTCTCGGGGCCGAAGAAAAGGCTTACATCTATGCTCATTGTTTACGAACCTGTGTATATATGCTCATTCTTTGTGTGTATACGTCTATGGTTTGTTTACATGTTTTTAGTTTCGTATTCTGTCTGAAAAGGCTTTGTCCCTGTGCACACATAGGTTTTCTTCGTATGGCTATTTGTGTAATAAGTTTGTTGTGGATAAATTGTTTGCTAAGGTCTCGGGGCCGAAGAAAAGGCTTACGTCTATGCTCATTCTCCACGAACCTATGTATATATGCTCATTTTCTGTGTGTATGCGTCTATGCTTTGTTTATAGGTTTTTAGTTTTGTATTCTGTCTCAAAATGATTTGTCCCTGTGTATACATAGTTTGTTTTTTCGTATGGCTATTTATGTAATAACTTTGTTGTGGATAAATTCTCTGCTAAGGTCTCGAGGCTGGAGAGAATAGCAAAAATGGAGTTGCAAAGCTTTGAGTTCAGTGCGCGGTTTACTTAAGAGCGAGAAGGATGTCAGCATAAAGGAATGCTGCCGGTTTTGTAGCTTCCATGGACCGTTCTTAGGAGAAATTTACGAAGAACGATTTCTCGGTTTTGATTTTGAGTGCTTTCGTTCGGATTTGGGTTTGGGGTTTTCATTTCAGCTTGCTGTGGCGTGTTTTCGTGCGGGTCAGGGATTGATTCGTGTGTCGGCAATTTCTTTGGAGGGTTATGTAGTTCGAGTGTATGCCATCAGCGTCTGCTCGTTTGTTTAATGCATGACAGGATGTTGAAGCCACGTTGTAGAGGGCGTTGAAGCCAGGTTGAGTGGTGACGTAAGTCTTGAAATGGGGCCGGTGCGGGTCTGGTCATTTGCTTAATGCATGGCAAGTTGACATGACAGGGTGCAGCAGGTTGAAGCCATGTTGAAGCCAACATTCGAGGCATAAAGTCTTGAGCGGGTATGAAAGACACCTGCTAGCTCATAGCGTATTTTAGTTTGTGAGTATTGAAACGAATTGATAAGGTTTGGCTTGTGCCAGGGTGACGGTCCTCCCATGGTTTCATCTTGGTTGGGCGAAGGAGAAGTCCAAGGTCGGGGATCGCGTATTCGTCTGTGTTTGTTGCCTTGGTTCAGGTAGATTCAGGGTTTGTTAGCTGTTCGTGCACGGAGAGAGGAGAAGCAGCAGCAAAAGGAGAAGTCCAACGTCGCGGCTCGTCTATTCTTCTGCGTTTATTGCCTTAGTTCAGGGAGATTCAGGGTTTATTTATCTACGAACCTATGCATATATGCTCATTGTCTGTGTGTATACGTCTATGCTTTGTTTACATGTTTTTAGTTTTGTATTCTGTCTGAAAAGGATTTGTCCCTCTGCATACATAGGTTTTTTCGTATGGCTATTTTTGTAATAACTTTGTTGTGGATAAATTCTGTGCTAAACTCTCGGGGCCAAAGAAAAGGCTTACGTCTATGCTCATTGTTTACGAACCTGTGTATATATGCTCATTCTCTGTGTGTATACGTCTATGGTTTGTTTATATGTTTTTAGTTTCGTGTTCTCGTATGGCTATTTATGTAATAACTTTGTTGTGGATAAATTCTCTGCTAAGGTCTCGGGGCCGAAGAGAATAGCAGAAATGGAGTTGCAAACCTTTGAGTTCAGTGCACGGTTTATGTAAGAGCAAGAAGGATGTCAGCATAAAAGAATGCCGCCGGTTTTGTAGCTTCCATGAACCATTTTTAGGAGAAATTTACGAAGAATGATTTCTCGGTTTTGATTTTGAGTTCTTTCGTTTGGATTTGGGTTTGGGGTTTTGATTTCAGCTTGCTGTGGCGTGTTTTCGTGCGGGTCAGGGGTTGATTCGTGTTTCGGCAATTTCTTTGGATGGTTATGTAGTTCGAGTGTACTTGTGGAGCTTGGAATATAATGGAGAGTTATACATTGTTCCTTTGAGCCTGTTTATGATGGCAGGTTGGGTGGCTTCCTTAGCATTAAGCTAAAGCATATTAAATTTTTTTGCAGGCACTCAATGATTACATGAGTTATGGATTCGAACCTGGATATCTTAGCATGATCTTGCTTAACCATAAGTTATGCTTCCACGTCACATTGTAACTACGTGTATCGTTGATGTTGTCCATCATGGAGCTTATGTTTACGATGATCATTAATATAGCGAACTACCTGGTTGATAACTGATATTTAAACTTTCTTTATTTAAAATAATTTTCACTAGAATATTCAAACAAAAATACCGATTCTCTTCCTTAGTTAAACCAAAAAAATCAAAGGCATATATCATTTAAAATAACTACAAAATATCTTTAAATAAAAACGTGTAATAATTGTTATTCTGTAATATTTTTCCCAATATTTTTTTACATAATTCGAGAAACGGAAAAGAGCTTTAAAAAATTATTAATTTGGAAGTCACTTATACTTTATATTTTAAAATTTTAAAGTGTAAAAAATTCCTTAATTATAACCTTATTGAAAGATGGGGTTGTGGAGCATTTTTTGGAAATGGTTATTAGATTGGATTTCACCATAATCAAAAGTCTAATAGATTCATTAGTTCAATAGCTTTATCGGAACATGGGATTATGTTATAGACTTTAGCTGCAACTTAATCGAAGTATGGGATTGTTAGGATGATATAAAGTATGTTGCATTGAATATTTAATTTAGTTTAATGTAATGTTTAAATTTCATAACAATGCGTAGCAGAATATAAATGGATCGCTCGGACCCTATTATCACCTATCTAGTCTACCTAATCTAGCTCGTACTCGAGTTCAATTTTTTTTTACCTATATGGTTTTACATAGTTGCAATGTTTTTTTTATTAAACTAAATTTTATAAAAATTATTTATTTCAAAGCTCATTCGCTCTGAAATGGTGACGTAAGTCTTGGAATCGGCACGCCAAGAGCCGGCGGTGCGATGCCGTCAGTGTCTGCTCATTTGTTTAATGCATGACAGGATGTTGAAGCCATGTTGTAGAGGGTGTTGAAGCCACGTTGACTGGTGACCTAGGTCTTGAAATGGGGACGTTGTGCGTCTGGTCATTTGTTTAATGCATGGCAGGTTGACATGACAGGGAGCAGCAAGTTGAAGCCACGTTGAAGGCAACATTCGAGCCCTAAAATCTCGAGTGGTTATGAAAGACACCTGCTAGTTCATAGCGTATTTTAGTTTGTGAGTGTTGAAACGAATTGATAAAATTTGGCTTGTGCTAGGGTGACAGTGCTCCCATGGTTTCATCTTGGTTGGGTGAAGGAGAAGTCCAAGGTCGCGGATGGCGTATTCGTCTGCATTTGTTTCCTATGCTAAGGTCTCGGGGCCGAAGAAAAGGCTTACGTCTATGCTCATTGTTTAAGAACCTATGTATATATGCTTATTCTCTGTGTGTATACGTCTATGGTTTGTTTGCATGTTTTTAGTTTCGTGTTCTGTCTGAAAAGGCTTTGTCCCTGTGCACACATAGGTTTTCTTCGTATGGCTATTTATGTAATAACTTTGTTGTGGATAAATTGTTTGCTAAGGTCTCGGCGCCGAAGAAAATGTTTACGTCTATGCTCATTCTCTACGAACCTGTGTATATATGCTCATTTTCTCTGTGTATGCATCTATGCTTTGTTTATAGTTTTTTAGTTTCGTATTCTGTTTGAAAAGGCTTTGTCCCTATGCATACATAGTTTGTTTTTTTGTATCGCTATTTATGTAATAACTTTGTTGTGCATAAATTCTCTGCTAAGGTCTCGGGGCCGAAGAGAATAGCAGAAATGGAGTTGCAAACTTTTAAGTTCAGTGTGCGGTTTACTTAAGAGCGAGAAGGATGTCAGCATAAAGGAATGCCGCCGGTTTTGTAGCTTCCATGGACTGTTTCTAGGGGGAAATTTACGAAGAACGATTTCTCGGTTTTGATTTTGAGTGCTTTCGTTCGGATTTGGGTTTGGGGTTTTGATTTCAGCTTGCTGTGGTGTGTTTTCATGCGGGTCAGGGGTTGAATCCTGTGTCAGCAATTTCTTTGGAGGGTTATGTAGTTCGAGTGTACTTGTGGAGCCTGAAATATAATGGAGAGTTATACACTGTGCCTTTGAGCTTGTTTATGATGCCACGTTGGGTGGCTTGCTTAGCATTAAGCTGAAGCATATTAAATTTTTTTGCAGGTACTCAATGATTACATGATTTATGGATTTGAACCTGGATAACTTAGCATGATCTCGCTTAACCATAAGTTATGCTTCCACGTCACATTGTAACTACGTGTAGCGTTGATATTGTCCATCGTGGAGCTTATGGTTACGATGATCATTAATATAGCGAACTACCTGGTTGATAACTCAATGCATATGAAAAAGTTCGTAGTTCATGGGTCTTAATATCCATTTAAATACATTGTACTTCGACCTCGGTAGATGAAATGAGGGTTTTGTCGTTGAAGAGGGCTCTCAAGACTCATCATTTTCGTTTTGTTCCCTGAAGGTTTTGCTTTGCAACCCTTGGAGGTTGTGAGCAGGTCTGGAATTTCAAATTTATTTTGCATGTCAAACGGAAATTTGACGATGATCTTGTATTTTCTGTGGCTTTCGGTTTACATTTTATACAAATTTAAAGAGTGTCAAATTAATAGACCATAAAATTAATAAAAAATAGCCTAAAACCCTAGTGGCCATTGGACTTTTATCCCATGTTCTCTGTGCAAGCTTTATGTATACATAGCCATACCTAAAAACCATGCAAATATTATGTAAACTTCCACTGATCTGAGTATAAACTTTTGATGTTTTTAAAGTCGGAGCATGGTTGATTTCCACATATATATCATTTTAGGGATTTTTTATGCGGGTCAGGGGTTGATTCGTGTGTCGGCAATTTCTTTGGAGAGTCATGTAGTTCGAGTGTACTTGTGGAGCCTGGAATATGATGGAGAGTTATACACTGTGCCTTTGAGCTTGTCTATGATGACACGTTGGGTGGCTTGCTTAGCATTAAGCTAAAGCATATTAATTTTTTTTGCAGCTACTCAATGATTACATAAGTTATGGATTCGAACCTGGATATCTTAGCATGATCTCGCTTAACCATAAGTTATGCTTCCACGTCGCATTGTAACTGCATGTATTGTTGATATTGTCCATCGTAGAGCTTGTGTTTACGATGATCATTAATATAGCCAGCTCGCTGGTTGATAACTCAATGCGTATGAAAAACTTGGTAGTTCATGGGTCTTAATATCCATTTAAATACATTGTACTTCAACCTCGGTAGATGCAATGAGGGTTTTGTCCTTGGAGAAGCCTCTCAAGACTCATCATTTTTGTTTTGTTGCCTGAAGGTTTCGCTTTGCAACCCCTTGGAGGTTGTGAACAGGGCTGGAAATTCAAATTTATTTTGCGTGTCAAACGGAAATTTGACGACAGTCTTGTATTTTCTGTCCGTTTCAGTTTACGTTTTATACAAATTTAATTAGTGTCAAATTAATATACCATAAAATTAATAAAAAATAGGCTAAAACCCTATCGACCATTGGACTTTTATTCCATGTTCTCTATCGAAGCTTTATGTATACATAGCCAAACCTAAAGAGCGTCCAAATATTATGTAAACTTCCACTGATCTGAGTGTAAACTTTTCATATTTTAAAAGCCGGAGTATGGTTGATTTTCAGAGATATATCATTTTAGGGATTTTGTCATACGTAATTCACTAATGATCGAATTGATGAACTTTCACCAATGAACTTAGAGAGGACAAACTAACAAAACGCAGTAATTTTATAAAAATTAAATTAAATGAAAGTCTTGAGGAGATGAGAGGTACCTCGACAACCGCTGTCGTGGATTTTCACCATTCTTTTAACAATTGTTTTGTTAGAGTCCATTATTGTCCTCCACTGTTCTATTACTTTAGCTCATCTGTCTTGCAATGTATCCATAGTTTCAGTATATACATAATTCAATATTTTTTTTGTTGTTCTATTTTAAGGTTTTGAAATTTGATTCTATCTCATAAATTTACCAAAATATTCTTAGCAAATAACAATGTTGTTTGGTTTGGACTTCTCAAAGGAATTTCTAGTTTGGAGATGTCCTCTATAGATTTAACAGACAGGGAGAGCAAGATTGAAATGTTGACTCTCTTTGTTGAAGCAAGAGAAACATTGCTCTAAATTGCAAACACTAACTTGAAGGAAGAAGAGGCATCTTCGTTGCATTAGGAAGCCATTGATATGCAGCAAAATGCTTCTTTCACACATTGATATGCACCAAAATGCTTCTTTCACAAGTCTAGGAGTTTTTCTTGATTCATGCATAAGATTACTATTAGTAGCATTTTTTACTTTTGTGTGCCTGCTGGTTTTATGCATTATGCATTTTGTCTATGTTATTATCATTATCTTGTGGCCGGAATAGAACTATGTTTGTGTGTTAATTTCATAGCAGTATCTGATTTAGTTTTCTTTTTTGCAAGGCCTCTCTAAGTGGAAGGAAAAACAGCCAGTCGTGCTGCTCTATGTTTGTCTATATGCTAGCGTTTTTTGTGCTTACTGTTCTTCCCTGCTATGTTGTTGCTACACGTTTGGATGTCAATGCACCTGCCAAATTCAGGTGCATGTCAATTATTGTTGTGCATTCACCTTTGTAGCTGCTATCATGTTGGTGCATGGAATGGGTCACTGCAAGTCTGTTTGCTTGAATTGTCTTGTCAAACGGTGATCGCCACTTATTAAAATTTATGGCGTCGGCCTTAACCCTGTAAATGTTGAATCAACGGTTTGAAATTGTTAATGGACGCAGCTGTTGACCTGTTAGCATTTTTTTTTACCGTCAAATAGGTTTAAGAACTGAAAAAAATTTCGGCCTAAAAACGTTCTTTAGGCCGTCAAATTCCAGACCTGGTTGCGAGCAATGCTAGATCATTTTTCAGGTTGTCTCTAACAATGAGGTTTTAATTAGTGTATCATTGCCAAGTTACAATCATACTCATGCTATTATTATTATTATTATATCCTGCGTGGCAGGAAATATATGGATCGCTCGTACCCTTATAATTAATCTACTTAATTTTCCTTGCACTTGAGTTTAATTTTTTTTTTATCTATATGGTTTTACATAGTTATAACCTGTTTTTTATTAAACTAAATTTTATAAAAAATGATTTATGTCAAACGTCGTTCACTGTGAAATGATGGCGTGAGTCTTGAAATAGGCACCCCAAGAGCCGGTGGTGCGATGCTGTTAGGGTCTTCTCATTTGTTTAATGCATCATAGAACTTGCACCAATTGACATGACAGTGAACAGGGCGTTGAAGCCACTTTGAATAGACACGTTGAAGCCAACATTCAAGTCATAAAATCTTGATCAGCTATGAAAGACAGCTACTGCGCCACCTGGTGAGTCAGTTTTATGGTTTCATAGCATATTTTATTTTGTGAATTTTCAAACGAATTCATAAGGTTTGGCTTGTGCCAGGGTATTGGTGCTCGCATGGTTTCATCTCAGTTGGGAGAAGAACACAAAACAAAACACACAGACACAGAGAGAGGAGCAGCAGCAGCAATAGCAGAAGGAGAAGTCCAAGGTCAGGGATCGCCTATTCCTCTGCCTTTGTTGCCTTAGTTCACGTAGATTCAAGGTTTATTTATCTACGAACTTGTGTATATATGCTCATTGTCTGTATGTATACGTCTATGCTTTGTTTACATGTTTTTAGTTTCATATTCTATGTGAAAAGGCTTTGTCCCTGTGCATACATGGTTCTTTTCAATATGGCTATTTATGTAATAACTTTGTTGTGGATAAATTCTGTGCCAAGGTCTTGGGCCCTGTACATATATTTACATTGCAAGGATCAACTTATTTACATTTATTTATTTGTAAATGATTCTCATGTGTTTGACTTGTTATTAATGATTTGTCACCTTATGACCTTGTGCTTGAGTGGTCTGCTATATAAATGAAAAATATAATGTATTTCAACCATCACTTACATTCCCATATTATGGGACATTTGTTAGTACATTCATTTGTTCCTACTTATTCCAAATCAAGCGTCAAGTAAAAAACTCCTACAAGCATACCTGCTTTATACATTATATAGTCTGTTATATCCACTTGAGATAAGATTATAACGCAAATATCACAATAGTAGTGCTAGTATCAATTTCCCGATTTATTTGACATCTTATGTGCAAGTTGTCAGACGTCCAATTTTGGTTTTAAGCGCCATGTTGCTGCATATTTTTATGTAGGATGGTGATCCCGAGGAGTATTGTTGATTTGGCACATCATCTTGCTTGAGCTCCCTCTCTTGCCCACATGTGGAGGCATGGTTATATTAACTTGGCATAGTGACACACATGTTGGGTCACTTTTCTAATCCTTTACTTTGTGTCTGGTTCTATTGCACATATGTTCATGCATTTTGCCACTTGAAGGAGATGTTAAGCATTGCTTGTGCTATTCTAGGAGGGGTTGTTTTTATTGGTTGTAGTTTAGTAATTGGTTGAAAGCATTGACTTCACATGACTTTCCTAGTCTTGTTGGGTTCAGATTGGCCGATGACTAACGAACAAGATAATTTTACATAGTTGCTATGTATCTTCTTATCTACAACAGGTAACAAACCCTGAATCTACCTGAACCAAGGCAACAAACGCAGACGAATACGCGATCCGCGACCTTGGACTTCTCCTTCGCCCAACCAAGATGAAATCATGGGAGCACCGTCACCCTGGCACAAGCCAAACCTTATCAATTCGTTTCAATACTCACAAACTATAATACGTTATGATCTAACAGGTGTCTTTCATACCCGCTCAAGACTTTATGCCTCGAATGTTGGCTTCAATGTGGCTTCAACCTGCTGCTCTCTGTCATGTCAACCTGCGATGCATTAAACAAATGACCAGACCCACAACGCCCCCATTTCAAGACTTACGTCACCACTCAAGGTGGCTTGAATGCCCTCTACAACGTGGCTTCAACATCCTGTCATGCATTAAACAAATGAACAGACGCTGACGGCATTGCACCGCCGGCTCTTGGCCTGCCGATTCCAAGACTTATGTCACCATTTCAGAGCGAATGAGCTTTGATGTAGAATGATTCATCCATATTAAGTAGGCAATGTAATGACTTGCCTTTGATTCTCTTTGTTATAGGTCACTAGTGAATTGATATTGTAAGTGTAGTGTGTCAAAGGGAAGTTAGTCTATGTGACTATATTAATAGAGATAGGTGTGTTTGACTAGGATCTAGGGGATTCCTAGCAAGTTGGCCAAACTTGCATTAAGAAGAAGCTGAACTTATTGAGTTTCCTGCTAGTGAACATACATCTAGGTTGTTGGGAGTCCTCATCAAGGAATATAGTATGTATGTTGTGAATTATCTCATAAATAACTGATATGTAACCAATGTAAGCTATAAGTGATTTATTTAACCTTATGTATTATGTGTAATTATTCATATAGGGGAGATTGTTTTACATGGCTTTCGCTATAATTATCTAGTGTTGGTGCAACCGGAAGATAGAGAAGAGTGTAATCTCCATAGCAATAACCATACCTAAGCTATCGTAATAAGCAATGGTTATCACGATCATATTAAACATATACATTGTTCATACTAGTAGACATTAGTTTCTTGTATTGATTATTATGATTCCCAGCTTAAGAATAGTATAAGCATTATTAATAACGTGTGCAATTGATTATGGACAAACACATAGGGTTATGCTGATGGGTTAAGCTCAGCACCACATATAAGCTTATCACATTGTTATTATATGGAAGCTAAGAAGGAAGACCATACCTTATAATAGGTAACTAGCATCTGTGATGTCACGTAAATCACGTGTATCTACATGTATGTAATTCCATAACCTTAGATATGTGTACAGTGGTAATGAATGGTAGGACCAAATCTTTATGCTAATATATGAGATTGAGCTTATCTTTATCATCATATCTGCTTAAGATATATGTACAAGGTTATGTAGAATGATTCATCGACATTAAATAGGCAATGTAATGCGTTCGGTTTGATTCCCTTTGTTATAGGTCACCAATGAATCTAATATTGCATTGACTCTAATGATTCCCCCCGAGTAGGATAGGAAATCAAGTGTGTAGTGATGTGTGATGAGAAACATTATATCCATATTTCTTGATAAAGTGACTTCGACCTTTTAAGCACTGAAAGATTTCACTCTAAGCAGAATCGTAGCTGGATAGTTTCCTACAAAAATCCATCTTAGTGGTTGTAAGATAACAAACTCAAATATAGTTTCAAAAAAAAAAACTGAACACATAGACATAGAATTTTCTTGTTTTCTAATTGGCATTTTTTTGCATTGATACCAAATCTTGGATATGTAATAATTTCAACTTAGCAATTAACATCCCGTTTTTTTTCTATTCTACTAAGAGGGAAAAATACACTTCATTTGAAAAAAGTTTGTCGTCAATATGTTCCTTCGTTTGCTTTGCTTATTTGCAATGACAAGAACAATTTACAATGTTTACAACATCATGGCTTGAAGAAATTCCATACCCTTTGCTTATTTTCTTTTCCTTAGGTTCTGTTTCTCTTCACTTGCCTACAGGTTTTCCTATACAAACAACTAGAGACATAGAAAAAAGAACAACAAAAAAGGAAAGAAATATATGCTATTACAAATGTTTTTGTAGGAAATATGTGAAAAGACAAAAGTAAAAGCGATTATGTTTTAAGGGGAGATGGTCTTGGGATCAAAGATTCTAACTGGCAACAAATTGATCACGCTTTGGCTACAAGCAATCTGTTTCGACTCGACAATTTTCACTATGAGCCAGGAAATTGCCTGTTTGATGCACTTGCAGTATTATTGCATTTCCGATATACATCGATAGAGATAAGGGAAGGAATTGTGAATCATTTTCGTGTTTGTCTAGATCAGAAAGATCCCTCTGCATTGTTATCAATGCACACAGAATTGACAATTGACTATTTGCTAGAATTGCATAACATAGGAAATGTCAACGAATATCTCAATCGCATGTCGCAATCTGCTTCGCAGCCAAATGATCAAAGTGTATATGGACTATGGGGTGATATATTTTGCATCAAGTGGTTTTCAAAATGGTTGAACGTTCCAGTCGCTGTTTGGTCATTAACAAAAGAAACAAAATACCTTCATTTCAATTCTGGGAAATTTGAATATTGCTACAATATATTGTTCCATGACCACACACCAGCTTCTGGCCACTTCGAACCGTTGTTGTCATATAAAACAATGCAAGCCAATAGACAAGCCGTTGATATGCTTCCTCATAGCGCAAATGTAAATCAATGTCTATATAACCAAGTTGAAATGTCATATCGACTTCCTGGCAATTGTCATGACTCCTTGTTTGAATCAATTTCCAAATTAACACTCTTCGCTGATGGACAAAGTGTTAGAAAAGCAGTTGCGCAAAGCTTTTATAATTCTATTGCTTCAAACGATATTAGAGCAATAAAATGCTTGGACATATATCTTGATAAAAACACATTAGCAGATACATCTCTGGTTTCTGGATGGGAAACCTATATTATGCATTTGGCAGAGCCATATATCATTGGTCATATAGAAGGAGATCGATTTGCTCTCCAATGGTTATGTGAGCTACTAGGCACTAACATACATCTATGGAGCAATAATTTGCAAGAAAATATTGCAATATTCTATGCAACAAATAGATCGTCAAAAGTTCTATGCCTAATGCAACATGTAATAGATAAAATGCATTCGCATTTCCAACCTTTGTTACAAGAACATTGTGGAAATAAAATGCCCTTTCCGCTCAATTGCAAGAGAAATACTTCTACTGCAATTGCAATGGATAATTCTGAAAAGAACAAACAGACAATAGGAAAAGAAAACATTGTAGACAAGAACATTGACAAGGGATCCTTGAACAAAACAATATACATAAATGCAATTAAAGTAAAGAGGCAAAAACAAAAGATAGGAAACATAGAACAAAAAAACTCTTGCATAGCTGAGCAATTTTCAAAAAGCAAAACTAGCATGCAAACATGCATTGATGACAATACACCAAAAAAATTGCGCTTGTTGAAACACAATATGCGTAGACAAGGAATGGACATTCGTCAAAAGCAAAAGGAATGTACAAAGGCAAAGAAAGCAGTTGTTAGATACTTAAAAGTTATTCAAGACACACCTATTCATGCATGTTCTGTGTGTAAACAACTGCATTTTAAAAAAGACATTTGTTGTGTGAACAACTCAATTAAATTAGCTTTTCAAGCTCTAGTAAACACAGAAGATGTGTCATGTGCAATGGTACTTGTTCAAATTTGTAGACCTTGCAAGAAAGCAATTGCTAATGGGAAATTGCCTATGTTTACATCTCCTACACGAATCCTCTGCAATAACATATTGCCATCTGTAACTATACTGACTCCTTTGGAAGAACGATTGGTGTCACCAAGAATAGCCTTTGCACAGATAAGACAACTTGGTTATAAAAGAGCACAAATTGGGCTAACTGGCTCAATTATCAATGTCCCTGCAGACTTGGATAGAGTTCAAACAACATTGCCTAGAAGTCTAGATGACAATTTGACAGTTGCAGTTATGCTAAAGCGAAAATTGGAATACAAAAACGCATATCTATCTGGAAATATTCGGCCAAAGATCATTATGACTGCGCTGAGTGATTTATGCAAAACCGAACTTTATAAAATTGAAGGCATTTTAATCGATACTAGTTGGGAAAAAATATTTAGTGAAATAGCCAAACAACAGTCAAATACTCAAGAAACAACGGAACAAACAGATGATGATGAAAATGAAATAAACATAGAACCAATATCAGAAACATTGATACATGGATATGGAGAAACACATCTAATAGATGACTTAGACAACAAAATCATAGAAATTGCACCTTCCGAGAACTTTCGACCATTGAGCATTTTCCAAGACAAATACTCTGAAGAGCTAAATTTTCCTACACTTTTCTACGGATTTAGTCGACCAAATGAAATTTTTGATCACTTCTCTTCTCAACAAGTATCACAGTGGGAGCTACAACATGAAAGTACAGACTTTGAAACACATTGCATGAATATTTTCTTTAAAGCAATTAAAGTCATAATAAAACAAGTAAAAAACACTGCTTGGATATCAATTCGCATGGGAGAGTTAGAGGACAAAAAAATATTGGCAAGAGATGTCAAGTCAAAAGACAATGTTGTAAAAATACTCCAATCTTCGATTGGGTATCATACGTTGAAAGCAATTAGAACATCACCTGACTACTTTGAAAATATGAAAAAAGATCTATTTGCAATGATTCGACAGCTTGGTCCTCCTACGTTCTTTTTAACCTTTACAAGTGCTGAACACCTTTGGGCACCTTTTATGCAATGCGTTGAAACAAATTGAGGAAAAACATTTGTCAAACTTACAAGACAATGCATTGGAAGAAAATATTGATACGTTAATAAGAAGACACCCAGTGATTTGTACTCGCTACTATAGATACAAAATAGCAGCACTAAAGTCTCTTATGTTAAAAAACAATAAATTGTTTGGAAAAATACAAGATTTTTTTTTTACGACCGAATTTCAACAAAGAGGAAATGAGCATGAACATGGACTAATTTGGATTCAAAATGCACCTGTCTATGGAAAAAATTCAAACGAGGAGATTATTAGTTTTGTTGATCGCTATATATCCACAGACTCGTTTTTACTTGATCAAAATCTTATTCAAATTCAAACACATCGTCAGACAAAAACATGTAGAAAACATCGACATTCCACGTGTAGATTCAATTTCCCATTGCCTCCTATGGATAGGACCATCATTCTAGAGCCACTAGAAAATGCTCCAGATGATCTCATTCAAAGAGCAAAAAAAGTATTTGTTCTTATTGAACATAAGGAATATTCTAAAAACATGTCATTTGCACAATTACTCCTAGAGCTAGAACTAACCAGAGATGAATACATTTTGCTACTACGGTCTTTGCTTTCTCGGTCTACCTTAATACAAAAAAGAGATCCTGCTGACATTTGGATCAATTCATTTGCAAAAGCGATACCAGAGTTATGGCAGGCAAATACAGATGCACAATATATCTTAGATGCTTATGCTACAGCAACATATGTAAGCTCTTACATCACCAAATTTGATAGATAGATGACAAATGCTTTCAAAAAGATCAAAGAACAATGTCTTCTTGAGAATGATGGAAAGATCGAAACGATACGCAAGCTTGGAAATGCGCTTCTGAACATGCAACAAATGTCTACTAGACAAGCATTACATGTCATATTGTTGTTATCTCTACATTCATCCTCTAGGAAGACTATTTTCATTAACACTGCTCCGGACGACAAAAAATTAGTTGTCTTGAAAAAACCATCACTTTTGGAAAAAGAACCAGATGACTCTGACGACATTATTTGCCCATCAATTTTGGACAAATACATTGCACGTCCTGTTGAGCTTGAAAACATCTCCTTGGCAGAATATGCATCTTTCTATTCTTGTATCCACTCAATTACAAGAAAAAGAAATAGACCATGTATCATATGATTTATTCGCTATAACAAAAAAAAATACCCTGAGAATTTCTTTAGAGAAAAGATCATCCTCTTTATGCCGCATAGAGACAACTGCAACCTACTAAAAAGCAATTTCAAAACATGGTCTAATGCATATGTTGCATTCAAAGAACAAATAGACATTGTTGAACAAAACTTTATGGCACCAACAACGACAAAGTGGGGTGACCTTGATAATTCCGTTGAAACAATTGAATTGCAAGACACAACTATGGCTCCTTTGACAATAGACAAAACAACAACTACTTCTGCATTTGAACAATATGACATTCAACATGATCTAATCCGAAAAACCATGTCCAATGGATCAAAAGCTGAAAGTGGGTGCATCTTGACAGAAAATCCATTTCTATTGAACATGCATGAATACCATGCAATTCGAAGAAAGCTAAATACTGAACAACAATCAATTGTGAAAGAAGTTATTGCAAGGAAAAAAGACAATCCGCTGACTCCAATTCGCTTGTTCCTGACAGGAGGGGCAGGAACAGGTAAAACTTACACTGCAAAAGCAATCTATGATGGTCTTTTACATTACTATGACAAGGAAATTGGTAGTGATCCTTTAAAGAAAAAGGGTCTTATAGTTGCATTTACTGGAAAAGCAGCATATAATGCAGGTGGCATTACAATGCACTCTGCTCAGACTGCCACTAAGTTCAAACATGCTTCCTCTAAATTCAAACACCCTAGATCATTTGACAAAAGATTGTGAACAACTTCGAGTATTGTTGATTGATGAAGTCTCTTTAATAGGGTCTCGAATGCTATACAACATTGACAAACGACTACGTGAAATCATCCACACACCAACAAAAGCATTTGGAAACCTTGATGTCATATTCTGTGGTGATTTGTGTCAAGCACAACCTGTTCAGGATTGTTGGATTTTTGAACAACCAATATTCCAACAACAAACATTTCCTTACACATTTTGGTCCGATGCCATAAAATGCTATGAACTTACAACAGTTGTACGTCAAAGAAATCAAAAATTCATATCAATTTTGAATAGAATTAGAACATGCTCTCAAAGACTGGATGACATAGATTACTTAAACCAACATTGCTACAAACAACCACCAGTAGATGCAACGTTTCCTTATCTTTTCTATAGTAATAAGGATGTTCAACAACATAACTCAAAAATGTTATCAGCTATGCAAACAGAAACATTCACACTAGTAGCACATGATAGCAAAATTGAGTCAATTGAAAAAAATGACCATAGACAAAAGACATTGCGACTTCCCTCTATGATAGTAGTAAAAAAGGATATGCTTATTGAACTAGTTGGAGGCAACTACTCAATTGAGGATGGCTTGGTCAATGGTGCAGAAGGTGTGTTTAAACACTATACACAAACAAGCCATGATATTGTTTGGATTGAGTTTGCAGATCCAAAAGTTGGAGACAAGCAACGTGCTACCATGCAACATCTTTATACACCTGCCGTAAAGTCCAGTTGGACACCAATCAAAAGAATTGTGATACAAACAACACTTGAAAATAAAATGAATGTTATGCGAGCATAATTCCCAATTCAGTTAGCATGTGCAAGGACAATCCATAGAGCACAAGGATTGACAATGAACAAATTGGCATTTGACCCAAAAGGAATTAAGAGACATGGCCTTGTTTACACTGCGCTGTCACGTGTCAGAGATATTGATTGTCTTTATCTTTTAAACAAGTTAGTACAAAGAAATTTTATAACTTGTCCAAAAGTCATGACTAAAATAAATAGATTAAAAACACATGCGAGTTTGCAATTTGAATACGGTCTGCATTCAATGCCAAATGTTAGGCAATTACTCATTTCATCATTGAACACACGCAGCTTGCTTTTGCACTATGATGATGTTCTGAATGATCATGAACTTATGCAAGCAGACATTTTATGTTTGCAAGAAACTCACATGCACACACTTGCCAAAGAAACAACAATGATAGAAAAATACAATTTCTTTTCAGCATTTTCAATGCATGGAATCCTTGCATTGATTAAAAAACACATTGCCATCATCGATTTTAAAAACTATACAAGAAACTCCACCGAAGCAATTTGCATAGATCTTGAATTAGGGTACAATGTATTGAAAGTAGTGAACATTTACAATAGACCATGTGGTGTGCTTGATGATCTCTTTCATATACTGAGTTGCATTTTGTCAACTTGCACACCAACTAATCAAATCCTAGTAGCTGGTGACCTGAACATTGACATGTTGCAAGAAACAACATCGAAAAGGAAATTGCAAATGTTTATGCAAATGAAAGGCTTGACACTGAAAACAACAAAAGCAACAACAAACACCGGTTCAATGCTTGATCACTTCTGGACAAATTTGAAACACAGAGATATTGTTTTTAATATTTCAGATGCTTATTGGACTGATCACTATTCAACTTTCTTATCGATCCTTTGATAAAAAAGCGTAGTCTATTCAATTTTGCATTATCTAATTTTATTGTCTTGCTATCTATGGACGGATCCATGATAGCATATTTGCACGAAATCAAAAGCAGGTACTTTTTTTTCTTCTGCAACTTTCATGCACTTTAAACTACAGCAATTTGATTTTTGCTTACTCACACTAAGCTAGGTTTAAATTAGATTTGGGCATTTGCAACATTGATGTCATAGCTATGAGTTTAAATTCTGTCAAACTTTATCATATTCTTGTAATCTATTTCGTGATGTCAACTTTTGCTTTTTTTTATTGTCGAAAGTTGTTTACATTTTATTTTGTTCACAGTTCAGATCTAAAAAATAGCAATTATGCCACAACATATGTAGACACTCTTTACAAAAAGTATTCACCTACTGTCTCCATTTTATAAAAATGCAGACCATATATAAGCTACATAAAATGTTTTAATAACAAATTCTTATGTTCAAGATAATTGTACATGAAATTTTGTTCAATATTTGGCTGTAAATAACATAGTTTTCAACACTTGTTTAATTGAAATTCTTAACATTACATAGACTTTGCGCTATGCAAATGTTAAAAATCCAGTCAAAGAATTATAGACATTTGTTTTCTTTTGCTTTTCTTCTTTTCATGCTATCTGTTTGTTGTCATATTTTCTATCTGTTATAAATCTCTTCTACTTTTTACACTAATTAGCAATCTCAGCTATAGCTGATTTGCTTAATACTTTTCGCATGCACAGCTTTTGAAACTGAAATCGAAAATTGAAAAATAATGGAAAATAGTTCATTTCCCATGCACAACACAACAAAAACAACATTAGCACCAAACAACCCAACAATGGGAGCAGTGTCAACTCCTGAAAGTGCAAAAAGGTATGCAATTATTTTCATCCTGATTGCTTTTTACATCATTTTTAACACTTGAAACTTCCTCGTTTTCTTTTAAAATTTTCTAGCACAGAAAACAATAGAATATAACTATTGCATTGACAAATATTTTCTCAAGCTTGATTTAAGTTTGAACATTCCTGTTATTGATTGCTGATAATTTCTTTCTTCGACTTTTTCTCTAACTATAACAATAGAAGGTTCAGACAAACACCTCCAGAAGCAGCTACTATTATAGAGCTGTAAAGGCACAAATACTGCATGCAGACTTTGTTGATAGAGATGGGCTAATGACAATCACTGCTGGAATAAGTGACAACTTGATCAAACGTTTTGGAAGCTATTTCTCAACCAGCAAAAGTCTAAGAATCACTCGATTTGGGCTAAAAAAAAAAGGCCAGTACGACAGAGGCGATGCCAAGTACTCAATATTCATATTCCCACATACAATAATTGATACAATTGATCGAGTTTGCAAAATCAGAAAGCTAGCTCTAGATATGACAATTGGTGATCTGTTTTCATCCAATGACTCCTACTCTGTTGTGTTAGGATATTTAGACACTTAGGAGTTAGTTAAGATCAACTTGTGTAATATATCCGTTAGGGATAGTGTGTTTCTTTAGTATGCATTAGTATGCATTTGTAAATACTTAATCTGACGGTCACGATATGTTTCCGACATAGAGTGATCCGACGGCTCAACTTCTCTTAGATCAAACCTAACCTTGATCAGTGGCTTAACACCCGATTGGTCCATGATCTCTATTTAAAGAGCATGGAGGGTCATTGTTTAGTTGATCGATTATGAGAAGCTCATTTGTAACTTTCTTTCTTTGCATAATAAATTGTCCCGTAGAAGCTATTTGGCTGGGGCCGTGGAGTGTTTCCCTCAAGAGGGTTTAAACCACGTCAAAACATCGGTGTGTTGATCTGTGATCTGTTTGTGTGAAGTGGTTGCTCTTGGTGTTCAGTCCTTTGGTAGTACCCTGTGTACCCGAACATGGTATCAGAGCTTTTATGAAGTGCCGCTTCCGGTTATGATCTAGATCTTGAACTGCTGTTGCTGAAACTCGAAAGGGTTTCTAGTTCTGATATTTATGTGCATTTCTGGGATGTGGGAGGTGTTCCATTGCGTCCGGAGCATCGTTTCCATTGAAAAATAGTTTTCGTTTGATCGAAAACGGTTCCCGGTTGCTCCAGAAACGCGTTTTTCATCAGATCTGAAGGTATAATGTTACAGTGACGCATTTTTTTATTTCGTTTTTGAAAAGAAAAAATCTCATATTTCAATTTTTTTTACTGTTAGATTTTTTTTTGGTTCGGATTGTTGCTTTTCCATTTGCGTATGCTCTTTGCCGTGCACCTTGAGCGATCTCGGCAAATCAGAAACAGAAAGGGAAAGGGTTTTTTCGGCTACGTATGCTCTTTGCCGTGCACTTTGCGCGATCTCGGCAAATCAGAAACAGAGAGAAAACGTAGACTCTCCGGGCAAGCTAACAAGATCTAACTCCACAAGTGTGGAAAAGTTTTTTTTGTTTCGTGTTGTGGTTTGTTTTGCAGGAAAAAGGGCAAGCACGCAAACCGAGCAAGAAAAGTAAAAAAAAAAAAAAAAAAAAAAAAAAAAAAAAAAAAAGAAAAAAGCCCCCTTCCTCATTTCCATATTTTACATACCTTTTAAACTAGCTCACTTGGTCCAAAGTTGCTTTATTTCTTAATAGGTCTTGAGTTCAAGTCTTAGGAAGTTACTTTTAAAAAGAAAAGTGCATGCAATTTCTATTTTCAAGTTACTTTATTGTAAAAGTGCATCTCACTTAAATAATAAAAAATAAAAAAACAAGTGAGTCACTTAAGCTTTTTTTTATTGTTGCACTATTTAAAAGTAATATCATTGTAAAAGTGAAATCACTTATTTTACAAAAGTGATTCACTTAAAAGCAACTTTTTTGTAAAGTGATTGTCAAAAGGTTCATCTTGGGAAGAGGGGGGTTTTTTTTTTTTGCTGGACATTCTCTAGCTGCCACGTCACTATTGGGGACATCTTCAACAGTTTCTTTGTTCAAGCATAACTTCATCATACAGAGTCTGTTTTCAGTGCCGTTTTTTTTGAAACCTCCTATTTTTTCGAGCTCTTCACATCCAAACTATTGGTTTCTGCTTTTACAGCCATTAATTTACAAATATGGCCGCCCTTTGTGATATTCTACTTAACAGTTCCAACTATTTCTCATGGAAATCTCGTATGGAGGATGTTCTACGAAGTAGGGGACTTTTCAGAATTACAACAGGGAAAGAAAAAGAACCCACTGATGATGATAAGAAAATAAAATGGGCAAATAGATGCGATGAAGCTCATGGATTGATTGGGATGTCAATCTCTACTGATTTGCGATTCCACATATCTGGAATTGATGAACCTAATGCTGCTTGGGACAAGTTGGAAACTGTGTTTGGTAAACACAATGAAATTCGAGGTCACCAACTCGAAAATGAGTTGATTTCTTTAAATCCAAGTGACTTTTCATGCATTCAAGATTATTTATCTAAGTACAAAACTCTCAAGCACTTATGTGCAGAATGTAAGATTGAGAGGGAAGACAAACAATGCATTTATCATATTCTTTCCAAACTTGGACCTGCATATTCTGTTTTTGTATCTACATTTTACTCCATGAAAGCGTCATTGAATGCAGCTAGCTATCAAGAGCCTAGTCTTGAATCCTTTTGTGATTCCTTGATTAGGGAACAAGATAAACTCATTCATCTTGGAATAATCAACAATGCAGATACATCTGGGAAAGCCTTATTGTCCCAACAGAAAGAAAAGTCCAAGCCTCCCAAGAAACAAAATTTTCGCAATAATAAGTCAAACAAGGGTCCAAAACCCTCTCAGTCAGCTCCTTCTTTAAAAAATGACAAAGGATCCAAGCCAAAAGGCAAGAAGACTGAGCGTCATTGCAACTATTGCGGGAAAGATAATCATGATGAATCTAAGTGTTTCAAGAAGATGGCAGCCTTGGAAGCAGCAATGAAGAAGCACCACATCAGCCTAGATTCGCCTTCAGAATCTGCCTCTCATGGACATGCACTTTGTGCTTCTGGTTATTCTTATAATGCATCCTCTTCTTCTACTTCAAATGAATGGCTCATTGATTCTGGAGCATCTTATCATATGGCTAAGGATCAAGCCATCTTTTCTACTATGCATGATTGTAACACCAAACAAATATTTGTTGGTGATGATAGATCTCTAAGTGTTGTAGGAGCTGGAACAGTTCCATTAGATAATGGTCATTTTAGTGATGTACTATGTGTTCCAAGAATTTCCTGCAATTTGTTATCAGTCTATCAGATCACTCATTCTGGTGAAGGTAAAACTGTGACCTTTACACCTCACCAAGTTGTAATCAAGGATTTTAAAGATCCTCAACAGGTTCTAGCTACCGGAATTGTTGATGATATTACCAGGTTGTACAAGTTTAACAACTTTGGGTCATCACCTTTCCCTTCAGTTTTTGTTGCTCATAGTGATAACTTGAGCAAACTTTGGCATGAGCGATTTGGTCACTTAAATTATTGCTCATTGCAACAACTATGTAAAGAAAATATGGTGACAGGTCTTCCGATGGTATCTTGCAGAGATGGTGTTTGTTCCGGTTGTGTACTCGGAAAACATCATCGGGACAGTTTTGACAAACGTGCCTCTTGGCACGCCTCGGTTCCCTTGGAGCTTGTGCATAGTGACTTGTGTGGTCCTCTTCCATCTGCTTCCTTTTCTGGTTTCAAGTATTTCTTAACTTTCATTGATGATTACACCAGACGCACTTGGGTTTATTTCCTCAAACTTAAGAGCGAAGTATTTAACATGTTCTTGGCCTACAAGGCCCTTGTTGAAAAACAATCTGGTCATCAAATTATTAAGTTAAGATCTGACAATGGAGGAGAATATGTTAACAAACAGTTCACTACTTTCTGCACTGAACAAAGCATCCAACAACAGCACACTGTTCTATATACACCACAACAAAATGGTGTAGCTGAGCGGAAGAACCGCACTTTAAAAGAAATGGCTAATTGTATGATCCAATCTAAGGGACTAAGTCTTCAATTTTGGGCTGAAGCCATAAATTGTGCAAATTACATAGTTAATCGCACCCCCACAAAAGCATTACAAGGTATAACACCGGAAGAAGCATGGAGTAAAATTAAACCTGATGTAAGTCACTTTCGTGTGTTTGGTAGTGAAGCATGGGCTCACATTCCGGATGAAAAACGGAAAGCATTGTAGCCTAAAAGTGAAAAGTGCATATTTGTTGGATATTCTGAAGATGTAAAAGGTTATAGACTTCTTCAACCACCTTCTCATGCTATAATCATTAGAAGAGATGTTAAATTTGATGAAAATATCTTGGCCTGCGAGCCTAACTCGGCGAGTGTGCCATCTTTGGCCTGCGAGCCTGATTCGGCGTTTATGCCTTCTTCTTCTTCTTCCAACTTCCTTGACAGGTTTCCAACTCCAGTTTCTGATGATGACAGTGAGGATGAAAATCCACCTCCGCCTGCTCATGTTCCTCCAGTTGCACCAGCACAAGTGCTTCCTCGATGGGTCCGTTCAACATGTGAAGCAGCTGGTGATCTTGCCGGTGATCCTAGAGATCAACGTCGAACACGTTCTCAGTTTCAGCGAGCCTCTTCTCTTTTGGCTCAAGTTTCCAAGAATCATGATCCAGAAACTTTTGCAGAAGCTTCAGGGAATCCAGATTGGGATGCAGCCATGGATGAAGAATATCGTTCCTTAATGGGGAACGATACTTGGGATCTTGTACCTCTTTCAAAAGGAAGAAAACTTGTCAGATGTAAATGGGTCTACAGAACTAAGTATGCATCAGATGGAAGTGTTGAAAGACTTAAGGCAAGGTTAGTTGCCAAAGGTTTTTCCCAAGTTGAAGGGATTGACTACAATGAAACCTTTGCTCCCGTCGCCAAAATGAACTCCATCCGCCTTGTTCTTTCCCTTGCAGCCTTACACAACTGGGAAGTCCATCAAATGGATGTCAAGTCTGCCTTCTTACATGGTGATTTACAGGAGGAAATTTACATGGAACAACCTCCTGGCTATGTTCAGAATAACTCTAGCCTTGTCTGCCACCTTAAGAAATCCTTATATGGCCTTAAGCAAGCTCCTAGAGCTTGGTATGCCAAAATGGATAGCTTTCTCCTTGACACTGGTTTTTCTAGATGCCATTCTGACCCCAATGTCTATACCAAGAAAGTAGGAAACCATCTCATCATACTTGTTCTATATGTTGATGACCTTATTCTTACTGGTAGTGACCCTAAGCTTATAACCTATGTGAAATCCAGTCTTAAACAAACTTTTGAAATGTCAGACTTAGGACATTTGCATTATTTTCTTGGTCTCCAAGTTCTGCAAACCAAAGAAGGAATCTTTCTTTCTCAGTCTAAGTATGCTTGTGACCTTCTTCGTCGCTTTCACATGGAAGATTGTAAACCAGCCCCTTCTCCCTTCCAGTCTGGAGTCAAACTTTCTGCCACTTGTACTTCACCTGAAGTAGATGCCACATTGTATCGTCAGCTTGTTGGTAGTCTTTTATACTTGACTCATTCCCGTCCTGACCTTTCCTTTGCCGTTGGTTGAGTTGCCCGTTATATGCAGACACCTCATGAAAGTCACTGGAAAGCAGCTAAAAGAATACTTCGATATATTCGAGGTACAGTTCAGTTTGGGATTCATTACAGTACAGGGGGGAAACCTTTGTTGGTTGGTTTCACTGATTCAGATTGGGCCGGCGATCCTGATGATAGAAAGTCTACTGCAGGTTATGTTTTCAGTCTGGGATCTGGACCTATTACTTGGGCTTGTAAGAAACAACAAGCTCTTGCTCTTTCTTCAGCAGAGGCAGAATATCGAGCAGCAGTTAATGCCAGTTAGGAAGCTTTATGGCTTCGACAGATCCTATCAGAGTTTGGATTTGAGCAGCAGCAGCCTACTCCACTTTGGTGCGACAATCAAAGTGCCATCAAGCTTGCCAAAGATCCAGTTCGACATCAACGTAGCAAACACATTGAGCTACATATGCATTTCATCAGAAATCTTGTTCATGATCGTGTTCTTGAAGTGCTCTTTTGCCCTACAGATGATCAAGTTGCAGACATCTTCACCAAGTCTCTTACAGAAGCAAAGTTCTCTAAACTTCGATCTATGTTAGGAGTTCAGGAACTTGTCATTAAGGGGGGATAGGCTCTAATGCCTCCTTCCTTCTCCTAATAGTGTCACTTTTGTAAATCCTTCAATCCTATCCCAAGTTGTTCTTAAGGGGGGATGTTAGGATATTTAGACACTTAGGAGTTAGTTAAGATCAACTTGTGTAATATATCCGTTAGGGATAGTGTGTTTCTTTAGTATGCATTAGTATGCATTTGTAAATACTTAATCCGACGGTCACGATATGTTTCCGACATAGAGTGATCTGACGGCTCAACTTCTCTTAGATCAAACCTAACCTTGATCCGTGGCTTAACACCCGATTGGTCCATGATCTCTATTTAAAGAGCATGGAGGGTCATTGTTTAGTTGATCGATTATGAGAAGCTCATTTGTAACTTTCTTTCTTTGCATAATAAATTGTCCCGTAGAAGCTATTTGGCCGGGGCCGTGGAGTGTTTCCCTCAAGAGGGTTTAAACCACGTCAAAACATCGGTGTGTTGATCTGTGATTTGTTTGTGTGAAGTGGTTGCTCTTGGTGTTCGGTCCTTTGGTAGTACCCTGTGTACCCGAACATGTTGGCTATGTTGCAGCAATTATTGTTGCATGTGAATACAACAACAAGCAGTTTGACTTGTATATCAAAGACGGTGGAACGAAAAATGACCATGCAACAGTAAATATGCTTACTTGCATAGCTAGTGTTCTTTTGAAATTGCTGGTTTTTAAACGCAAATAAAATTTTCACTTTTTTATATAAACAAAAAAATAGGAAAAAAACAAACACAAATAGCTTTAACGATTTCTAATTACAATCCATGCTTATTAACTGTTGTCTTCTACTATTGCAGCTACAGCTCAATGAAGGATACAAAGAACTGTTCTTGAAAATTCAAGAACAACTTGCATCTGATAATCCTCCATTCTATCTATTTAAAAACATTGTTCGAAATGACATGAAAACAAGCCACATGCTCCAGACCTGTGCAGCTACTTTTATTGACCCTCTTAATGATGATTATGCAATTCAAAATTTGCTGCCCATTATTGACTCAAAGACACAGGTCTGTTGAGAAATTGCTTCTTTCTCAAACACAATGTAGTTTGCTGCAAACTAGTTTCAGTGCTTAAGACCTTTCGTCGTTTTCTTTCTCTTGTTCATTGTCTAAGTCCATTGCCTTCGTTATGTATAATAGACTTTCTGATGACCAAGGATATTTAAACATCTCACATGCATGCTGCAGAAAACCAAATTGCTAAAAATAACTTGATAAAAGTTTCTCAAAATCTCATCAAACTGATTCTCAAACAAGCTTTAATCACTGGAAAAGTCTGAATGTGCTTGTATTGGCATCAACATTGGGTAGTCTAGCTAAATATTAGCCCTTGATTTGTGCAAAGAAATATGGGGTTAATATTTCGTAGCTAGACATTTCCCAATTGGTAAACCCTCTCATATCTCCTTGAGTTCTCATGGTTTCTCTCTTGTATCACTGTTTCTGATCTTGAGTACACATTTTTCCTATAATAAAGAATCTTGTCTATTTGTAATTCTATCCTCAAGGCTAACAAGCACATGCTTGCCTAGGTCATTGCTTTTAGGTTGTTTTAGCCATTTGCAAAAGGGCCACTTTGAAAACTCTGTTTTAAAAACAAATCTGTAGATATGGTTCCTGCAATCAGAAATCTCCTTTTCCGCTACTATATCTCCTGAGCATTTATTGCTTAAAGCTATGGAATTTAAGCTCTTTTAGCCATTCAGACAGAAGTATTTGTTTTTCCAAAAAATCAATCCAGTTGTTAGATTTATTTGAGCACATCATAACTAATTTTAAGTCTTCTTTGAGTCTCATTTGGAATCATATGTTTAAGCCTCTATCCAATTGGTCTTCCCAATAAGACATCTCATTTTTTCCATAGACAAGCACCCCAAATACTTTTAAAGATAAAGGCAATCCATCACAATCTTCTAAGAATTTATGGAAAGATTCAAATACTACAATTGGAAAAGACTGGTTGAAGGCATCAAAGCACAAGAGCTCTCGGGAGTATTGTGTATTGAGGCCAGTTGCTTCATAAATTGATGACGTTTCCACTCCCCAGCTTCTGAGAACATCTCTATCTTGAGATGTAATCAATATCAAGCTCTCTTTGCAAAGAAGGCTTTTAGGTACCAAAAGTGCATCCAACTAATTCACATTATCTAGATCATCTAAAATTATTGATGCTAGATAAGATGACAATGGCATGATTAGAATTTTGTGATCGGAAGATAGATGCAGAACACTTAAAGTGCCATGAGATAGATTTTATATTTGTTTAACTCATCAAAATTGCATTTGCAGCGATGTTGCAAATTGGATATTTTGCTTTTTGCAAAAGTGCATTGTGTGTCTATACTCTCAATGTGAGAAGCAAAATTATGACAATGCAACCTTTGCATATCCATTAAATGGCACTCCTCTTCGCACATACAATATTTATTGCATGCTGGCAAAGTACAATTTATTCTCTTTCTATGGGTGCTTCAAAACATTGTTTGCATTGCAACAAATTTTATATTGAAGGCTATAACTCTGTTCACAACACTCTTATTCATCAATTTCCAAAGATTGCTTTTTGCAATGTATCTTTGCTTTTACCCTTTGGCTAACAATAGTTAGCCAATGGCTACCTTGCCCATTACCATTTTAATTAGTCATAGTGCTTTGAATCTAGGTTCAATTATTATTCAAATAAAAAAACATAGTTCTATTTAAAAATATGCTGATATTATATGCATTTTCTATGGTCATTTGTTCTTTGACTTTGACAGATACACGGAATACTGAAACCAAGAAATTCATTTGCACCTTCGTATCGATGCATCTGTGCTGAATTTAAACAACCACTGATTCAGAGCTGTGTGGTCTGTGCATTTTGCAAAAAACAAATGGAAATTATATATGAGCATAGTGTGGAATGCAATTTAGACACAAATGATGGATTGATAGAATGCACACTATGCAACCCACAGCTAAAAGAGTATTGTCTAGAAGTAGCAAATATTTCATTTGAAGAATACTCAAAAAACATATCATCAACAGTTTTCAATCTGCGAAGGTTTTCCCAGCAAGGGCTATTTACATTGGCTTTGGACAACAGAATCATCAACTTGAAAAGAAATTGAGTTTCGGGTACACAAATCTATTTTTTGTTCTAAAGAATTCAAGTTTTTTATTCAATATTACCGACCTCTGCAAACTGTGTTTTGAAAATTGTACTCAATTGCATTAGCTACAAACAGAAACACTTTGCCATTTCCTCAGTTTACATTAATGGTTTGCAGCTTCAAAACATTTGGTGTATATCTAGTTTAACATATAATCATTTTTCAATTTATAAACTTTCCCTGGTTAGTTTTCGCTTAAACAATTTCCACAAAATTTTGATTCACATTTGATTTTGAGTATGTGTTGCAAAGTTTTAAACTCTGATCATAGAATGGCATGATTTAAATAGCTACGATTTAAATACTAACATTTGGTGAAATGCTAATTTCAGTAGCCTAATACTCTAACTATTGATAAAAGCTGTATTGGAAAATAATTTACTATAATTTATTACACAACCTAATACAATAATTTGTTATTCTTCGCAAGATTTTCTCTCTTGCTAAATTGTTCCTAAAGATTCATTGCTTTGAAATTATGCAAATTGACATAAACTACGAGTACTTCCAATATTATACTTGAAATAGTATCTAGTCTTTACAAATACTTCCATTCTTGCTACTTTTTTCCAATTATTCTGATTACATTTTGAATGCTATTGGCAGGTGCAACAACAATAAAAAACCACCACAATGGCAGTGGGGCTACAACGAATACAAAAGTTGATATTGCATAACATTTTTGCAACAAAAAAAGTGCAAAGACCCATTTGCTCATGCAAAAGCACAATTGCAATATGTTGGACTTATTGCCTTTTTTGGTCCTCTGGTTTATTAACAAAACTCAGTCTGTTGGACTTGTTCCTTTTTTGTCTTCTGCTTTATTCACAGAAGTATCGAAGAACTGTTTTTTTGCTTATGTAATGCCTTTAGACAATATAAAAAATACACTAAGACTCTTGTTGATTAACATTTCCATAGTTTTTTTCATCTGCTAAGCAGACAAATATACATACCACAGATTTACATATATAGTATAATATTTACTACATGGCAATATGTTCCTACATTGTCAAACTCAGTATAATATTTCCTACATGGCAATATGTTCCTACATTGTCAAACTCAGTTTAAGAATTGTTCCGTGATGTTGATTAAGTAGAGTTTTATGCAGTTGACACCCAATATAGACATCGATGGTTAAAATGAGTGTCTCCTTTGTGACATTTTACTGTTATTTTTATCTACTCCAAAGTTGTTGACTTTGGAGTATATTGATTTTTGTTTGTTTGCTCAGAAATACGTCTTATAGAATCTCTTTGCCTATGCTGCTGCACTATGGCCGATATGTCTATGCTGTCAAAGTCATCCAGAGCTTGCACCCAGTCTCATCCGCATCGAATCAGGGGGTTTTGAAGCTGGTTCTCTGCATTAATACAAGCCACATAACCTCGCTGTTCGCCTCTAGACTGCACTTCCAAAGTAAACACAGAAAAAATTATCCATGTTGCATGGTGATTATCTAAATACATGCTTGGATCACACCTAAGCTAGCTATCCAGCAATCGCTTTTGTGAGACAATTACAGGTTGCCCTTGAACTGTCACATTTAATACAATAGCTGTGGTCTCGCAGCATGCATTTGCAATAGCTATTACCAATAGAATGGCCTTCGTTAGCCTCAGGGCCCATAATTAGTAAACAATTGACACTAGTCTATCTTTGAAACTATACTTTAGTTCCTCATTGAAAACATTTTTATTTAAAAAATTGAGGAAGAGAATTAAAAGTAAATATGCAAGGACAGGAAAGAAAAAATCCTATTATCTGAAAATAAAATAGGAATATGGAATAGTGCAATAAAGCAGTGATAGAGGTTCATCCAATGCATACATACAAAATATTAAAATGTTTAATGCCATTTAGAGAATTTGAGCTTGAGCACTACTTTTGGGGAAAATAGAGGAGCTTAAGCAGTTCTCCATACCTGCTAGGCCACGCTACAACATAAGCACCTAGAAAAGTACAAGGCATGTTTGAACCTGAATCTTACCAACTCAAAATTGGAAGCAATAGTGCCTGTGTGAGAAAACAGCTTCCAAAATATGCAATATACAGTAACAAGAAAACATACACCATTTCTTAGAGTTTAAACTGTCACAACTACAAAAATTGAAGATATATCCATAGCATTCTGCTGAAGATACGAAACTTAAATTATCTCCAGCAAAATGATATGAAAAAAATGGTTAGGAACAAAGGGACCAATGAACCTTGATATGGACTTGCAAATTTTTTGTTTGAACAAATGGCAAAAAACTTCAACTGTAAGAACTTTTGAATTTTATTTTAAGATTTTTAGTTTTAGTGAAATGGAAAACAAAAAATATACTCAACAATGATATATCAATCAAGAATGGATCTGTGATTGTGAATATTTATTATTTTTCAAGGTATTAAAATGTATTGCTTTTTTGGAATTTTAAAACTTCTAACCATTTTCTATCTGAAATACTTTTACATTATCTGTACCTGAACTCACATATTTCTCCTCTTCTTCCTTATTTTGCGAAGCATAGTCTTATTCCATGCATTTAGAGAATTATAGTGCATCGTTCTTTGTATTTTCCTACTTATTGATTCTAGGAGTTGGAAGCTTTAAGACTATGTCACCACAGGGCATCAAGATATTTGATCCTGGATAATATTTTAGCGGTCCATAAGATGACATTTCATGGATATTAAGCCCTTGCAATTTTTTATTCCATTTTTGAAATTTGAATGGATTCAAATATATATAGTGCGAGAAAAAAAATATTTGTTACAAAACTATATATATTGAAAGAATAATTGCACCAGAAAATTGAGATCTGGTTTTTTATTGCAATATTTGGTTCTTTTATTAATATACTTTATGCATATCTGAAATGAGCTTATATATTAATTCTCGTTTCCTCTTCTTTTGAAAATAGTTGTACACTAAGAAGGATGCCAAATACTTTGTGCCATTTTTGAGTTTATGTCGCCGCAATTTATTATTTGGGTCCATTAAAAAAGGGGCCAATAATGCTTGAAAGCGCTGATAGACTTGCAGCCACTAATAGCTACTACCGGTTTATGTTATACTATTTTTGATTCTTACATTCTGGTTAAAGTTTTTAATAATTTAAAAATCAAGTTAGAGGGAGATAAGGACTGAATCAAAGGTTTCATGTATTTGTATAAGGCATAAAAATGATGTCATCTATTAACTGATATGTAGAAACTGAATCAGAAAATATGAAATGGCAAATTGAAATTTGATTTTATGTCATATTACTGACATCAGATCTTTTGCTAATAGCACTTATATTGATTGGTTGATAAATATCTTAGTGGATTAAATATTTCTGTCTTATTGCTGACACTTCACCAAGGTTATTTATTATGAATAATGGATTAATATTTTTGGTGTGTTTATCTACCACAACACGTTTGCATTGTGTGCAAGATGCAAACTTTGTCGTTTATCTGTCCTCATCATGATTCACAAATAGCTTGGTTTGGTTATCTTCTGCTGTTGCGTTAAAGGCCTTTTATGATGGCATTTATTTCAGAGGTATTAGAGTTTTACTTATAACAACTGCAAATTGTTGGACATAACTTGGTATGAGCACACAGACTGCCGTATGTAAATACTGAATCATGCATTAAATCAAATTGCATGGATAGCATACCAGTGAATAATGATCAGAACTAAAAACCGTCACAAAATTAAGAGATCTATATTATCTAAACCCTTTAACAGGTCAATGTAGATTCATTTCAGTGGTGTCTAGAAGACATAAGTGCTCACGTTGTATGAAACATTTTCAGCTTCTCCATGTAAGTTTTCCATCTTAGCATGTATGCCTAAGTTGAGGCCTTGTAAGCCCTGGATTATTAGTTAATGAGTGGTTTACCTATAATTTTATATGGAAAAAGCAAATGGACAGCTATAACTGTCCTAGCCTGCAACTATGTACATTTGGGAAGATGGTATTCGATAAATAGCTTTGATCAATGCAGCCTTAATCTTTTAATCTTGTTGAACTTTGAATTCTTCAATATGGTGCAGCAATTTGTGACCAATTCTTCATATAGTTTCCGATGGTAATTTTATGAATCATTGGTGTAACTAAATCAACAATTTTTCCTTTGGCATCAAATGCTTTAGCAATATTGCGGTTTGATCCTTATACTAGCAACATCGAGGTTAAATATTAATATCTCAATTTCCCTTCATCTCAGCCTGCAATTTGATGGCATTTCATCAACTCACTAATCTACTACGAACTAAAATCCGGTATTCGTGGAAACTATGAAACTGCGATTTGGTTTGTTTTATTCCCAAATGTGGAAATGCTTTAGTCATTTGGTGGAACCATAGCCCAGGCACTGCAATCTCTGCAAAAACGCAGGACATTGCCACCTCATGGGTCTTTTTTTTTAAATGATTCATGATGATCAATAAATGAAGTAATTGTTCAAAAGGATTTATGACTAACTTAGTAAAGGTAGTGCTTTGTAGGAGTTTTTGAATAACTAAGTAAAAGTTTTTTTTTTTTTTGGGTAGGTAACTGTTTATGGAAAGCTAAGTAAAATTAGTGTTTTGTAGGTTAAGTGTCCTTGGGTGTATAGTGGCAGGAACAATTAGAAAATGAGAAAAACGAATGTTATCATTGTCTTTAAGAACAATTTTGTAGTATATCGCAAGATATTACGATCCAGATTATCTGGAGAATGAAATGAAGGCAACAATCTAAAATGGAAACATACACACGAGTATTTTGTAGAAAGCATAATAGTGAATTGGTTGCCATGTGGCCTTGGTATAGCATCTAACAACCAAGCATAGTGGTATGCCTTGATGCTCGGAGAAGATCTAACCATTTCTCTTAGAGTCCATAAACTAATCATCATCTAAGATCCTTTCTCGGTTATTAGCTCTAAACACAAGGGCTTGTGCTTGATCAATGAAAAGGACATCCAAGGGCGATTACAAAAAGGAACCATTGGCATCTTCAAAAGTGTAAAAGAATGGGCAGTCTAATGCACATAAGAAGAATAAAAAATGAGCAAGTAGATCGATTGACAAACCAAGCCATTGTTGTAGGTAAGGGTGTTTGCGTGGACATGGATGGTCATCCACATCGAACGTGGATACCATAGGTATCATGGTAAAGTATTTTGATAACCCCTTGAGGTCATTTATGAAGGGGGGTGCATTCATTGTCATCGAAGGGCACCTGGCCACTTGGTAGTTGACACGCCACACACCTTGGCATTTAAGGTCTTTCCATGTCTATCTCCTTACCTACACTCATCTTAGGTCTCGCACAAGTTGAGTTTAATGCCTTTTGGTATTATTTCGTGGGAGGCTTGTGGGATATTTATGACTAGATATTTTCCCACACGGTCCAGTCCCTTCTCGACATGGTCTTTGGTTAAATCCCTCCTTGGTCATGTTTTGGGTGTGAAGGTTAAATCTTATCATCATGGAGAGTTGTTCTTCTATCTAATTGTCTCTTTGTCTCAAGTCCATTTTCGTTGGGGGACGTGGAGGAAACTATGGATTTATGGGTCGATGATTTGGTTATTCCATGTGTGTGTAGGGCTCATGCTTGCTCAAATACAATTATGGCATCTTGGAATTTCGACCTTTGCGGGATTGAGAATGTAGTTAAAGATATGAAGAAAGAAATGTGGAATTTACAGTCACAATTGGAAGGTATGATCGAGACTATGCACCAAAATTCATACAATGTTTCTTTGTTGAAACCAAAATTGATGATATGGAAGGGAGATCCATCAAATTTTAGGGAGGCAAAGTGTTAAGATTCAATATGCTAAGATAGAAAATATCAATATTACATTCCATTTAACAACAATAGCATATACAGGATCACTGAAAGAACAACAAGCATAGCATGAACACAAGAGACACAGATTTATCCTCGGAAACCCTCATGGGGTAGAAAACCCAGTAAAGCTTCCTCAATATAGATGACCAGCAAATACAAAGATGCAATCCCCAAACGTGAGCTCCTTCTCCTCCATAGCAGATCTCTCTCTCACCTATGTGCCAATCACAAGTGAGTGGATGTGTGTTAAATGAGGAACACACCTCTATTTATACACAACTCCGACTTGAATTTTACATTAACTAGGTTGGCCCCAACTTAACCACTTAACATGAGGCTAACTGGGCTGACCCCTCTAGGGTGGTCTAATAACCCAATTTACCACATTCTCCATGGAAGAAATAAACATCTGCGGATATACAATAGGGTCTCCACTGAGGAATGAAACATCTCCGGAATAATAAAGTACAAATATAATATTCTTAGAAGTTACAATATCTCAACACTCCCCCTTAACGAGAAGGATATTATAACAACAACATCTGCAGGAGCAAGGAGTCATCAACTACATGATACATGATACATCTATAAATCATTGGAAGCTTTCTTCATACATCATTAGTAACTCAAACACTTACTAGAACACCTTCACGATCTTCAATACTGGAACATCAAAATCTTCAGTACTGAGTCTTCATCTTTTGCAGCACTCGAACAGCTGCAGTAACATCATAATCTGGATCTCTGAATCAACATCATCAACATCTGGATCCTCGATCAATAGCAGGGCATGTGTAAGCTAATGAGGGTCACTTTTGGTGCATTAGATGCAATAGAAAGCTGAAAAATCAGGCATCCCTCAACTTACTTGGTTTTTTTTAGATGCTTACACAAGATATCTTGCATCGAGTAAAAAAGATGAAGCGTAGTAAATTGAGTCACGTTTCTGAATATATAACTTTTAAGTATTGAAAATTTACATAACTATGTCAAATTTCATTTTTTCTAACAGTTACTTTTTATTTTTTTGGCAAATGATAAGGTATACGGTTTTGTGGGTGCAGCCTTTCACTGCCTAGATAACAGTTCCAGGCTACAAAATCTGGTATATATGTATAGAACCCATAGCACTAGTGCAGCGCAATTTTCCAAAATTAAATGTTTAATTTTTTATTTATTTTTAATTATGTAAGTGGGCAAACCTCGAGAACGGTACGTCAAATGTGGGTGCAGCCTTTGAAGGTCTTAATGCAGTTATTTTGACATAGATTTTTTAGAGCATGTAGAGGTCAGTGTCCTCTAGTGCAGCATACACATTTTTTTAAAAATGGTTGTGAAATGAAAAAGTTACGGAATAAACACTAACAGTATGTTTTTTTACCAACGGAGTGATGACACAAGAAAATTAGGAAATAAATAGAAAATCTCAATATTTTTTTTTAAAAATTACATATTTGGAATCTGCATAAAAAATTCTATTGATCCCTAAAATTTCATCACTAATGGTCAGGTGTGTCATGCTGTAAAGAGCGGTGGAAAACAGGCATACTCAGAAAAATACTGAAAATGTCAAATTAGCTATGGTCTAAAAATTCCTTAGCGTAGGTTTTGTAAGTCCGAACCAGCCACATAGGACAGTGGCTGACACGTGGGCGCTGGAGGAGCGGGTGATTAGGAACTAAGGAACACACATGCATTATGTTTAAATTCAAATAACGAGTGCGCGTTATATTTAAATTCAAATAACGAGTGCGCGTTATATTTAAATTCAAATTTTAGTGTTTTGGCGCTCAATGTTATATGTAACGCGCTAGCGTTATTTGTGTATATAACGCACGCGCATTATTGGATTAGATAACACTTGCGCGTTATAGTCTTCACAAATTTATGTTTTGAAGTGTTATATTGGGTGAGATAAAGATAATGATAATGAGGATGATGAAAATGAAGATGATGATGGTGATGAAAATGAAGATGATGACGGTGATGAAGATGATGATGGTGATGATGATGATGATGACGCAGATGATGATGAAGATGATAATTAAGATGATGATGATGATGATGAGGATGACATGGATGATGATGATGATGATGATGATGATGATGCAAATGATGATGAAGATGATAATGAAGATGATGAGAATGATGAGGATGATGCAGATGATGATGATGATGAGGATGATGCAGATGATGACGATGAAGATGATGGTGATGACGACCACAGCAATGATGATGAAGATGATGAAGATAACAACAAGGATGATGATGATGATGAAGATGGAGATGACGATGACGATGAGGATGATGATGTTGATGATGAAGATGGAGATGACGATGATGATGATGACGATGTACTCTCTCTTCTATGGTTTTACCCCTCTCTCTCTCTCTCTCTCTGTAAACCCCCTCTCCCTCTCCCTAACCTCTCCGCCATCCCTGACCATCTTACTCTTTCTATCTCCCTGTTACTCTCCCTAACCCAAAACCCCCTCCTCTCCCTAGCCCTTAATAACATAATAAATTATTAATATTAAAGAACATAATAAATTATTAATATTATTAATTAAATATTCCAGTGAGTCAATCTTAACTTTTTTAGTAACTGGTAAATGAGATATTGAGGTAGAAACTTGTTCATGTAGCTTTCATGGACTTTTCCACACGCTCTAGATATTAAGATGGTCTCTTTATTATGTACCAAGCCTTTTATGCGTAGTTCTACTCCACACGCTCTAGGTATTAGGACGTTGATGTAGAAAATTTTCCACACGCTCTAGATATTAAGATGGCCTTTTATGCGTAGATCTACTCCTTTATCTTGTCTTTTATTCTATAATGAAATTTTTATGTATATTCTTTTATTTCAATACCGTATATTGAAGTGGATGAAGGGATTGCTCAAGTCAATCTTTGTACTTACGTAGGAGTATTTTTTTTTTTAAATGATTCATGATGATCAATAAATGAAGTAATTGTTCAAAATAATTTATGAATAACTTAGTAAAGGTAGTGCTTTGTAGGAGTTTTTGAATAACTAAGTAAAAGTATTTTTTTTTGTTTTTTTGTGTAGGTTAAGTGTTTATGAAAAACTAAGTAAAATTAGTGTTTTGTAGGTTAAGTGTCCATGGGTATATAGTGGCAGGAACAATTAGAAAATGAGAAAAATGAATCTCATCATTGTCTTTAAGCACAATTTTGTAGGATATCTCAAGATATTGAACGATCTAGATTATTTGGAGAATGAAATGAAGGCAACAATTTAAAATGGAAACATACACACGAGTATTTTGTAGAAAGCATAATAGTGAATTGGTTGCCATGTGGCCTTGGTATAGCATCTAACAACCAAGCATAGTGGTATGCCTTGATGCTCGGAGAAGATCTAACCATTTCTCTTAGAGTCCATAAACTAATCATCATCTAAGATCCTTTCTCAGTTATTAGCTCTAAACACAAGGGCTTGTGCCTGATCAATGAAAAGGACATCCAAGGGCGATTACAAAAAAGAACCATTGGCATCTTCAAAAGTGTAAAAGAACGGGCAGTCTAATGCACATAAGAAGAATAAAAAATGAGCAAGTAGATCGATTGACAAACCAAGCCATCGTTGTAGGTAAGGGTGTTTGTGTGGACATGGATGGCCATCCACATCGAACGTGGATACCATAGGTATCATGGTAAAGTATTTTGATAACCCCTTGAGGTCATTTATGAAGGGGGGCACATTCATTGTCATCGAAGGGCACCTGGCCACTTGGTAGTTGACGCACCACACACCTTGGCATTTAAGGTCTTTCCATGTCTATCTCCTTACCTGCACTCATCTTAGTTCTTGCACAAGTTGAGTTTAATGCCTTCTGGTATTATTTCGTGGGAGGCTTGTGGGATATTTATGACAAGATATTTTCCCACAGGGTCCAGTCCCTTCTCAACATAGTCTTTGGTTAAATCCCTCCTTGGTCATGATTTGGGTGTGAAGGTTAAATATTATCATCATGGAGAGTTGTTCTTCTATCTAATTGTCTCTTTTTCTCAAGTCCATTTTCATTGGGGGACGTGGAGGAAACTATGGATTTATGGGTCGATGATTTGGTTATTCCATGTGTGTGCAGGGCTCATGCTTGATCTAATATCTCATGTATTTGCATTAATTAATTATTGCAGGTTCTTCACATCTAATATCAGAGCACTTTCTTGGGCTCATTGGGTGGAATTTCAGGCAAACTTTTTTTTTGCATCTGTTGCAAGTTCGGATCTGGGAATAATCCCTATCCGCTTAATTGTGGGAAGTACTTGGGCATAAGCCCTAAAAATCATTGTGAGGAGTACCGCAGGAACCCCAAAGTAGTTGGCCCATTGAGAGGACCTGCCAGTGAAAAGGGAAACGACCCCTACCCGATTGACTAGTTCCCACCCGTGAGATAAACCAAGAGTTGTCGTTTGAGGCAAAGCGGTTATCAGTTTTACCTGATCCCTGGAGTGAGGGATACTGCCCCAATACGCAAGTCGTCAGACAACATTGGTGGCCGAGTGAATCCCCTGAACCGATAGGAAGCCGCACATACCTGGGGTCCATATCTATTTTTCAGTGGAACTGTTGCCGATCACTTCGAAGCCATTTCAGATCCATTCTGACAGTTGTTCCAGCTCCAGCCATTTCAGATCTATTCTGAAAGTCGTTCCAGATCCAGCTGTTTTCGATCCATTCGGTGCCGTTTAAGATCCATCTTTTGTCGATCCCTTCCGATTCGTTGCCGATCCATTTCTACAAAAAAAAAGTATAAAATTTTGTTTTTCTGCCATATCTCCCTTGTTTGAACTTTGTTTCCCTTGAAACTTCTCTGACACCCTTGCAATCCCATTCTGCATATTTCATTCCCTAGGACCCTATACCAAATTCCACTTCCCAACACCTGAAATCTCACATTTCTCTATTTATAGGGTTTGCTATAACTTCTTCGATTTTCGCTCGATCGCCTTCAAGTTTTACCACATAGTTCCTTTCCTAATTCTGCTTCTTTGTCCCTCTCTACCAAATTTTCTCATTCTTTCACCCCGCTTCTGAAATCCCCCTTTTTCAACTTTCTTGTCCTTTCGACAGTGTCCAAAATCTAGTCAAACCCCAATTACCCATCATATTTTTTCCCAAATCCAAATTTCCCTTTACTAAATCAGGTTTTGTTTGTGTTTTTCTATCCATTCCCAAGAAAAAAAAACTCCTAGTTAGGGTTGTCACCCGCGCCGGAGCAAAAACCATGGAGGAAGCACTTGCAGCCATCCAAACCAAACTCCAAGATCTGGATGAAAAATTTTTCAACCTCCATCTTCAGCATTCAACCATGAACAATACTTGAAAGCCAAAATCTTTTGCAGCCACCAGGTTCTCTTCTTCCAGCAATTTTCGTGGGCTTAAGCTTGATTTTTCTCACTTCAATGGTACTGATTCGACTGGATGGATATACCAAGCAAAACAATATTTCAGTTTGCATAATACTTTTGATCTCCAGAAAGTTCCACTTTCATCCATGCATTTGGAACAGGAAGCCCTTCAATGGTACCGTTGGTACATCAAAGCTCATCCCGACCCAAACTGCACAGATTTTTGCCAACTCTTTTTGCCACGATTTGGTCCTAGTGCTTTTGATGACTTCACAGGAGCACTCACTAAACTTCACCAAATTGACACAGTGAGAGAGTATCAGACAGAATTTGAGAAACTAGCCAATCACACAATAGGATTGTCTGACGAATTCTACAGGAGTTGTTTTATCAGTGGCCTCAAGGATGAAATCTGCTCAGAAGTCAAAATGTTCTGTCCCAACACAACGATGGAAGTCCTAGGGTTGGCTAAGTTGGCAGAGGACAAGATCGCAGCTCAACAACGCTCCAAACCCACCTTTGTTCCCTTAAAAAATATGGGTTCTCAAGGACCTCCCATCCCGCCAGCTCCTTGACCAGCTCCTATCAAGCGTTTGTCCGAAACAGAGATGCAGGCACGCAGAGAAAAAGGGATTTGTTATAATTGTGATGAAAAATTCACTCAGGGACATAGATGTGTTCAACAAAAGCTCTATCTCTTGGATGTGGATTCTCTGCCCGCCCCTGAAGTTGGTGAAGAAGCTCCAGATACACCAGATGATCAGGTCGACATTCAAGAGCCGGTTATTGACTTCCCATCGCAGGAAGACCACCCGGAGATATCTCTCCATGCTTTATTCGGTGTCACCACCCCCCAAATAATGCAGGTCAGGGGTTACTTCAAGAAGCTTCCTCTTACAATACTCATTGATTCTGGTAGCACTCATAACTTCACTCACCCTCGGATCGGCAAACAAACTGATTGTTTTGTCCATCCTTGCTCCAAATTTGAAGTCATGGTTGCCAATGGGGGCACCTTACCTTGCAAGGGGAAGTGTCACAATGTGCGTATTTTTCTAGAAGATTATAACCTACGCTCTGACATGTTTTCCTTCTCCCTAGGCAGATGTGATGTGGTTTTGGGCATTCAATGGTTATGCACACTTGGCCCCATCTTATCGAATTTTGCTGAACTTTGGACGTAGTTTTCAGTCAATGGGAAACAACACAAATTTAATGGCTTACAACAAGGGTCTCTTTGCATCATCAGTTCACATCGCCTGGAAAAGATCCTTAAGAAGAATTCACATGGTGTCATCGCTCAACTCCATTTCATTCAGATGCACCCATCAACGGTCTCCACTACTTCCTTGTATAGATATGCAGGTGTCTTTTCTGAACCCGTGAGCTTTCTGCCTTCAAGAGACCTTTCTAGTAAGAACTTAGCCGCATCTACATCTCAGCAGGAACTGATGGCTATTTTGCATGTAGTACAGAAGTCACAGCCATACCTATTAGGAAATTATTTATGCCTCAAGACTGTTATCGAGAGTATGGAAAATTTCCTGGAACAATGGGTCTCCTCCCCAACACACCTGAAATGGGTTATCCAACTCATGGGTTCTGCCTATGCGATCACTTACAAGAAGGGTAAGGACAATATGGTGGTAGTTGCTCCTTCTCACACATTTGATGACCCAGTTTCGCTTCAAGCTATTTCTCTACTTGTTCCAAATTGGTTGCAATCTGTTCAAGAGGGCTCTCTCTTCTATGAACTCTATGCTTCTCCATCCGCAGGGAACTCTGGGTTGCTCAAAATGTATGATATGGAACAATGTAACTTCTTTTGGCAGGGACTAAAAATGACAATTCAACGGCTAGTGGCTAACTGTGATACTTGCCAGGTCAACAAGGGTGAAACAACACTCTTTTTGGGACTGCTCGAACCCTTTCCCATCCCTGCACAGATTTGTCCAACTATTTCTATGGATTTTCTAGAAGTGCTCTGGTGGTACAATACCACATCTACAAGGACACCATATGAAACAGTCTATGGACAGACACCGCCAGTTCTTCTTCCGTACACCATTAGCAGCTCCACAGTTTAGGCAATTGACCCGGTTCTTCGAAACCGCAATCAGATTCTTCTCATTATGCAGGACAATCTTCACATGGCCATAATTCGACTGAAACAACTAGCCGCTCAACACCATTCTGAACACACTTTTCATGTAGCTGATATGGTTCATCTTCGTCTATAGCCTTCCAAGCAATCCCCCTTGACACTCTGAAGGCGTGAGTGGCCCGTAATGCAGCCCGGGGATGCTACAAGGGAACCACTCCTTCAGATTCTGCATCAATTTCCACAACTAAAGCTTTGAGGACAAAGCTTTTACTAAGGGAGAGGGGATGTTAGGAACCCGTGTCAACCCTTCTCTTTACTTTGTTAGTATATTGTTGTTGGACTCATATGCTTTGTAATTTGTCCCATAGTATTTGTTGATCCATAGTTAATATTAGCCCATAGTATTGACCTATAGTATTGGACGCATATGCTTTGTAAGTCGTCTCGTAGTATTATATGTCCCATGGTTTTGACCCGTAGTATTGGGCATAGACTTAGTATATAAGTGTGTCTTGAGGCCAATGAAGGCACAGTGAAGTTAATTGTATTGAGCTTGCTCAAAGGAGGTTGCCCCCTCAAAGTGGCCCATGATCAATATAAAAGTGATTCTGAATTTTGTTATTTCTAATATCTTGTGTATTTGCATTAATTAATTATTGCAGGTTCTTCACAATTTTTTCGGTGGAGAAGTCAACTTACCATTTGGGGTGAGTGAGGTACATGATTGATCATCCTATCATAGTCTATCTTGAGGGGGGTATTTCTTCCCACTGGGTTTTCCCTCTTTCCTCACATTATTTATTTAGATTGTTGTACGGGGTGACATTTGGTCTCAGTTACCAGGTGTTAGGAACCCGTGTCAACCCTTCTCTTTACTTTGTTAGTATATTGTTGTTGGACGCATATACTTTGTATGTCATCCCGTAGTATTTGTTGATCCATAGTTTGTATTAGCCCATGGTATTAACCCATAGCATTGGATGCATATGCTTTGTAAGTCGTCCCATAGTATTATATGTTCCATGGTATTGACCCATAGTATTGGGCATATACTTAGTATATAAGTGTGTGTTGAGGCCAATGAAGGTACCGTGAAGTTATTTGTATTGAGCTTGCTCAAAGGAGGTTGCTCCCAAGAAGTGGCCTATGATCAATAAATCGATTCTGAGTTATGTTATTTTTGTTATCTCGTGTATTTTCATTAATTAATTGTTGCAGGTTCTTCACATCTGGTATCAGAGCACTTTCTTGGTCTCGTTGGGTAAAATTTTTGCTAAACAATTTTTTGGCATCTGTTGCAGGTTCGGATATGGGAATAATCCCTATTTACTGAACTATGGGAAGTACTTGGGCATAAGCCCTAAAACTCATTGTGAGGATTACCACCGGAACCCCAAATTAGTTGGCCCATTAAGAGGACCTGCCAGCGAAAAGGGAAATGACCCCTACCTGATTGACTAGTTCCCACCCGTGAGGTAAACCAAGAGCTGTTGTTTGTGGCAAAGCGGTTATCAGTTTTACCCAAGCCGTGGAGTGAGGGGTACTGCAACAATACGCAATTCGTTAGGCAACATTGGTGGCCAAGTGAATCCCCTGAACCGTTAGGAAGCCGAGCATATAGGGTCCATATCTATTTTCAGCTGATAAATCACAGATTTCCTCTGTCTAGAACTATTGTCGATCAGTTCCGTGTCATTTCAGATCTATCTATTTCCGATCCCTTCCGCGTTGTTTCAGATCCATCTATTGCCAATCCTTTCCGTGCCATTGCGGATCCATTTGTTTCCAATCCCTTCCGCGCCGTTGTAGATCCGTTTCGAAAAAAAAAAGTATAAAATTCCATTTTTTCGCCATATCTCCCTTGTTTTAACTCCGTTTCCCTTGAAACTTCCCTGACACCCTTGAAATCGCATTCTGCATATTTCATTCTTGAGGGCCCTATCCCAAATTCCACTTCCCAAAGCCATAAATCCCACATTTGTCTATCTTTAGGGTTTGCCATAACTTCTTTAATTTTCACCCACTCGCCTTCAAATTTTACCACAATGTTCATTTCCTATTTCTGCTTCTTTGTCATTGTCTGCCAAATTTTCTCACTCTTTCACCCAGCTTCTGAAATCCCCATTTTTTGCTTCCCTATTCTTTAGAAAGTGTCTAAAACCTATTCAAACCCAAATTACCCATCCGAGTTTTTCCCAAATCCAAATTTTCCTTTACTAAAACAGTTTTTTTTTTTTTTTTCTACCCATTCAAAAAAAAAAATCTTGGTTATGGTTGTCACCCATGTAGGAGCACAAATCATGCAGGAAGAACTTACAACCCTCAAAACCAAACTCCAAGATCTAGATGAAAATTTTTTCAGCCTCCATCTTCAGCCATGAACAATAACTGACAACCATAATCTTTTGCAGCCACTAGGTTCTCTTCTTCCAGCAATTTTCTTAGGTCGAAGCTTGAATTTCCTCGCTTCAATGGTATTGATCCAACTGGATGGATATATCGGGAAGACCAATATTTTAGTCTGCATAATACTTTTGATGTCCACAAAGTTCCACTTGCATCCTTTCATTTGGAACAAGAAGCCCTTCAATGGTACCGTTGGTACATTAGAGCTCATCATGAGCCAAATTGAACAGATCTTTGCCAACTTCTTTTGCAACGATTTGGTCCTAGTGCTTTTGATGATAGGATCACTCACTAAACTTCGCCAAATTGGCACTGTGAGAGAGTGCCAAACAAAATTTGAGAAACTGGCCAATCACATAGAAGGATTGTCTGATGAATTTTATAGGAGTTGTTTTATTAGTGGTCTCAAGGATGAAATCCTCTCATGGGTCAAAATGTTTTGTCCCAACACAATGATGGAAGTCCTAGGGTTGGCTAAGTTGGCAGAGGAAAAGATCGCATCCCAACAACGCTCCAAACCCACCTCTGTTCATTTCAGAAATATGGGTTCCCAACGACCTCCCATCACACCAGCTCCTCAACCAACTCCTATCAAGCATTTGTTAGAAGCATAGATGTGGGCACATTGAGAACAAGGGATTTGTTATAATTGTAATGAGAAATTCACTCGGGGGCATAGATGTGTTGAGAAAAATCTCTATCTCTTGGATGTGGATTCTCCACCTTCCTCTGAAATTTGTGAAGACGCTCTAGATACAATCGATGATCAAGTCGACATTCAGCAACCGCTTGTTGACCCTCCATATCAGGACGACCAACCATAGATATCTCTCCATGCTTTATCCGGTGTCACCACCCCCCAAACAATGCGGGTCAGGGGTTACTTCAAGAAGATCCCTCTTACAATACTCATTGATTCTGGTAGCACTCATAATTTCATTGACCATTGGATCGCTAAACAGCCTGATTGTTTTCTCCATCCTTGCTCCAACCTTGAAGTCATCATTGCCAATGGGGGCACCTTACCTTGCAAGGGGAAGTGTCACGATGTGTGTATCTTTCTAGAAGATTATAACCTGCGCTCTGACATGTTTTCCTTGTCCTTAGGCGGATCTGATGTGGTTTTGGGTGTTAAATGGTTATGCACTCTTGGCTCCATCTTATAAGATTTTGCTAAACTTTGGATGCAATTTTCAGTTAATGGGAAAAAAAAAATTACAAGCTTACAACCAAGGTCTCTCCGCATCATCAGTTCACATTGCCTAGAAAATATCCTTAATAAGAATCTACATGGTGTCATCACTCCGGTCCATTCCATTCAGATGCACCCATCAACTGTCTCCACTACTTCCTTGGATAGATATGCAGGTCTCTTTGCTAAACCAGTGGTATTGCCGCCTTCAAGAGACCTTTCCGGTAAGAATTTACCCGCATCTACATCTTAGCAAGAAATGATGGCTATTTTGCATGCATTACCGAAGTGGAAGCCATACCTATTACGGAATTATTTCTGCATCAAGGCTGATGTCGAGAGTTTGGAAAATTTCTGGGAACAACGGATCTCCTCCCCAGCAGACCTGAAATGGGTTATCCAACTCATGGGTTATGCTTATGCGATCACTTACAAGAAGGGTAAGGACAATATGGTGGTAGATGCTCCTTCTCGCACATTTGATGACCTTGTTTCTCTTACAGCTATTTCTCTACTTGTTCCAAATTGGTTGCAATCTATTCAATAGGGCTATCTCTTCTATGAACTCCATGATTCTCCATCGGCAGGGCACTCTGGGTTCCTCAAAACGTTTGACAGGGAACAATGTAACTTCTTTTGGCAGGGACTGAAAATGAAAATTCAACAGATGGTGGCTGATTGTGATACTTTCCAGGTCAATAAGGGTGAAACGACACTCCTTTCAGGATTGCTCGAACCCTTGCCTATCCCTACACAAATTTGGACAACTATTTCTATGGATTTCCTAGAAGCACTCAGGTGGTACAATACCACATCTAAAAGGACACCATATGAAGCATTATAAGGATAGGCACTACCAATTCTTCTTCCATACACCCTCAGCATCTCCCCAGTTCAGGAAATTGAGTCGGTTCTTCGAAACCACAATCAGATTCAGTCTTATTCTACAGGACAATCTTCACATGGCAAGAATTCGACTAAAATAACAAGTCGATCAACATCGTTCTAAGCACACTTTTCACATAGCTGATATGGTTCTTCTTCATCTACAGCCTTCCAAGCACTCCTCCTTGAAACTCAAAAGGCATCAGTGGCCCATAATGCAACTCAAGGATGCTACAGGGGAACCACTCCTTCAAATTCTGCATCAATTTCCACATCTGAAGCTTTGAGGACAAAGCTTTTTCTAAGGGAGAGGGGATGTTAGGAACTCGTGTCAACCGTTCTCTTTACTTTTTTAGTATATTTTTGTTGGATGCATATGCTTTATAAGTCGCCTCGTAGTATTTGTTGATCCATAGTTTGTATTATCCCACGGTATTAACCCATAGTATTGGACGCGTATGCTTTCTAAGTCGTCCCATAGTATTATATGTCCCATGGTATTGACCCATTGTATTGGGCATAGATTTAGTATATAAGTGTGTGTTGAGTCCAATGAAGGTACCATGAAGTTATTTGTATTAAGCTTGCTCAAAGGAGGTTGCCCCCTCGAAGTGGCCTGCGATCAATAAAGCGATTCTGACTTCTGTTATTTTTGCTATCTCATGTATTTTCATTAATTAATTATTGCAAGTTCTTGAAACCAAGGCCCTACCATTTCAGTTGTTCCTCATACTATAGCTTGCGGGGGGTGTTGGAATATTCTCACCATCATTTTTTTATTTTGCATTCATGCATGCATCCAGTCATCACTATGGTAGTCTCCCAGCACTTAGTTCTTATTTTGTAGCCCCGAGGAGCCTGTCTCTTCTCAGTTTTATCCCTCCTAGTCACTGATGTGCCCTTGTTTTCATCACTGGAGTACAAGTGCGCCTTCTTCAACCTTTTTAGGAGTTACTTCAGTTAGTTCCATGATTAGTGGATCTGCTCCTTGATCTAAGGATTGATTACTAGTTTAACTGACTGAAACACTTAGATAGACCTCCGGAGATACTAGATCAGCTATACTGACTACTGACAACTCCTCATGTGCCCACATTGGAGTCTCCATCCCTATATTAGTGCCTATGCACTCAGTCAGACTCAATTAGACTCATTTGACTGAATATTTGACTATTGTGACTACTTCCACTAGTTTGGATGATGTCTCCAATGCTATCCAAGCCACACTTTGAGGAGAATTCGAATGAACTTAGTGGAATTTGAATTCATTTGATTGTATTCAATTATTATTGACTTTCAGAGTGCCAACTCATAGCTGATGTATGATACAACAGTTTTTGTCATTTCTTGTGTATGAGTGATTATTGAATCTCCATTTCTTCTTCTTCTTTCTGCACTTCTTGAGTGATTTTTAGTGAGGTATGCTACTGCTAAGTGATCCTAATCCTAGAATATCACATGGTACCAGAGCTGACAACAACTATTTGAATTGCAGCAACAATAGTTGCAGGAGTTGCAGAAATTCCTTAAGCAGTTGTCTTTCATTGAGCACCAGAAGCCTATGGGTTTCCACAGCAAATCCCGGTGCTATTGCCTTGAATTCACTGGATCAATCCAGTGAGGTCTAGCCATGTGTGAAGGACCTAGTCACATGTGCTTAGTGTCCTAAGGTAGTGTTCAATTCAAATTGCAACAGTTCTCCATTTCATAATTCTCATTTGTTTTGAAGGAATATCCTCTCTTCAACTTCGAATTCTTTAGTATCATGGATCTCAAGTTGAATTCATTCAACTGCTTCGAATGGAAGGAAAATATGGACATCTTCTTGAAGTTGAAGAGACTTTCCAGAGTAGTGAATGGCTCTGCAGTTGAGCCCACTGGTGCAGTAGAGAAATCCAAGTACCTAGAAAAGCTTGATGAAGTAGTAGGACTGCTGCTACTTAGCTTTTCTGAAGACCTACACTTTCATGTTATCGATTTCAAGACTCCAAAGGAGGTTTGGGACAAGATCGAATCCCTCCTTGCTCAAAAAGATGATTTGAAGGGTCATAAACTAGAAAAAGGAGCTCATCTCCTTGAGCCCAAGAAGTTTCAAAACTATCACTGAGTTTCTCAACAAGTTCAAGAACTTGATTTCACAATTGAAGGGGTATGGGATTAAGAAGCAAGAAAAACAACTCATCCTTGCCATCCCGTCGAAGATAGGCCCTAATCATTCAGTGTTTGTTTCAACCTTCTAGTTAGCAAAGTTTTCCATTCCAAAATGGAAATTTCCTTGGCTTGAAGACTTCATCCAATCCCTCACTCTTGAAGAGGAGAAGCTAGTGCACATGGGAGTGATAAGCGCCAAGTGGATTCAACTCTTCCAACTACTGAGTGAAGGAGAGCGAATGGCAAAGGAAAACAAAAAATTTCTGATAGAAAGTCGAATGACCAGAAGCAAAAGGAGGCTCCAAACCAGTCAGATGGAGTCTTGAATCCTAAGGACAAGCAAGCTCACAAGGGAAAATCGAAGTGCACATACTGTAATCGAGGATATCACCTTGAGAGATCATGTATGAAGAAGACCATATATCTCATGGCTTCACTTCTTCAAAAAAATAATCTTCCCGTACCTGCATGTGCTACAAATAAAGAGAGTGAACCATCTGTATCTGAGAACAAAGAGATATGCCATGCCCTCATGAAAGGTGCATCAAATCAATCCTCCTTCATCATAGATTCTAGAGCATCAAGACAAGTGTCTTCCTCCAAGGATCTCTTCACTAGATTCGAAGTTACTGTTGGACCATCCATCATGTCGGGGAATGATTCTGAGGTCTCCTCTGAGGGGATTGGAAGAGTCAAACTTGATCATGGGTACTTCTCAGATGTGCTCTATGTCCCTATATTGACTGCAAATCTACTTTCAGTATATCAAATGACCCGTACTGTAGATCCCAAGAGGGTGATCTTCTCTCCAAATGAGGTCGAAATTCAAGACATGGTATCAGGATCTAACATTGCAAAAGGTGTGTCCAACCACAAGTCGAAACTGTATGAGTTCTCCCATTTTATACCTTTCTCTAAATAGTCTGCTCTTGACACTCATGCAAATGAAGAGAGTAGTTTATGGCATGAAATATTTGGGCGTCATAACTATCAATACTTGCAAGAGATGCGTACTAAAGAGATAGTTGAAGGTCTTCCCAAGATCAAGTTTGTGAAGGGAAACTGCCATGGTTGTTTGATTGGCAAGCATCCTGAAAAGAAAGTTGAGAAGGGAAAGGCAAGGAAAGCCTCTCAACCTCTAGATCTGATTCATAGTGATGTTGCGGGGCCATTTCCAGATCTGTCTTTGAATAATGCAAGGTATATTCTCACTTTTATTGATGATTATTCAAGATTTACATGGGTATACTTTCTCAGATTAAAGTCAGAAATATTTGGATTCTTTAAGTTTTTCAAGTCTTCTGTAGAAAAGTTTTTAGATAGAACGATCAAGGCCATTCGCACTAATAATGGAGGTGAGTACATGAAGGGTGAATTTCAAACCTTTTGTGCTGAATAGGGCAATGAGATGCAACATATTGTTCCCTATATACCACAACATAATGGTGTTGCTGAAAGGAAGAAAAAACATTGAAAGAGATGGCCAACTGCATGCTAAAGTCAAAAGGGTTGCACACTAGTCTTTGGGCAGAAGCCATAACTGTGCCACCTATCTTCAGAACAAAGTTCCTCACAAAGGACTCAAAGATATGACTCCTTTCGAAGCATGGATGGGATACAAACTTGATGTGTCTCATCTTAAAGTGTTTGGATCCAGAGGATGGGAAAGGATTCCAACTAAGAAAAGGAGAGCCCTAGATCCACAAAGTAGAGAGTGTATTATGGTGGGTTATGCATTGAATACAAAGGCATACAAGCTTCTTGATCCTTCTACTATTACCACATTGCTTGATAGGAGTGTACAGTTTGAGGAATGGCCTCTTCATGATGCTCATCCTGCTCAGCAAGAGAGCTTTCCTACCACACCTCCACTGCTTGATGACCTCCAAGAGAGCGAATCTTCATCACATGACAATTCAGATTCAGAGTATGAGAGTGAAGATGATGAAGAGCGAATGCTAGATCCAGATCCACAAGAACCTGAATATCTATCACCTATCAGTGAAGATGAGCAAATGGAAGATCTAGATCCATAAGAACCTGATGATCTTGCACTTGATGATCCTCCTCTTCCTATATGGGCAACCACTACTCTTAGATCTGCCAGATATCTTGTTAGAGATCCACTTGATCCGAGGAGGACCAGATTTGATTTTCAGAATGGAAGGTTTCATCCTTCTCACATTACTGATCCATTTCTTACCGATAGATCTTTATTCGGTGGAGAAGTCCACTTACCATTTGGGGTGAGCGATGTACATGATTGATTATCCTATCATAGTCTATCTTGAGGGGGGGATTTCTTCCCACTAGGTTTTCCCTCTTTCCTCACTTTATTTATTTAGATTATTGTACGTGGTGACCTTTGGTCTCAGTTACTAGGGCCCTACCATTTCAGTTGTTCCTCATAGTATAGCTTGCGGAGGGTGTTGGAATATTCTCACCGTCATTTTTGTATTTTGCATGCCTGCATGCAATTTTGCATGTATCCAGTCATCTGCATGCAATTGCATGCATCTAGTCATCGGTATGGTAGTCTCCCAGCACCTAATCCTTATTTTGCAGCCCCAAGGAGCCTATTTTTGGTCAATTTTATCCTTCCTAGCCACTGATGCACCCTTGTTTTCATCACTGGAGTACAAGTGCACCTTCTTCCACCTATTTAGGAGTAACTTCAGTTAGTTCCAAGATTAGTGGATCTGCTCCTTGATATGAGGATTGATTACTAGTTTAACTGACTAAACCACTTAGATAGACCTCCAGAGAGACTAGAGCAGCTATACTAACTACTGACAACTCCTCATGCGCCCACATTGGAGTCTCCTTCCCTAGATCAGTGCCCATGCACTCAGTTAGACTCATTTGACTGGCTATTTGAATATTGTGACTACTGCCACTGGTTTGGATGATGTATCCAATGTTATCCAAGCCACACTTTGAGGAGAATTCGAATGACCTTAGTGGAATTCAAATTCATTTGATTGAATTGAGTTATTATAGATTTTACAGAGTGCCAACACACAGTTGATGTATGATACAACAGTTTTTGGCATTTCATGTGTATGAGTGATTATTGAATATCCATTTCTTCTTCTTCTTTTTGCACTTCTTGAGTGAGTTTTAGTGAGGTCTGATACTGTTGAGTGATCCTAATCCTAAAATTTCACATACAATTCACAGAACTTCTACACAATCATTTTTCTTCATGCGCAAAGAGCTTCATCTCACACGCAAGACTACACTTTCACACATGACTCTTTTCTATGAGCCACTATCTTCATTTTCAAATGTCCAGCACGACTTCTGCAAATTACACCAACACAAAAAAATTACCTTCAAAATGTGTCTGTAGAGGCTCCCACACACTACAACCAGTAGTGGGAATGTATCAATGTCCTTGACGATTATTTCAATGTGCACAACAAGGTGCATGACCAACAACCAATCCTTTGAGAATGTGGAGAAGCATCCAACTTATCAACACACAATCAATCGCCAAAGAAGCACACACTCAAATTTCAAAATGCATCCGTGAAGACGCCACATGCTGCAACTATGAACTGAAATATATCAATTCCCGCAAGCTTCCACCTCTACCTTCTCAACACTTGAGGGTATCTGGAGCAGCATAAAAGGTGGCTCCTTCAACTTGAACCACAATGGGCTTCGACCCTCTCCTACTATAGCTAGCGGGTTCTTCTCTTACCCAAGTCGCGGCCAAAAACCAAATGACTCTAGCCCCTTCTCTTTACAATAACCCACCTTTAAATTTCATGACTGGGGACAAAGGTAGGAATTTTGTAAAATTTTCACTCATCATTTTTTACGGTTTTGACAATATCTATGGGCGTTTTACAATTTCCTTTGTTTTATTTGATGAGGAGCTCGAAATCTAAGCCATATTTGACAGGAAAAATGGCCCATGACAAACATTTTTTTTGTCAAATTCCAGCACTGGTGGGGATTGCAGCCACATCTATATCATCTCATCCCTCAAATTCTCTTCATACACTGTCCAAAAATATTGAACATCCACTCACCCTTCCCTCTCGAACTTCACTTCTCTGTACTACTAAACTAACTCAGCAATAGTGGACAGGCCAAAGCTTATGGAATATTCTTTTCTCTGCGCGGGGGAGGAATTTAAGATGGGCAACCTTGGGAGTGGACAGAGCTAGGCTATGATACCAATTAAAGAATTGGGCGCAGCGGATATGGAGGGCCAATGTCCAGAAACTTCCCACTTTTCATTAACCAACAACAACATATTTTATAAATGGTGGATTTTCTCTAGAAAGATCCACGTATCTAGTAGATTATAGATGGTTTCTTAGGGAAGCTAGAAGTTACATCAGTGCCAACTACCAACATGAATGGAAACCCATCTTGCATAAATGCATATCAGCCAGACATTTACGGAATGATACGGGTTGTTTCCAAGGTGATGATGTGGTTGTTGGAATTAGTTTCCAACAATACCTTGGACTTGGCAATCTTTACTTTAAATTTATTTACTAAAATACGAATGGAATACCTGAATTTGACATCTTTACAACACCGACCCTAAATTTAATGGTCTTTGCAAACCACATGCTTAAATTTAATTTAAAAAATGCAATGAAAAACTTCAAATTTGATTGTCTTCAAAAGAAATGCAATGAGCAATCTTAAACTCAGCAAGAGTCCGACTGAAATTCCTGAAATTTAGCAGTGTTTGTGGCAACAATCTTAAATTTTCTAAGAACTCAAATGAAATACCTCTGATTTGGTAGCATTGGCAACAACATGCTTAAATTTTCTAAGAATTGGGATGAAATACCTCAAATTTGGTGACCTTTGCAACAAGAAGTTTAAATTTACTAATAATTGGAATTATATAACTTAATTGTATGACCATTGCAACATCAAGCTTAAATTTACAAATATTTGGAATTATATAACTTAATTGTATGACCATTGCAACATCAAGCTTAAATTTACAAATATTTGGATCCAAATACCTCGAATATGGCAACATTGACAACATGAAGCTTAAATTTAATAAGAATTCGAATGAAGTACCTCAAATTTAATAAGAATTTAAATGAAATACCTCAAATTTGGCAACTTTGCAACAACAAGCTTGAAGGTGTCAACTCTAGTTGCCCCGTGCACCTTAGACCACCAATAAACACAACTCTTCTTCCTCCAAAACAAATTCGAAGAAACCTGCCAAATCTCTTCCATTTGTGTGCACTTCATGGCTATTCGTTGTAGAATTTATCCTGGAACTATGTTTCTTACCGTGAGAATGAAGCCATGGGTGCCCCAGTGAGAGGTCCAGCTTGTTAGGCATGAAAGCAGCGAGGCTCTAATAACCCTTGGCCTTCAGCCATGGCAACTCCTCCCACTTGGAAGCCAAGAGGCTTCGATCTTCTCAGAAAGTCATGGTTAGAAATTGCATCCATGACAGAGAGAAAACATTCAACGTCTTTAACCAGATCCTCTAAGTCGGTCAAGGAAGGAAATTGGCCTTTTGTGGATATGAAAATCCTGAGGTTCTACGTTAGAATTCATTCTGCCTCATTGTTGGAGTCAACTCTAGACATAAGGCCCTTGGATTTTATGTAGCATAGGTTGGCGACCTCATGTACAACTTCGTCGGCCTAGGGTTTGAACCCGTGCCTGTCTTGTCGATTGTCGTTCTGTGAGATGAGGACATTTCGGAGCAGTATGAAAAATATCGGACCGTTCGTTTGAAGGCGGACGTGCAAGTCGTAGCACACCAAAATCTACTCTGTCAAACCAAAGGGACTTTCTCCCAAACAAATTACAATCTAGTGTAGCCATCTTATACATGTAGAATAACTACATTAAAAATATTCCAATACATAAGAATCCACGCCTAAGTTATTGTAATAATGATTAATTCTATCAAAATTAGTCTCACTATCCATTACCAGTTCATACCAACTATTTATCAAGAAGCTCCGCATTATCATGTCTTGGAACAATTAGTTTCAGTACAACATTGGCACTTAACCATAAGCTGCAGGTGTTAGGAATTGACAAGTGTAATATGAAGAATCTCCCCAACTCCGAGCCACTTGGAAGAGAGAAAGTAAAATCCTCTCTCCAGCTATGAAAGCAAAGGTCATTACGTGATTTCAAGCCGGTACTTGTCTAAACTCAAGCCCTGCTAAAAAGTGAAATAATTTTCAGCTCTTTTCAAATTATTATTTATCTCAACATCATAAATCCACGAGCTTGCTGTTGGCAGTGATTAATTACTCCACCGCTTACACAAATGACCACCGGAATTTTCAAAAGTAAACACCTCTCAGATCTGATTTGAAAAGCCAGAAATTAATTAAGACAAACTAAATCAGATTTTATTTTCACTATTCAAGAGTCCTCCACCGCCAAACCGAATCAAGCATTAAAAGTTGAAGGGTCATCGAATTTTGAAGAAGCATTGCAGCTTGTTATTTAACTTCTCAAGAAATACAACAGAAGAGAGCATTTAGTTCTGTAGATAAGATTTTGTTACAAAGAGGCATTTACCATTTAATGATCAATTAGGATGAAGCACTATAAGTACTTACCATTGTAATCGTGATAGAGAGATAGAGGTGAATATAATTATAAGTTGAAGTTGAACACAGAATTTTACTATGTATTTATGTTATACTCTGTTATATTGAGTTTGAAAACTCATAATTATTTTGAAGTTATTCTTGTTGTAGCAAGTGAGAAGATTTGAGTTATTTTCTGTGTTAAATGTGTTTAACTATTGAAATATAATATTAGTCAAGTTTATGAATGGAGGGGTTCAATATATAGCCATAACAGTCAGTTGTTACTATGAGTTGTGACTGTGCTAAAGATTATAGTTAGTTGTTACTCTGAGCTACAACAGTCCTGTAGATTACTGTTAGCTGCAACAGTCAGCTGCGATTGTTCTGTAAGTGAAAATTTAAGAGTTTAGTGATTTGTGTGTGTTGCTAAGAATAAGAGAAATGCTGCCCTGCCTTCCCACAGTGGTATCAGAGTGTGGTTGAGTTTTCTTTCTCGTTTTTTTTTTGTTCTGTTGTTTTAGAGTAATTTGGAATTTAATTTGAAATGGCGACTAGCAACAGTGTAGTGCAGCCGCAAATTCCTGTGTTGACTGCAAGAAATTATGACACATGGTTTATTAAGATGAGAACTATCTTGCGTGCTGAGGATCTTTGGAAGTTTGTTACAATTGGCTATCCAGAGCGAGCTGATCAAGCTACTGAATTGGCTCTGTCAACTGTTCAGCGTGTTCTGTTGAAGGAGAATAGGAAGAAGGACAACAAATCTCTTGGACTTATTCAACAAGGTCCAAGTGAATCCATATTTATGAAAATATCAAGTGCCACGTCTTTGAAGAAAGCTTGGGACACTCTTGAAACTTGCTATCAAGGTGTGACCAAGGTGAAGAATGTTAAGTTGCAAAACTTGAGAAGGGACTTTTAGAATCTGAAGATGAAGGACAGTGAGACTGTTGATAATTTTATGACTCAAGTTATGAACATTGTAAACTAGCTCAGATAGTATGGTGAAGACCTTTCAGATCAACGTGGGATTGAGAAATTGATGAGATGTTTTCCAAAGAAGTTTGAAGCAGTGGTTGTTCCAATTGAAGAGTTTAAAGATCTCAGTCAAATGCACATTGATGAGCTGACTGGTTCTTTGATTGCTCATGAATCAAGAATGAACAGGTATGATGACACTCCATTAGAAAATGCTTTTAAATCTCAATTACATGTTACTAGAGGCAGAGGCAGAGGAAGATGAGATCGAACTGCTGTAGAAATGATTCAGAATATGAAGAGAAGTTACAACAGAATACTCCTAGCGTAAGGGACAGTAGCAACAGAACATGGCAGCTAAGAAATCAAAGGTATGATAGATCTAAAGTTCAATGTTTCCATTGCAAGAAATTTGGGCATTTTTCTAACAAGTGTTGGAAGAAGCAAGCAGATACTAGTAAGTTGTCTACACACATTACAGAGGAGGTTGAAAATGAAGAGAAGCCTATGTTTTTGACTTGTAATGTCACCTAGGAAAGTTCAAAGGATATATGGTTCTTGGACAGTGCATGCAGCAATCACATGACTCGAAATAAGGAGTTATTTCTAAATCTAGATACAAGCATTTAGTCTGAAGTGAAGTTAGGTAATGACAGTAAGGTAAAAGTTAATGGTAAATGTGTGATTGTTGTATATGCCAAGAATGGTAAAAGAAGAACAATTCATGATGTTTATTTATGTTCCTGGTTTAACGTGTAATTTATTGAGTGTGGGACAATTGTTAGAAAAGAATTGCATAGTGTTCTTTAGGAATAAGGTATGTACTATTTATGACAAATATCCAAGTAAGCTATAAAACTAAGAGTTTAGATCAATCATGTTTATGGCATTTGAGGTATGGCCATTTACATTTCGGTGGATTAGATTTGCTACAAAAGAAGCAGATGGTAAAAGGCTTTCCCAGTATTCAGCAACCAACAAGCTCATGTGAGAGCTGCATATTGGGAAAGCATCATAGAGAGAAATTTGTATATGGAGTCTCATATGGAGGGAAAGCACCATTGAATCTAGTACACACAGACTTGTGTGGACCAATGCAAACACCTTCTTTGACTGGTAATGTTTATTTTATGACTTTCATTGATGATTTCAGTCGAAAAACTTGGGTGTATTTGATGAAACATAAATTTCAAGCTTTTGATGTGTTTAAACGTTTGAAAGCTATGATTGAAAAGGAGAGTGGCAGATTTATTAAAGTCTTGAGATCAGATAGAGGAGGTGAGTATATGTTAAATGATTTTGTGGAATTTTGTCAATATCATGGAATTAAAAGACAGTTTACTGCTCGCTACATTCCACAACAAAACAGAGTAGCAAAAAGAAACAATCGAACCATTACGAACATGGCTCGAAGTATGATGAAGGAGAAGCATCTTTCAAATGAATATTGGGGAAACACTGTTACCTGTGCATTATACATTCTCAACAAAAGCCCAACTAAAAGTGTGAAGGATCGAGTTCCACAACAAGCATGGAATGGTAAGTGTAGCAACATATCTCATTTATTTATTTTGGCTTGTGTAGCTTATGCACATGTACTTGAAGAGATGAGGCTGAAGTTAGATGACAGAAGTCAGAAATGTATTTTTGTTGGATATAGTGAAGAATCTAAAGCATATAGACTCTATAATCCCATCACCAAGAAGTATGTCATCAACAGAGATGTGGTGTTTAAAGAAGAAGAAGCATGGGATGGCAGCATAGATAAGTTGGTTGTAGAGGACATTGTTACATCTCAAGCAAAAGATGAAGAAGATGAGAAGGGCATACATGGAGGACAATTAACTCCACATATGCCTACACCAGCAGTAAGAACACCTACCGGAAGGCCCAGAACTGGAGAATGTGGTGAACCATCAAGTGTTGATGGACGACAAGGAACACGATCAGAGGTAAGTAATGAATCAAATACTACATTAGCTTCATTAAGAAATAGAGTTAGAGGTCAGAAGACTAGAAGTTTAAGAGAACTGTATGAGAACAAATGAAGAAGTAGATCAAGTTTCAAATTTTGCATTGATAGCATGTGATCCTGTAAGTTTTGATGAAGCCATTAAAAAGGATGCTTGGATAAAAGCAATGGATGAAAAAATTGATGTCATAGAAATAATTAATACTTGGGATCTTGTAGATTTAACTCATAATAAAAATTGTATTGGTGTCAAATGGATTTATAAGACTAAGTTAAATGCTGATGTTGAAGTTGAAAAATACAAAGCAAGACTTGTAGCCTAGGGATTTAGTCAACAACTTGGTATTGATTATAATGAAACTTTTGCACCTGTAGCCATACTTGATACGGTAAGGATGGTATTAGCTATTGTTGCTCATAATATATGGTATGTATATCAAATGGATGTAATGTCTTCATTTTTGAATGGATCTTTAGAAGAAGAGGTTTATGTGAGACAACCTCCTGGATATGAAATTGATGGACATGATGACAAAGTTTACAGATTAAAGAAAGCATTGTATGGATTGAAGTAGACACCTAGAGTATGGTACAACATGATTGATGAATATTTGAATAGTGAAGGATTCAACAGAAGTCCAAGTGAGCCAACCTTGTATACAAAGGTAAACTAAGAAGGTAAAATACTGATTGTTTGCTTATATGTTGATGATTTCATCTTCATTGGAGATCTTTCAGTAGATGAGTTTAAGAAAGCCATGAAAAAAAAATTTGAGATGACTGATTTAGGAATGATGAAATATTTTCTTGGTATTGAAGTAACTCAGTCTGAGGATGGTACTTTTATAAATCAAACTAACTATGCAAATGATGTACTGAAAAGATTCAGAATGATGAATTGTAAGCCAGTTGTAACTCTAATTGCAACTGTTAAAAGACTCAGTAAGGAGGATGATGGGTCAAAAGTTGATCCAACGTTGTATAAGACACTAGTAGGAAGTCTCATGTACTTGACTGCAACAAGACCTGATATAGTGTTTGCAGTAAGTATGATTTCGAGATTTATGGAGTCCCCAAAGAATATCCACTGGCAAGATGGAAAGAGGATTCTGAGATATATTGTTGGAACAACAAATTTTGGCATCTAGTATACATCAAACTGAAATTTTAAGTTGATTGGATATAATGACAGTGATTTTGCAGGTTCTACAGATGATAGAAAGAGTACATTGAGATATGTATTTAGTTTTGGATTGGGATCAATAGCATGGGATTCAAAGAAGCAACCCATAGTGAAACTATCCTCTACCGAGGCAGAGTATGTTGCAGCAACAACAACTGCATGTCAAACTGTATGGATGAGAAGAACTCTTTCTGAGTTGCAGCATGAACAAGATGAACCAACTCAGATTTTTTGTGAGAATAAATCAACCGTTGCACTATCAAGAAATCATGTCTTTCATAAAATAAGTAAGCATAGTGATACAAGGTATCACTTCATTCGAGAATTGATAAACAAGAATGAAATCAATATGGAATTTTGCAGATCAGAAAACCAGTTTGCAGACCTATTTACAAAACCTCTGGGGAAAGAGTTGTTTGAGTTTCATAGGAAAAACATTGGGGTTTGTAAGGTTTAACAGGAATCTATTATTTCAAAGTTTTTTTTTGGGTGAAGTAATTAAGGGGGAGAATGCTGGCAGTGATTAATTACTCCATTGCTTACACAGATGACCGTTGAAATTTCCAAAAGGCAACACCACCCAGATCTGATTTGAAAAGCCATAAATTAATTAAGACAAACTAAATCAGATTTTATTTTGATTGTTCAAGAGTCCTCCACCGTCAAACTGAATCAAGCATTAAAGGTTGAAGGGTCATCGAATTTTGAAGAGGCATCTGCAGCCTGTTATTTAACTTCTCAAGATATACAACATAACAGAGCATTTAGTTTTGCAGATAAGATTTTGTTACAAAGAGTCATTTACCATTTAATGATCAATTAGGATGAAGCATTGTAAATACTTACCATTGTAATCATGATAAAGAGATAGAGGTGAATATAATTATTAGTTGAAGTTGAGCACAAAATTTTATTGTGTATTTCTGTTATACCTTGTTATATGAGTTTGAAAACTCATAATTATTTTGAAGTTATTCTTGCTGTAGCAAGTGAGGAGATTTGAGTTATTTTCTATGTTAAATGTGTTTAACCGTTGAAATATAATATTAGTCAAGTTTATGAACGCGGGGGGTTATCAATATATAGCCATAACAGTCAGTTTTTACTGTGAGAAGTAACCGTGCTGAAGATTACAGTCAGCTACAACAGTCTTGTAGATTATTGTTAGCTGCAACAGTCAAATGCGACTGTTCTGTAAGTGAAAATTTAAGAGTTTAGTGATTTGTGCGTGTTGCTGAGAATAAGAGCACGCTCCCCTACCTTCCCACACTTGCATACTCCTCGTCTGGTGCACATCCAATACAAGACAGGGTATTCTCTATAGCATTCCTAAGTAAATGCTTAAACACCCCTTGCTTGTCATAATATACTGATTAAAGAGTTTCAAGATTCTTCCACATGTCTACCACACAATTTCATAAATAATCAGAAAAATTGAACATTATTAAGTGAAGGATATTTTCCAAAAGGAGATCTGTAACAACCCCAAATTACTAAAAAAAAATTTAAAACTTTTCACTTCACATAATAAGAGTTAGTAATTTGTATAATTTATTTTATTTCAAAATAATACTAAGGATATCTCATTTTCTAACTTGATTATATTTTTGGGAGTTATACTTCTCTTCCATTCTAAAGGTCATATTCATACAATTATAACTCATCCTAGTTATATATAAATGATAATTTATCCACACATACGAAAACTCATTGCGAATTCCTATTAATTTCAAAATATACCACGCGGATGGAATCCAATTATGATTCCCAAAATATATATTTTTCTTTTAAATTGTCGCAATCTATTTCAAAAGGTGACATCTTCGTCTCGACATAGGAAATACAGCTTACCAACTATTTCCATGGAATTTATTTCACATATTAGAAAGGACGATTGCCTACAATATTTCAATACATAATCAATATGAGCAATTTGTCACAATTGCAATTAATGTCGTAAACTTATATATCGATATATGAATAAACATGACAACGACAACGTTTTACTTCCCAATGATCACAATATATATGTATACACATCTATAAGTAGACACAATAACTACTAGGTTTAACTTTCCAATTATCACATTGTATACGTGTATATACATATACTTATGAGTAGACATAACCACAATTATATTTAACTTATCAATGATCTCTCTCTCTCTCTCTCTCTCTCTCACACACACACACACACATATATCTCTGTGTGTAAACATAATAACCATTATTTCTAACTTTTCAATATTAAACATATACATTTTTTTTAAATAATCACAACTCCATATGTATTCTTTTAACAACTTCTCAATTATTTATATCTAAGGTCAATGACTAACAATGGTCCCCTATGTAAATAGGGTGATCTCATTGAACTCAAATCTCTCTCTTCCTTTTAATATATATATATATATATATATTCACATTATTATTATATACATTATACAACCTTGAGGACTTCTTGTCCCATTCATCACATATATTCCCACTATGGAAATAGAATGCGTTTTTCCTAGACTATCGGCTTATGTCAACTAGCTCGACTCATCCCTTACCGTGGCAAAGAAAAGGTGCTTTCTTAGTCACCACATATTAAATAGAAACGAATGGATTTGCTATTAAATACATAGCGACTTCACAGGTTAAGTGATTCAGTAAAATGGAACTTATTCGTGATGTGGAACTCAACATATTGATTCTAACTAACTAAGAGAGCCACGATTAGATAAAAGCATCGAAAGGTTTGACTAGGAAGGTCGTGCGCCGACTAAGTAAGAGTTTGTCCACTCAAAGTATAATCCTTGAAGCCTCACAACTCTACAAGGATAATGATTCTAGTAATTTCGAGATTGAGAAGGTCGACATGTCACTAGTCCTTCCTTGGATTTCGATGCCACTGTGTATGGTTTAATTCAAACATATCTTGGTATAGATCACTACAAGAAATGTTGGTCCTTATGATTTACACGGGATCTACAATGTTTAGAAAAAGGTTGCTCCTAGTCATGGGATAATAGGAATATATCATTTCCCTTAGTCGTAATAATGCAAAATCTTCAATTGTAAAAAATAGACAATAATCAGAGATCGAATCCCTGGATTCGATGCTCAATATAATTTACACAGTCATAGATACACAATTTTTAGTTTTGAGATAGTTCAGAATTCCACAAATTGATTTTGAGGGATGGTTAGGACAGATCTGTATAGATCTCATAGATCCCCACTTTCTTAAACATGGAATTGTTTAAGTGCATACATGCATAGAGTAAAATAACCATAGCTTGTCTTCCATACATAGTCAATAACAAGACTTCCTAACTGATTTTTGAAATTTCGAACATAGAGGAGATGGTTTAAATTAAAAATTTTCTTTTGCAATTTCGCAAAGGAATTTAATTCATATTTATACCATCAATGGGACAGATCTATTTGGTATTTACGTTTTTATTGAGACAAGTTTTAAAAATTAACTATGTTCAACCATTGGGTATGAGAAAGTTAAAATCTGCTCGATTCTCAGAGGATCATTTTTCCCTCAATTAGATATCGTGGAAGTGAGAGCATAACCTTTGATTTGATTATTACTTTTTTTTAAAACTAAATACTAATTAAAGTCTCTGTATCCCACAGAGGTTCTAAAGACAAAATTGTAAACGATTTCTAGTCCACAAAAAATCATGTGACAGGTATTTTACGTTATTGATCAAGGAAACAATTAGATCTCTTGATTTAATTAAACCCATTGCTTTACATATTAACAATGAATATATATATATATATATAGAGAGAGAGAGAGAGAAAGAGAGAGAGAGAGATTGTAGAACCTTTAATCCTAGATTGAGATGCTATATATAAAATACAAATAATTTTCCCATCCTGTAAAGATAGATCTACTCTTTGTTTTTAAATGATTTCTAGATTGGATTTGTATGTATAACAAGTAGAAAAAATTGTCCTATATAATACATATGGATTCACTCTTTGCATTAGCTGATAGGTCCTGGAAGCAAGATCTCTTGCGCCATGGTTTACCGGAACGATCCTTTGAACAATACAAGCTATAAAAAAAATCATTACTTTGTACTTTATACATAGGTTTGATATTAACTTAATTATTAATGAATTTGAAATGACTCCTATCCATATGCTATCTGAGTGTCATGTCCCAAATTTGGCATTGGGTCACATTGACCTAATCACATTTTCCATATTCATTAGAGTTTGTCAAATTGATGCTACAGGTCAAATAATTGCGAAGGAGGAAAATTACTAGTTTCCTAGGTTTGGGGTGGAAGCTTTGGGATTGTGAATAATGGGGATAATAAATTATGTTGGAACATTAGGATGGCATAAATATTTAATAAAGGATATAAATAAATATATACAAGTGAAAATCAAAGTGGCATTTGATCATGAAGACACATGGAGGAAGTGGGACCCACACAAGCTACAATGTAGGTGCCATATGACATCCTCTTCTTGCAATTTCAAATCTATGTGTAGCCTAATGTTCTTGGGATGATTTATAAGGTCAATAATACTTTTCATGAGTTAATGAGGTCGAAATATAGAGGAATATTAACTCCCATGGAAGAGGAAGAGGCAATTTGGAGCTAGTGAGACACTTGGGCTAGATTCCCTAGCTCTATAACAACAATGATGAAGATGCTATGACACCTATGACACAAATCAGACCTAAAGGATGACATATGACATATATGGCATGTAATGGCTAAAAATAGACTCCAAGAGGGAGCTCAAGTGTGTTAGGGTAGCTAAGATGCTTCCACATGTGATTTGGTGGAAGTGGGAGACTAGGAATTGTTGTATAAGTGGTGTTCTTTGGACTCTCTTCCCAACTTGAGTTGGCATGAGTCTTTTGGAAGGAATTTGACCCATGGAGGACATTAGAAGTTTATAAATGTCAATAACAAAGAATTAAACTATCTTCTTATCATTTTTAGAATTTGCAATTGCATTTGTGTAGAGGGAGAGCTAGTGGATGACTAGTTTCTTGCCTTAGCCAATTTTGAGGGTGAAAGATTCCCATCCAAGTTGGTAATTGGAAAGGCCATTCATAATTTTCATTGGAGCTTTAATGGAGTCTTTAGTTGCAGTTGTAATCTACAGGTCATCTCATGGTTTCTTCTATTGCAGCACATTCTCTCAACCATTTCCAGTTTTGATGGCATATTCTTGATCGTTGAGGGAGGGCATTTTTGGTGAGCTATTGTACACTTTGGGGGATATGCTCATGCCCCATTTATTTTGTAATGTTAATTAAATACTCTTTTCTTCATCTCCAGAAATTTTCAAGTCGAAATTTCAATTAGAAATGTATAAATCTCATTTTTAATGAAAGAACAGTGCCATTTCCCCACTACATTGATGTATAGCATGATAATGCTGATGATTTTGAATGAATGGATAGTTCTCTGATACATTTATGATTAATACACTACCATGGATGTATTTTCCAAGTTTCATGTACTTTACTTGAGCATTTAAAGTATTTTTACTCAGTTTAATTGCATTGGGAGAAGAAATAGTGCCATTTCCCCAAGGGTCGAATTGGTGATTTTTGTAGCTGAATGGGATAGGGTTGGAACAAAGATAATAATCAATTATTGATTCACATGAGACATTAATAATATCCTTGAGACATCCCATACCTCTTTTCAGAAATTTGGGTGGGTTTGGAGGCATTTGGGAAGCCATTTTCAATACTTACCCTAGGGGTATTTGAACCCCAAAATTACAAGTAAAATTGCATACTTGGTCCAGAATCTTAATAGAGTTTGCAGAGTTATTTTGGTGGCCATATATCATCCCATAAAATCATATTCAATTCTTAATATCATTCATACACCTTCCTTGAATATTTGAAGGCATTTGGAGTCAATTTGAGACCTAAAGACCAATACTAGTCAAAGGGAAATTACTAGTAAAGTTCCCTACATTGGCCATAATTGAAAGAGGATTTGAAGAAGTATTTTAAAGGTATAAAAGCATCCCTAAAACTAATATTTATGTTATAACATAATCCATATACCTTCTCAGAAGATTTGGGAGCAATTGGATCAGTTTGGGGACCTAGAGCTCAAAACTAGTCAAAGGTTGAACTAGGAAAAAAAGTGAAAATTTGTCATTTTAATAAGATTCCTAATAAGGGACATTACAGTGGTATCAGAGCATGGTCCTTGCACCTATGAGTTAATATCATACATTTAAGAATAAGTTGCAGCCATGTCTTACTATTATGATGAATCCTATGAGTACAATTCTTATTAGGAATATGCAGATGCTTATGAACAATGTGAAAGAGAATGTGAATGGTATGAGGAAGAGGTGCCATCATGCAACACTTCTCACAATTTCAAGAGGAATAAAGATTACGATTATGACCCTATGTATGATAAATATGAGGATGTCACACCACCAAAGGATAATGCTATGGATGATTTACAAAGATGGAGAGCAAAATATAAAACCTTGCCCCAACAATATCAATCATATCAAGAATATCTTGCTTTGAGAAAAAATAGACAAAATGCCATGTCTTTTGAGTACTCTGCTGAACATCATTTTGCAAATAAGCCCAAACATGAAGATGTGGAGTTAGTAAAGAAAGGCTTATTCCCTTCTTGCAAAGAACCTTGGAGAGAGTATCATATATGTATGGGTGAAATGATGTCCTACTTGAGGAGAAATTTTGGGAATTCTTCAAAAAGAGATTCCAAAGATATTGATCCTAAGGAAAACAAGGGGAAAAATGCATCAGCTTGCTTGAAGGATAAAAAGTATGAGACATCACAAGATCATGAAGAAGATTCTATTGAAAATATGGAAGATCATTTCGAGACACCTTCTAGGTTAGAGATGAACCAAAGAGCATCTACTGATGGATGCTTAAACTATGAAGGAGTACCTATTGATGGGTGCTCACACCTCTACGTTAGTGACATAGAGATCACTTTTGAAAGTGTTTCTGCAAGCCCAAGTTCCATTAAGCATGATAATGAAGACCTTGTAGAGTTGAAGAAGAACCAAGATCAACTTCCCCATCACCACTTGAGCTTCATGAAGTTGGTCCAAACAAAATTGAAGAAGATGAGGAGGTTCATTTGCAAGAGCCTCATTTTATTGAAGAGTCCTTAAAGATGAATGAAAATGTAATGTCCCTTATTAGGAATTTTATCAAAATGACAATTTTTCACTTTTTTCCCTAGTTAGACCTTTGACTAGTTTTGATCTCTAGGTCTCAAATTTGCTCCAAATGATCCCAAATATTCCGAGAAGGTATATGAATGATATTAGAACATAAATATGTGTTTCAGGGATTCCTCTTGACCTTTAAAATACTTCTACAAATGCTCTTTCAATTCTGGTCAATGTAGGTAACTTTACTAGTGATTTCCCTTTGACTAGTATTGGTTTCTAGGTCTCAAATTCACTCCAAATGCCTTCAAATATTCAAGGAAGGTGTATGAATGATATTAGGACTTGAATATGATGTTCAGGTATGACATATGGCCACCAAAATACCTCTGCAAACTCTCTTAAGATTTTGGACCAAGTATGCAATTTTACTAGTAATTTGGGGTTTAAATCCCCCTGGGGTAAGTACTGAAAATGACTTTCCAAATGCCTCCAAACCCACTCAAATTTCTGAACAAAGGTATGTAATGTGTTATGTTATTAAGGTATCATATTCTCCATTAATGGATTATTACAACTGTTCTCACCCTCTCCCATTCAACTGCAAAAATCTTCAATTCGACCCTTGGGGAAATGGCACTATTTCACCTCCCAATACAACTAAACTGAGTAAAAATGATTCAAATGCTCAAGTATAGTACATGAAACTTGTAGAATACATCCATGGAAGTATATTGATGACAAATATATCATAGAATCATCCATTCATTCGAAATAATCAGCATTACATTGATTCACAACAAGGTAGTGGGGAAATGGAACCGTTCTTTCATTAAAATTGAGATTTATACATTTCTACTTGGAATTTAGACCTGAAACTTTATGGAGATGAAGAATGGAGTATTTAATTCATATTAAAAATTAAATGGGGCATTAGAATCTCCCTCAAAGAGTACAATAGCTCACCAAAAACGCCCTCCCTCAAGGATCAAGAATATGCCATCAAAACTAGAAATGGTTGAAGGAGTGAGCTGCAATAGAAGAAACCATGATATGCCCTGTAGCTTACACCTGCAAATAAAGAATCCATTAAAGCTCCAAATGAGAGGTCTGAATGGCCTTTCCAATTACCAACTTGGATGGGAATCTTTCACCCTCGAAATTGGCTAAGGCAAGCAACTAGTCATCCATTAGCTCTCTCTCTTTACAAATGCAATTGCAAATTATAAAAATGATCAACATCTAGTTTCATTCCTTTTTACTGACATTTATAAAGTTCTAATGTCCTCCATGGGTCGAATTCCTTCCAAGAGACTCATGCCAACTCAAGTTGGGAAGAGATTCCAAAGAACGCTACTTGTACAATAATTCCTAGTCTCCCACTTCCACCAAATCACATGTGGAAGCATATTAGCTTCCCTAACACTCTTGAGGGATCTCTTGGATTCTATTTTAGCCCTGACATGTCATATATGTCATATGTCAGCCTTCAGGTCTGATTTGTGTCATAGGTGTCATAGCATCTTCATCATTGTTGTCATAGAGGTAGGGAATCTAGCCTAAGTGTCTCACTAGCTCCAAATTGCCTCTTCCTCTTCCATGGGAGTTAATATTCCTCTATATTTCGACCTTGGATGATTCATGCCATGAATAATACCTTTTGGAATCCCCCAAGTATGTTACCATTCACCTTGAATTTGAATTGGTGAGAGAATGATGCCAAGTGTAGTGGCAAAATCTAGCCATATGTGTGTCCCACTTCCTCCATGTGTCTTCATAATCAAATTCCACTTTGATTTTCAATTGTATATATTTATTTATCTCCTTTATTAAATATTTATGCCATTTTAATGTTCAAACATCATTTATTATTCCCCGTATTCCAAATCCCAAAGCTTCCACCCCAAACCTAGGAAACTAGTAATTTTCCTCGGCAATTATTTGACCCTTAATATCAATTTTACAAACTCTAATGAATATGGATAATGTGATTAGGCCATTGTGACCCAATTCCAAATTTGGGACATGAAAATCCCTCCCTTCCCAATATTGCTTGTCCTCAAGCAATTTCAAATATGGGTGTTGAAGAACCTGCTTTCTATATAATTCTTTGAAGTTGCCATTGAATTGCCCAACCTTGAGTCTTTGAGTTTCCATGAATATTTTAGAGAGGAACCACCATGCTTGATGCTGCACTACTCTGATAAAAATCACTTTATTAAGTGGGAAATCCATCTCCCATACTGCTTGTTTCCCCAAAAAAATTTTAAACCAATGAGATAAAAAAAATTCCAAGGTCCCATTGCTTGTATTGCACCCCAACAATTAAGAGTGCTCTCCAACCCACACCATTAGATAAGAGGATTCCTGGATCCCATTTTCTTGTATTCATTCTTCCAAACATCATGATTACAAAATATATATCATCAAAGCACATAACAACATAATGAGAATGTACATCAAGGAGGTGCTTCATCAAAGAATCATGAAAGTGCTTATACCTCCAAGCAAGTAGACCACCATTTTCCAAGTGCATACAAGCTTCAAGCGACCAATCAAATCTACTCAAATGACATAGGTGAGGATTCCATGTCCTATAATGCTTCTCCAAAAGGATGTGATATGCATCAAAATATTCAACCATGTATTCTTTCATCCAAGAAGTGAATGAAGAATCTCCACTAAAGTCTGAACCAAATAATGAGCAGAAAAAAACAAGGAGACTTCAAATGACGCAAAGAAGTCTCACCCATACATCCATGAATGTGAGAATCATAAATATGTAACAAATTATATGGCTGCCAACAAAATTTTTTTCCCATCATAAATCTATTCACCCAAGCATTGGATGAATTTCTTCTAACATCAAATGAACCCAGTGTTGAGCAAGAAAAACCATGAGTCTTCAAGTGACTCAAATGCATATCATAGGTGCATCCACGTAGATATGAATCACCATAAAGTGACAAATGATGCTATTGCAAATGTGAATAAGAATGTGCTCCAACTATGTCATCATAAAATTTAAATCTAGGAGTTCCATACTCCTCATGTGGCACCATCAAAAGTAACCCTTTCACCCATACTTCATTGAGAATGATGTTGCAAAATATGGAATTGTAGCATGTAGGAGAATGAAATAACTCACCCAAATGATAAAAATGTGTATAAATTTCATCATGGGAAGGATCTATAGGGGTAGTATCATGCAGCTCCTTCAAAAGTGTGAACTCTTTGTCATAGTTTGGTTCCAATGTAGAGGAATCATGCTCTTCTTTAAAAATTGCATAACCTTCATCAAGAGACAATTCAAGTTCCTCTTCCACCACATCAAGTGTTTGGATCTCTTCAAGTTCATCTTAAAACACATCAAGAACATTCAAATTTCCACATTTTGCACGATCCACCATATCATAAGAATCCTCCAAACAATCTACAATTTGACAATCTGAAACATAGGAGGAAAAACAAGTATCTTGCAACTTTTCAAGAAGTTGCTCATTTTGAATTGTGAGCTTCTCATTATCCTCATTATTCTTCAAGTATGCATCATGTAAAATTTCATTAAGATCAAACAAATGGTTTCTATCAAAAAGAAAAGACATGAAATTACCTTTGATGTGGCACATTGCTCTTTGAATTTTCTCCATGTCTTCAAGGAAGGATGTTTCCTCCAATGAAGTAGCTCTCCAACAAGAATTTGACACCAATGCTTGAGTGTCATGGAGAATGATAAGGGAATCTTGGATCTTCTTTTCATTCATCTTTAAGAACCCTTCAATAAAATGAGGCTCCTGCAAATGAACCTCCTCATCTTCTTCAATTTTGCTTGGACCAACTTCATGAAGCTCAAGTGGTGATGGGAAAGTTGATATTGGTTCTTCTTCAACTACTAAAAGGTCTTCATTATCATGCTTAATGGAACTTGGGCTTGTAGCAACACTTTCAAAAGTGATCTCTATGTCACCAACATAGAGCTGTGAGCACCCATCAGTAGGTACTCCTTCATAGTTTAAGCATCCATCAATAGATTATCTTTGGTTCATGTCTAAGCTAGAAGGTATCTCGAAATGGTCTTCCATATTTTCAATAGAATCTTCTTCATGCTCTTGTGATTTCTCTTCCTTTTTCTCCTTCAATCAAGTTGATGCATTTGCCCCTCGTTTTCGTTAGGATTAGTATCTTTGGAATCTCTTTTTGAATAAATCCCAAAAGCCCTCAAGGAGGACATCATTTCATGCACACATATATGATACTCACTCCAAGGGTTTTTACAAGAAGGGCATAAACCTTTTTTCACTAACTCCACAACTTCATTTTTGGGCCTATTTTCAAAAACATGTTCAGCATAGTACTCAAAAGACATGGCATTTTGTGTATTTTTTATCGAAGCAAGATATTCTTGATATTTTTGATATTGTTGGGGCAAGGTTTTATATTTTTCTCTCCATCTTTGAAACTCACTCATAGAATTATTCTTGGCTAGTGTGACACACTCATATTAATCAGATTTAAAGTCATAAGAATAATCTTCATTTCTCTTGAAATTGTAATAAGTGTTGCATGATGGCACCTCTTCCTCGTAGCATTCACATTCTGCTTCATATTGCTCATAAGCATCTGCATATTCCTCATAAGAATTATACTCATAAGATTCATCATAATAGTAAGACATGGATGCCAATTATTCTTGAATGTATGTACTTAGTCCACAGGTGCAAGGACCATGCTCTGATACCACTGTAATGTCCCTTGTTAGGAATTTTATCAAAATGGCAATTTTTAACTTTTTTCCCTAGTTAGACCTTTGACTAGTTTTGATCTCTAGGTCCCAAATTTGCCCCAAATGATCCCAAATATTCTGAGAAGGTATATGAATGATATTAGAACATAAATATGTGCTTCAGAGATGCATTTGTACCTTTAAAATACTTCTGCAAATGCTCTTTCAATTCTGGTCAATGTAGGTAACTTTACTAGTGATTTCCCTTTGACTAGTATTGGTCTCTAGGTCTCAAATTGACTTCAAATGCCTTCAAATATTCAAGGAAGGTGTATGAATGATATTAGTACTTGAATATGATGTTCAGGTATGACATATGGCCACCAAAATACCTCTGAAAACTCTATTAAGACTCTGGACCAAGTATGCAATTTTACTAGTAATTTGGAGTTTAAATCCCCCTGGGGTAAGTACTGAAAATGGTTTTCCAAATGCCTCCAAACCCACTCAAATTTATGACCAGAGGTATGTAATGTGTTAAGTATGTTATTAAGGTCTCATATTCACCATTAATGTATTATTACAACTGTTCTCACCCTCTCCCATTCAACTGCAAAAATCTCCAATTCGACCCTTGGGGAAATGGCACTATTTCACCTCCCAATACAACTAAACTGAGTAAAAATGATTCAAATGCTCAAGTACAGTACAGGAACTTTTATAATACTTCCATGGAAGTATATTGATGACAAATATATCAGAGAATCATCCATTCATTCGAAATAATTAGCATTACATTGATTCACAACAAGGTAGTGGGGAAATGGCACTGTTCTTTCATTAAAATTGAGATTTATACATTTCTACTTAGAATTTTGACCTGAAACTTTATGGAGATGAAGAAAAGAGTATTTAATTCATATTAAAAAATAAATGGGGCATTCAAATCTCCCTCAAAGAGTACAATAGCTCACCAAAAATGCCCTCCCTCAAGGATCAAGAATATGCCATCAAAACTGGAAATGGTTGAAGGAGTGAGCTGCAATAGAAGAAACCATGAGCTGACACATAGCTTACAACTGCAAATAAAGAATCCATTAAAGGTACAGATGAAAGGTTTGAATGGCCTTTCCAATTACCAACTTGGATGGGAATCTTTCACCCTCGAAATTGGCTAAGGCAAGAAACTAGTCATCCACTAGCTCTCCCTCTTCACAAATGGAATTGCAAATTCTACAAATGATCAAAATCTGGTTTCATTCTTTGTTATTGAAATTTATAAAGTTCTAATGTCCTCCATGGGTCTACTTTCTTCCAAGAGACTCATGCCAACTCAACTTGGGAAGAGATTCCAAAGAATGCCACTTGTACAACAATTCCTAGACTCCCACTTCCACCAAATCACATGTGGAAGCATCTTAGCTTCCCTAACACCCTTGAGCGCCCTATTGGAGTCTATTTTTAGCCTTGACATGTCATATATGTCATATGTCAGCCTTTAGGTCTGATATGTGTCATAGGTGTTATAGCATCTTCATCATTGTTGTCATAGAGCTAGGGAATCTAGCCCAAGTGTCTCACTAGCTCCAAATTGCCTCTTCCTCTTCCATGAGAGTTACTCTTCCTCTATATTTCAACCTTGGATGATTCATGCCATGAATAATACATTTTGGACTCCCCCAAGTATGTTACCATTCACCTTGAATTCGAATTGGTGAGAGAATGATGCCAAGTGTAGTGGGGAAATCTAGCCATATGTGTGTCCCACTTCCTCCATGTGTCTTCATGATCAAATTCCACTTTTATTTTCACTTGTATATATTTATTTAGATCCTTTATTAAATATTTATGCCATTCTAATGTTCAAACATAATTTATTATCCCCTTTATTCCAAATCCGAAATCTTTCACCCCAAACCTAGGAAATTAGTAATTTTCCTCCTTGACAATTATTTGACCCTTAACATCAATTTTACAAACTCTAATGAATATGGCTAATGTGATTAGGCCATTGTGACCCAATTCCAAATTTGGGACATGATAGAAGAGAAGATCCAAGAGTCCCTCAGCATTCTCCATGACACTCATGTTGATGTATATGTAACTTCGGAATGTATTTCATCTATGTATATTGTATTCCTATAGAGATGTTATTATTCCTCTATACGGAAGTGTCGTAACTTATACTTGATGGGCTATTAGACCACCTTGTTGGGGTCGGCCCTGTATAAGTCATATGGGTAAAAGGGTTATTAGACCACCCTATTGGGGATCATCCCTGTGAACATTAAGTTATGTGGTTAAGTTAAGGCCGACCTAGTAAATGTTATTAGGAGAATCAAGTCAAGTATAAATAGAGTGCGGGAGGCACTCTATTTGATCAGTCACTTCTCACTCATGCACTCATGAGAGAGTGACGCACTAGTGGAGGAGGAGAAGCTGCTGCTAGGAGGATTATATCTTATGCTTGGGTTGTATCATTGCTCTATCTATCTCTGAGGAAGTTATTGGGGTTTTTCACCTTTATGGTTTTCTCCAAGGAAACTCTGTGTGTCTATTGTCTCATGTGTTTGCTTGTGCTTGCTTGTTGATATGATTGATATGATGTACATGTTATTCTCTCAGTAAAGATCCTATATCAGATTGAAATTATGAAAAACTAACATTGTATTAGAGCTAGCCTGAAAGAAGGCATGGTATGGTATGTATGACACTTGTTGCACTTGCGAAGCTAGGGATTGATATAGCAAAAACCAGGCATCGTAGAACTTTTTCTATAAATCCATTTTGACGAAGGTTCAGGATCTAAAAATATTGCAGGTTGAAGATAAGATCCCCATGCACCTTGTTCCAGAAGCACAACTTCTAATTCATTGTACTTTGTGTTTTATGATCGGTACAATATATGGTTTCTGCCTCTTCCAGATCTCAGTCATAAACAGGTGACCTGGGAAAAAAGGTCACAACTTGGACTAGGACTAGGAAGCTCCAAATGAAATTTCATAAAAAGTGGCAGGTAGGGCACAGATTGTACTTTCACAGGTAAGTTTTTCAGAGGCCGAAATTGAACCAGTGACATGTGGAACTCTGTACAAGTTCGCTCTCCTGTTGTATCCAACAAATAGGTCACGTTGCGACACTTGGCATAACTCTCTCTCAGAGAATCCATTTGAGGTCAGACCTATGGGGTTGGAAAGATAATAGGGTGGGCTACAACAAGAAAAACTTTCAGACCCAGTAGATCTGAAATTTCGGAGTTACACCAGAAACAATCAGGTGCATATTTCTGTCAAAACAGAATTGGATTTTGAGCACCTTCATTCATGGCCTCGGGAATTTAGGGTTTCAGAGAAAGTTGGAATTTTTGTAATCGGAGACCACAGCTGGATGCTCCTCATCAAAATCAAAATTTAGAGATCAAGATCAAATTCTTTGGTTGGACAGAAGGCCGGGCTTGATCAAACCCTAGATCGGGACTTTGATCAGAAAGATGGAAAATTAGGGCTTTTGCAAAAATGGGAATTTTTGAAATCTATGACCATAGCTGGAAGCTCCTTGGAAAACTCGAATTTTAGAGCTTTGAATCAAACTATTTGGTTGGGTGAAGCTCCGAGAAACTCAAACCCTAATTCAGGGTCCTCCTGAGTGAATCTGGAAGATTGAAAAACAAATTTGAGGGGTAAAACTTTGCAGTTTTCAAATTCTGAGTATACCAGGTTGATCAGCTCATTAAGGCGCATCTCTCTGTCCCTTTAGAGGTTTGAAATTGAAAGTTTGAATTTTTAGGGTTTCTCTAACAAACCCTAATCCAGCTCAAGATCTTGTTTCTGCAAATACAAGTGGATTGGGTTAATCCTAGAGGAGAATGGATTGGTCACCTGCATAAGTGAAGAAGTTCTTGCTTCATAGGGAGATGAGGCTAAGAGCTTACATAAGAAGATTACAAGCAATCTCAATAAGTATGACTTAGAGGTATGTGTCAAATTATGTTCATGATTAAGTTTATGATATGTTTGTCTTCATGTTATTACGGTTAGTAAAATCTTGGTTAATTTAAGACTTGTCATATCGCCTGAATAAAATTATGAATGCATGATAGAAGATATTCATCGATTAGGGTTTTTGGCACTTATGATTGTACTAATGCATTGTGATGTTGTATGAGGTTGATGTTGTCCGCTAATATGAAAGGTACATCAAGAAAGACAAATCATGTTCTATTTCAAGAACATATGACCATGGTGACATGAAGACAACGATTCATCCATTTTCATGGATCACATAGAAGATCTACTTACGAGGTATGTATAACTTGGTTCTATATTCGTTAACTTATGAGACATGCAGGTTACTAGCACAAGTCATTGAAGAGAACAAGAAGACATCATGTGGGTATGTTAGACATAACTAGCTAACAAGCTAATCTAGGTATGTTTTTCCTATATCAAGTTAGAATCCTACCTTGTGTTAGAATCTCTTATATAAGTATACTTGGCATGATTGATTATGATTATTTATGAAGTTATAGGTTGAAGTAATCATGGGTTTAGGCATATTATGCTTCTTACTTTGATTGATGATATGACTAACCAGAAAAGTCCTATGGTCAAATAGGAATATGCATGAGTAAAAGAATTGTGATATATTATCTGTGCGTGAAATGATCATGACTATACATGTTTAAGATTATTGTGTTTTTTATAGTATTGAGATTATACTAATGAATGTATGATTATTTATGAGATCTCAAGGATAACACAATGATGATACTCGTAAGTATGCATAGTGATCGAGGATGGATATAAGTTCAAGGACAGGTAATCCAAGAAGCAAAGATCAAGAGGGAGCACACTCCAGTAGTTTCGGGAAGCATGCAGATATTCAGAGGGAGTTGACCACTTCTCACAATCCACATCAGAATGGAGTTGCAGAAAGGAAGCAAAGACTGAGAGGGAGTCAACCCTACAACCAAATAAAGATAAGTATTTTAATTGTCATTTTTTGCATATTTGCTTGTTTAAATAATATTGTTCAATGATGTATATGCTTATGTTCCTAGACTTAGGGTGTGTATTATGCATATTAGAATAATTGCATTAATGAACAGCATATTACTAATATGCATGTGATGGGTAAGTGGCCTATGGCACTGTACAACATTCCATTGCTACTTATCTAGAATGAAACCTCTTTGCTGACATGTTGGGAGTTGTGCACACTCTTAACAATGTTCTGGTAGAGATTGAAAGGCATCTAGAAAGTTACAGGATATGGATAAATGTTGTATTGAAGCATTGGCTAAGATAATTGCATGACTGTATGACATATTTCTTTATGTGTAAGAATTTGTTATGAAAACTATGAGATGTTTCTAATCATGCAATTTAACTTGTTTTGTAGGAAAGATCGTATACCATCACCTACAAAAGAAGGACTAGAACATTTGTTCAGCAACAAGGTTATCTATTGAAAATATTGAAGTTCCTAGGATCTGGGAAGAATGCCATGATCGAGGAGTACCAGTCGATCATGAAGATGTTTGGGATGCAGTCCCAAGACCTGAAGGGGAGTCTGTAGTGACTTCCAATAGGATCTACAAGATCAAGCATGTTGCAGGTGGTAGCATAGAGACTTTTGCTCCTGTAGCCAGATACACTTCCATTAGATCAATACTTGCTCTGGCTGCAGTGATGAAATGGAAGATACACCAGATGGATGTCAAGACAACTTTCTTGAATGGTGTAGTCGAGGAGGAAGTGTATGTGGAGCAGCCACTTGGTTTTGAGATACATGACAGGAAGTCATATGTGTGCAGGTTGAAGAAAGCCTTGTATGGCTTAAAGCAAGCTCCTAGAACTTGGTATGGTAGGATAGACAAGTTTCTATCTAATTTGGGCTTTACCAAGAGTAAAGCGGATTCCAACCTTTACTACAAGGTTGAGGAAGGAAATCCTGTGATACTCTTATTGTATGTGGATGACCTGTTTGCAACAGGATAGGATAGATTCATTTCCGACACGCAGCGGAAGCTTGCTGCTAAGTTTGAGATGAAGGACTTGGGGATGATGCACTATTTTCTAGGCATGGAGATGTGGCAGAGTGCAGATGGAATCTTCCTTGGATAAGGGAAGTATGTAGTAGAGATCCTGAAGAAGTTTAGGATGATGGACTGCAAGGCCATGTCCACACCTAAGACATCGAACCTGAAGCTTCTATGTGATGCTTCATCTGATCCAGTTGATGTCATGGTGTATCGTTAGATGATTGGGTCCTTGATCTACTTGACAAACACGAAACCCAATATTTGCTTTGCGGTGAACACATTGAGCTAGTTCCTGACGGATCCCAGAGTTGTTCACCTGGTTGCTGTAAAGCATATTCTGAGGTACTTGAAGGGTACAATTGATTATGGGCTCAAGTATGATGTGAATCAAAAGTTTAACCTGTAGGGTTATGTCGATTCAGATTGGGCAGGTAGTGCTGCAGATAGGAAGAGTACTTCTGGGTGCTGCTTCAGTATGGGATCAGATGTGATCTCTTGGTTTAGTAGGAAGCAGTCCTATGTAGCACTGAGTACAGCCGAAGTAGAGTATGTTGCAGCTTGTTTGGCTAGTTGTGAGGCACTATTGCTTTGGAAGCTACTGTCTGAGTTATTTGATCTCCTGCTGGAGGCTACTGGTATCTTTTGCGAAAACCAGAGTTGTGTGAAGCTGTCTGAGAACCTGGTGTTCCACGACAGGTTGAAACACATATTGATCAAATATCACTATACCAGGGATATGGTGCAGAGAGGAGCAGTGAAGCTCCTGTATGTTGCAACGGATGAGCACGTTGCAGATGTGCTGACGAACCCACTAGCCAGAGTGAAGTTTGAGTACTTCAGAGAGAGGCTTGGTGTTCTTCAGATTGATGATACTTCGAGGAAGAAGTGATGGACACATTTGTTGAAGCCATTCCAAGCATGGTGAGAGGAGGATCCTTCACATGGTTGTGGATGTAAGCATTGGATGATGAGCATCAGGACAATGCTCCAGTTACTGCTCTGTATATGTATGTATGCATCATGTTGGATGTTGGATATGATTAGTTGGATCATTTATATGTATGTATGAATCATGTTGGATGCTGGATATGATCAGTTGGATCATGTGTTTGTATATGCATCATGTTGGATGCTTGTGATGATCAGTTGGATCATGTATTTGTATATGAATCATGTTGGATGCTGGTGATGATCAGTTGGATCCTATATATGTATATGCATCATGTTGGATGCTTGGACCATGTATTTGTATATGTATCAGGTGGATATGTTGTATGATCATGTAGATCATGTATGTTGATATATATCAGGTGGATACATTGTGTGATCAGGTGGATCATGTATCTATGTATGTATCAGGTGGATACATTGTAAGATCAGGTGGATCATGTATGATGATATGTATCAGATAGATACTTGGTATGCATTAGGTGGATGCATTGTATGATCAGGATGATCATGGATGACGAGCTTCAGGATGTTGCTCCAGATGAAATGCATCAGGACGATGTAGTGATGATTATCAGGATGATAATGTATACATCAGGATGATGTATGGTGAGTATCAGGTTGATACTCTGTGGCCCTGGACAATTTTTACATATGAGCATATAAGTAGACCTGGGAGATCTCGACAGGATGAAAAAAGCCTCAGATTCTCTTTCAAGGCATTGCTCTGGGAGGACATATAAGTAGACCTGGGAGATCTGGACAAGATGAAAAGGGCCTCAGATGCTCTTTCGAGGAATTGTCCTATGGCATCTAAGTAGACCTGGGAGATCTAGATAGGATGAAAAAGGCCTCATATGCTCTTTTGAGGCATTGCCATGACCACATGTAATAAGTCCTGGAGATCTGGACAGGATGAAAAAGGCCTTAGATGCTCTTTAGAGATCTTGCTTGGCAAGACACTCTTTTAAGGTTTTGTGGTGGGGATCACATGTAATAAGTCCTGGAGATCTGGACAGGATGAAAAAGGCCTCAGATTCTCTTTAGAGATCTTACTTGGCAAGACACTCTTTTAAAGTTTTGTGACAGTCACATGTAAAAGATCCTGGGAGATCCAACAGGTAGAGCTGTGTGCTCGTAACATCCTGGGATGCTCTTTCGAGGTTTTGTGATGCACGTATAAGTCCCGAGGATTCCACAGTATGGCCAATGATGATGAAGACCCATAGGTGGTGGGCCTACATCCATTATGAAAAAGGACTAGCTCTGTAGAACTTCCTATGACAAATAGATTCAGAGATTGACTGAGATAGCAGCAACAGTGACAATGACGATGATTCGCTGATGATGATCCAGAGAAGAAGACTTGTGCTAGCAGATCTGTGTCGAGAAATACCTTCCTAGTTAAGAGAAAGTGTTGATGTATATGTAACTTTGGAATGTATTTCATCTATGTATATTGTATTCGTATAGAGATGTTATTATTCCTCTATACGGAAGTGACGTAACTTATACTTGATGGGTTATTAGACCACCTTGATGGGGTCGGCCTTGTACAAGTCATGTGGGTCAAAGGGTTATTAGACCAACCTATTGGGGGTCGGCCCTGTCAGCATTAAGTTATGTGGTTAAGTTAAGGCCAACCTAGTAAAGGTTATTAGGCAAGTCAAGTCAAGTCAAGTATAAATAGAGTGCCTCCTCATTCACTTCTCACTCATGCACTCATGAGAGAGTGGTGCACTAGTGGAGGAGGAGAAGCTGCTGCTAGGAGGACTATCTCTTATGCTTGGGTTGTATCATTTCTCTATTTATCTTTGAGGAAGTTATTGGGGTTTTTCACCTTTATGGTTTTCCCAAGGAAACTTTGTGTGTCTATTGTCTCATGTGTTTGCTTGTGCTTGCTTGTTGATATGATTGATATGCTGTACATGTTATTCTGTCAGTAAAGATCTTAGATCAGATTGAAATTCTGAAAAACTAACATCTCAAGCATTGGTGTCAAATTCTTGTTGGAGAGCTACTTCATTGGAGGAAACATCCTTCCTTGAAGACATGGAGAAGATTCAAAGAGAAACGTGCCACATCAAAGGTAATTTCATGTTATTGCTTTTTGATAGAAACCATTTGTTTGAGCTTAATGAATTGTTACATGATGCATACTTGAAGAATAATGAGGATAATCATAAGCTCACAATTCAAAATGAGCAACTTCTTGAAAACTTGCAAGATACTTGTTTTTCCTCCTATGTTTCAGATTGTCAAATGGTAGATTGCTTGGAGGATTTTCATGACATGGTGGATCATGAGAAATGTGGAAAATTGAATGTGCTTGATGTGTTTGAAGATGAACTTGAAGATATCCAAACACTTGATGTGGTGGAAGAGGAACTTGAATTGTCTCTTGATGAAGGTTATGCAATTTTTAAAGAAGAGCATGATTCCTCTACATTGGAACCAATCTATGACAAAGGTTTCACACTTTTGAAGGATCTGCATGATACTACCCATATGGATCCTTACCATGATGAAAATTTTTCACTTTTTGATAATTTGGGTGAGTTAGTTGTTTCTCCTACATCCTACAATTCCATGTTCTGCAGCATTAGTCTCAATGAAGAACAGGTGAAAGGGTTCTTTTTGATGGTGCCACATGAGGAGTATGGAACTCCTAAATTTAATTTTTATGATGATATGGTTGGAGCACATTCTTATTCACATTTGCAGAAGCATCCTTTTTTACTTTATGAGGATGCACATCTACATGGATGCACCTATGACATGCATTTGAGTCACTTGAAGATTCACGGTTTTTCTTGCTCAACACTTGATTCACTTAATGTTGGAGGAACTTCATCCAACACTTGGGTGAATAGATTTATGATTGGAGAACATTTTTGTTGGAAGACACATACTTTACTATATCTTTATGATTCTCACATTAAGGGATGTATGGGTGAGACTTCTTTGAGACATTTGAAGTCTCCTTGCTTTTTTCTGCTCATTATTTGGTTCAGACTTTAGTGGAGATTCTTCATTCACTTCTTGGATGAAAGAATACATGGTTGAATATTTTGATGCATATCACATCCTTTTGGAGAAGCATTATAGGACATGGGATCCTCACCTATGTCATTTGAGCAGATTTGATTGGTTGCTTGAAGCTTGTATGCACTTGGAAAATGGTGGTCTACTTGCTTGGAGGTATAAGCACTTTCATGATTCTTTGATGAAGCACCTCCTTGATGTACATTGTCATTATGTTGTTATGTACTTTGATGATATATGTTTTGTACTCGTGATGTTTGGAAGAATGCATACAAGAAAATGGGATCCAGGAATCCTCTTATCTAATGGTGTGGGTTGGAGAGCACTCTTAATTGTTGGGGTGTAATACAAGCAATGGGACCCTGGAATAATTTTTATCTCATTGGTTTCAAATTATTTTGGGGAAACAAGCAATATGGGAGATGGATCTACCACTTAATAAAGTGATTTTTATCAGAGTAGTGCAGTGACAAGCATGGTGGTTCCTCTCTAAAATCTTCATGGAAACTCAAAGACTCGAGGTGGGCCAATTCAATGGCAACTTCAAAGAATTATACAGAAAGCAAGTTCTTAAACAGCCATATTTGAAATTTTATGAAGACAAGCAATACTAGGAAGGGAGGATTTGTCATGTCCCAAATTTGGAATTGGGTCACATTGGCCATATTCATTAGAGTTTTTCAAATTGATGCTAAAGGTCAAATAATTGCGAAGGAGGAAAATTACTAGTTTCCTAGGTTTGGGGTGGAAGCTTTGGGATTGTGAATAATGGGGATAATAAATGATGTTGGAACATTAGGATGGCATAGATATTTAATAAAGGAGATAAATAAATATAAACAAGTGAAAATCAAATTGGCATTTGATCATGAAGACACATTGAGGAAGTGGGACCCACACAAACTAGAATGTAGGTGCCACATGGCATCTTCTTCTTGCAATTTCGAATCTATGGGAAGCCTAATGTTCTTGGGATGAGTTATAAGGTCAATAATAATTGTCATGAGTCAATGAGGTCGAAATACAGAGGAAGAGGCAATTTGGAGCTAGTGAGACACTTGGGCTAGATTCCCTAGCTCTATGACAACAATGATGAAGATGTTATGACACCTGTGACACACATCAGACCTGAAGGTTGAAATATGACATATATGACATGTCAGGGATAAACATAGACTCCAATAGGGTGCTCAAGGGTGTTAGGGTAGCTAAGATGCTTCCACATGTGAGTTGGTGGAAGTGGGAGACTAGGAATTGTTGTACAAGTGGCGTTCTTTGGAATCTCTTCCCAACTTGAGTTGGCATGAGTCTTTTGGAAGGAATTCGACCCATGGAGAAAATTAGAAATTTATAAATGTCAATAACAAAAAAGGAAACCAGATTTTGATCATTTGTAGAATTTTCAACTGCATTTGTGTAGAGGGAGAGCTAGTGGATGACTAGTTTCTTGCCTTAGGCAATTTCGAAGGTGAACGATTCCCATCCAAGTTGGTAATTGGAAAGGAAATTCAGAACTTTCATTTGGAGCTTTAATGGAGTCTTTATTTGGATGTGTAATCTATATGGTAGCTCATGGTTTCTTCTATTGCAGCACATTCCCTCAACCATTTCCAGTTTTGATGGCATATTCTTGATCCTTGAGGGAGGGCGGTTTTGGTGAGCTATTGTACTCTTTGAGGGAGCTTCTCATGCCCCATTTATTTTGTAATATGAATTAAATACTCTATAATTCATCTCCAGAAAGTTTCAGGTCAAAATTCTGAGTAGAAATGTATAAATCTCATTTTTAATGAAAGAAGAGTGTCATTTCCCCACTACATTGATGTATAACATGATAATGTTGATGATTTCGAATGAATGGATGGTTATCTGATACATTTATGATTAATAGAATTCCATGGATGTATTTTACAAGTTTCATGTACTGTACTTGAGAATTTGAAGTATTTTTACTCAGTTTAATTGCATTGGGAGAAGAAATAGTGCCATTTCCCCAAGCGTCGAATTGGTGATTTGTGTAGCTAAATGGGAGAGGGTTGGAACAAATATAAAAATCAATTAATGATACATATAATACGTTAATAACATCCTTCAGACATTTCCTACCTCTTTTCATAAATTTCAGTGGGTTTGGAGGCATTTGGGAATCCATTTGCAATACTTACCCCAGGGGGATTTGAACCCCAAAATTATTAGTAAAATTGCATACTTGGTCCAGAATCTTAATAGAGTTTGAAGAGGTCTTTTGGTGGCCATTTATCATCCCTGAACATCATATTCAAGTCCTAATATCATTCATACACATTCCTTGAATATTTGAAGGCATTGGGAGTCAATTTGAGACCTAGAGACCAATACTAGTCAAAGGGAAATTACTTGTAAAGTTCCCTACATTGGCCATAATTGAAAGAATATTTGCAGAATTATTTTAAAGGTCTAAAAGAATCCCTAAAACACATATTTATGTTCTAACATCATCCATGTACCTTCTCAGAATATTTGGGAGCAATTGGAGCAATTTGGGGACCTAGAGCTCAAAACTAGTCAAAGGTCGAACTAGGGAAAAAAGTGAAAAATTGCCATTTTAATAAAATTCCTAACAAGGGACAATACAGTGGTATCAGATCATGGTCCTTGTACCTGTTAGTTAATATCATACATTGAAGAATAATTTGCAGCCATGTCTTACTATTATGATGAATCCTATGAGTACAATTCTTATGAGGAATATGCAGATGCTTATGAACAATATGAAAGAGAATGTGAATGGTATGAGGAAGAGGTGTCATCATGCAACACTTCTCACAATTTTAAGAGGAATGAAGATTACGATTATGACCCTATGTATGATAATTATGAGGATGTCACACCACCAAAGGATAATGCTATGGATGATTTACAAAGATGGAGAGCAAAATATAAAACCTTGCCCCAACAATATCAATCATATCAATAATATCTTTCTTTGAGAAAAAATACACAAAATGCATTGTCTTTTGAGTACTATGCTGAACATATTTTTGCAAACAATCCCAAACATGAATATGTGGAGTTAGTAAAGAAAGGTTTATGCCCTTCTCGTAAAGAACCTTGGAGAGAGTATCATATATGTGTGGGTGAAATGATGTCCTACTTGAGGAGAACTTTTGGGAATTCTTTGAAAAGAGATTCCAAAGATATTGATCCTAAGGAAAACAAGGGAAAGAATGCATTAGCTTGCTTGATGGAGCAAAAGGAAGAGACATCACAAGATCATGAATAAGATTCTATTGAAAATATGGAAGATCATTTCGAGACACCTTCTAGCTTAAACATGAACCAAAGAGCATCTACTGATGGATGCTTAAACTATGAAGGAGTACCTACTAATGGGTGCTCACACCTTTACGCTGGTGACATAGAGATCACTTTTGAAATCTTTGCTGCAAGCCCAAGTTCCATTAAGCATGATAATGAAGACCTTGTAGCAGTTGAAGAAGAACCAAGATCAACTTCCCCATCACCACTTGAGCTTCATGAAGTTGGTCCAAACAAAATTGAAGAAGACGAGGAGGTTCATTTGCAAGAGCCTCATTTGATTGAAGGTTCCTTAAAGATGAATGAAAATAAGATCTAAGAGTCCCTTAGCATTCTCCATGACACTCAAGCGTTGGTTTCAAATTCTTGTTGGAGAGCTACTTCATTGGAGGAAACATCCTTCCTTGAAGACATGGAGAAGATTCAAAGAGCACTATGCCACATCAAAGGTAATTTAATGTCTTTGCTTTTTTATAGAAACCATTTGTTTGAGCTTAATGAATTGTTACATGATGCATACTTAAAGAATAATGAGGATAATCATAAGCTCACAATTCAAAATGAGCAACTTCTTGAAAAGTTGCAAGATACTTGTTTTTCCTCCTATGTTTCAGATTGTCAAGTGGTAGATTGTTTGGAAGATTCTCATGACATGGTGGATCATGAGAAATGTGGAAAATTGAATGTGCTTGATGTGTTTGAAGATGAACTTGAAGATATCCAAACACTTGATGTGGTGGAAGAGGAACTTGAATTGTCTCTTGATGAAGGTTATGTAATTTTTAAAGAAGAGCATGATTCCTCTACATTGGAACCAATCTATGGCAAAGGTTTCACACTTTTGAAGGAGATGCATGATACTACCCATATGGATCCTTACCATGATAAAAATTCTGCACTTTTTGATCATTTGGGTGAGTTAGCTAATTCTCTTACATCCTACAATTCCATGTTCTGCAGCATTAGTCTCAATGAAGAATGGGTGAAAGGGTTCTTTTTGATGGTGCCACATGAGGAGTATGGGACTCCTAGATTTAATTTTTATGATGACTATTAGATTTTCAGCATTAATTCAATATGCTAAAGGATCTTTACTAATAGAATAACATGTACAATATATCAATGCATAACAATCATATCAAGCATGCTAAGCATCACAATAATCAAAAGCATGAGACAAAGAACACACAGAGTTTCCGTGGGGAAAACCCTAAGGTGAAAAACCCCACAACTTCCTCAAAGATAGATAGAGCCACAAGTACAATCAAGTACAACCCAAGTACAATAGATAGACCCCTACTAGCAACTTGAACCTCCTCCTTCAATGTGCGCCACTTTCCGAGTGAGAGAAGAATGAGTAATGGCATGATCAAATAGAGGATCCCGGTCCTCTATTTATACTTGTCCTGACCTGCCTAATTACTTATGGGGCCAACTTGTCTAACTCAGCCTAATAACCCCAGTTAAATACAATCTGGGCCGACACCCACATCAGGTAGTCTAATAACCCATCGGCAAGTTAATCCACTTGCGACACTTGTCAATACAAATGAGGTCACTTCCGTATAGAGGTATAACACATCTCTATAGGAGTACAATATATATATATATGAAATACATTCCGAAGTTACATATACATCAACACTCCCTCTTAACTAGGAAGCTATTTCTCGACACAGATGATCGAGAACAAGTCTTCTTCTCTGGATCATCGTCATCGATGCATCATCATCGAATCATCATCGTCACAGTTGCTGCTATCTCGTCCAATCTTTGAATCTACTCCTCATAGGAAGTTCTACAGAGCTAGCCCTTTTTCATGCTGGATGTAGGCCCACCACATGTAGGTCTTCATCATCACTGGTCATATGGTGGAATCCTTAGGACTCATCACGTGCATCTGCAAAACCTCACAAGAGCATCCCAGGCATTTTACAAGCGCACAGCTCAACCTCTCGAATCTCCCAGGATCTTTTAGATGCCACTGCACAACTTGTCCATGACCACAGAGTATCTGCCTGATACTCACCATACATCCAACTGATGTATATCATCACATGATCATCCTGATCATCATCATCATCTCTGTGAGCAAGCCATCAAGTATGTACACCTCAGGACTGATTACACTTCCTCTGCAAAACCTGCAAGATCTCCCAGGACTGATTATATACTGGTACAAAACCTGTCAAAAGCATCCCGGGACTTATTATATGCCAGTGAAAAACCTACAAGATCTCCTAGGACTGATTATATGCCAATGCAAAACCTATCAAGAGCATCCCAGGACTTATTACATGCATATGCAAAACCTGTAGGTTCTCCTAGGATTGATTAAATGCCACTGCAAAACTTGTCAAGAGCATCTCAGGACTGATTATATGCCACCGCAAAACCTGCAGGATCTCCCAGGACTGATTATATGCTACTGCAAAACCTGTCAAGAGCATCTCAGGAATGATTATATGCCTATGCAAAACCTGTGTACCATACCGTCTCATCATCGTCTTCAGATCACCACATAATCCATGGAGTACAACCCAGATGCACGCACACAACACTTACTCTACCGACATGGGAGAACACATCTATCACAATTTGGAGAAGGCTCACAGCAATTATATCAACGACCCTGGGAGGACCAACCTACCACCATGTCGGAATGGCAGAGCCCTTGCATCTTACCATGGGAAGACCAACCTACCACCATGTAAGAATGGCTCAGTGTGCATCTATTTCTCAAGACCCATCACTTCCCTCTGGAAGGAATCTCGATCTGAAGTACACCAAGTCTCCCTCTGAAGTATTCAAACTTCACTTTGGCAAGCGGCTTGGTCAACACATCAGCTATCTGCTCGTCTGTCGCAACATATAGAAGCTTCACTACTCCTCTCTGCACCATATCCCTGATATAGTGAAACTTGATCTCAATGTGCTTCGACTTGTCATGGAACATTGGGTTCTCTGACAACTTCACACAAATCTGGTTGTCACAATATATACAAGTAGCACTCAACTAGAGATCAAACAAATCAGACAATATCTTCCTAAGCCATACTGCCTCACGACTAGCTGAACAAGCTGCAACATACTCTGCTTCAGCTGTACTCAGTTCCACACAGGACTGCTTCCTACTAAACCAAGAGATCACACCTGGTCCCATATTGAAGCAACACCCCAAAGTGCTCTTCCGATCAATGGCACTGCCTACCCAATCCAAATCAACATAACCCTCCAGATTAAACTTTTGATTCACCTAATACTTGAGCCCATAATCCACTGTACCCTTCAGGTACCTCAGAACATGCTTTGCAGCTATCAGGTGAACACTTCTCGGATCTGTCAGGAACTGGCTCAATGCGTTCACAGCAAAGAAAATGTCTGGCCTTGTATTCGTCAGATACATCAAAGACCCAATCAACTGACGATACATCGTAGCATCAACCGGCTCAGAAGAAGCATCACACAGAAGCTTCAGGTTTGATGCCATAAGTGTGGCCATGGCCTTGCACTCCATCATCTCGAACCTCTTCAGGATCTCTACTGCATACTTCCCTTATCCAAGGAATATCACATCTGCACTCTGCCACACCTCCATGCCTAGAAAGTAGTGCATCATACCCAAATCCTTCATCTCGAACTCGGCAGCTAGCTTCCTCTTTCTATCGGCAATTAGTCTATCCTCACCTGTCAGAAACAGGTCATCCATATACAATAATAGTAACACTGGATTGCCCTCCTCAACCTTGTAGTAAAGGTTGGAATCTGCTTTACTCTTAGTAAAGCCCAAACTGGATAGGAAGCCATCTATCCTACCATACCAGGTCTTGGGTGCCTATTTCAAACCATACAGGGATTTCTTCAGTTTGCACACATGTGTTCCACGATCATGTGTCTCAAACCTGAGTAGCTGCTCCACATACACTTCCTCTTCAACTACACCATTCAAGAAAGCTATCTTGACATCCATCTGGTGTATCTTCCATTTCATCACTGCATCCAGAGCAAGTACTGCTCTAATGGAAGTGTATCTGGCCACAGGAGCAAAAGTCTGTTCATAATCAATCCCTTCTTTCTGGGAGAAGCCACGAGCTACAAACCTAGCTTTGTATTTCTCTACGCTTCCATCTGCAGCATGCTTGATCTTATAGATACACTTGGAAGTTCCCACAGACTTCCCATCTAGTCTTGGGACCACATCCCAAACATCGTTTGATATTCTTCGATCATAGCATCCTTCCATTCTTTCTTTTCTGCAGATTCTTCATAACTGGAAAGTTCTTTATCCGTAATGTCACACAGCAAAGCAACATAACTAGTATGTGACCTTGTCCTTTTCCTTTCTTTGTGTTCTTCTTCTGGAATACCAAATCTCTCTCCATCTTGGATGAGCTCTCTAGCCCATGTTGGTTTCCTCTATTGAGGATTCTTCTCGCGAGGTGGATCCACAGGAGCTTGTAAATCTTCCATCTCTCGATCTTCTTCAGGGACTGCATCATTCATATTGGTATCTTGAGTTTTGGATATTCTGGGTTCTTCACTATCTTCATCAGGTGTCTTTCTTGATTTGTAGTAAGCTGAACTTTCATCAAATGTTACATCTCTACTGATGTAAATATTCTTGAATCCAGGGAAATAGATTTTGTAAGCTTTTGAGCTTTCACTGTAACCCATGAATATACCCTTCTTTTCTGAAGGATCTAGATTTTTCCTTTTCTCTTTTGGGATGTGAGTGTATACTGGACAACCAAAGATTCTGAGATGGCTAACTTCTGGTTTCTTACCAATGAACACTTCTTCTGGTGTTTTGTTTTCAAGTATCTTATGGGGTGTTATATTCTGCACATATACAGTTGTCCTTGCTGCTTCTGCCCATAAATGCATAGGTAAGTCTTGATCATGAAGCATTGCCCTGGCTACTTCCATAATTGTCCTATTCTTCCTCTCGGAAACCCCATTCTATTGAGGATTGTAAGGAGTAGTTAACTCCCTCCTAATTCCTGAGTCACTGCATAACTTCTTGAAGTCTCCTGAAGTAAATTCTCCTCCATTGTCAAATCCGAAGATCTTGATCTTCATGTCAGTCTAGTTTTCTATCAAGGCTTTGAATTCCTTGAACTTGCCAAACACTTCATCTTTGTTCTTCAAGAAATAAACCCAAGTCTTCCTGGAGAATTCATCAATAAAATAAACATAGTACACATACCCACTTAGAGAGATTGATGACATTGGACCACATACATAGAAATGGATGATTTCCAAGATTCCTTTTTCCTTGCTTTCACTGCTTGGAAATGTCTTCTTTGCGTTCTTCCCCTTTGCACAACCTTTGCAAATTCCTTCATGCTTTGTCTAGATTTCAGGAAGACCTTCTACCGCTTTGCTTGCAATTGGTAAAGCTCTGTAATGCATGTGTGCAAGCCTTCTGTGCTAATGTTCACTTGGCTCTACAGTGTCATGGACCATGGCTTGTTCTGGATGGCCCCTTAGCTTGTACAATCCTCCCTCTTGCTCTCCAATCACAACTGCATCATCTATAGTTTTATCTTTTGGCCACATTAGGACTTGGCCATCTACAAATGCAACCCTCATGCCTTTTGCATCCAAAGCAGATATGGAGAGTAGATTCTTCTTTAGACCTGGAACATAAAGTACATCTTTCATTTTCATAGACTTTCCAGAGTCTAGTTTATATGAGGCTTCACCACTCCCTTTTATGGGATACTGGTAATTATCCCCAAGTTTCACTTTGTGGGGTGAATCATATTCAGATAGGTTCATAAAGGATTCCTTGAATCCTGTCATATGTTTAGAATCCCCGCTATCTATAAGCCAATCATTACTTCCATGAGTAATGGTTCCAGTGAGAGCAGAAATCAAAACATATTCTTCTTCACTTGAAGAATCTTCACTATCTTCTCTAGCCCTCTTCCTGGGAGGTTCATCATCTTCTGCAATATGAGCATGATGTTTTCTTTTGAAGTTCTTCTTCTTGTGAGAACTTTCTTTCTTCTTGTTGGGACAATTTCTAGCATAGTGTCCCTTTTCATCACATGTATAGCAATGGACATAGGACTTGTTCTTTTGAGCTTTGGGACTACCTCTCTGATTTTGATGTCTTTCTTTATGATGGTGAGATTTCTTGTCACCATGTCTTTTGGAGTGAGCTGTGAGAGCTTGGTCTTCATTCCCCATCTTCTCTTCTCGAGCTACAAGTTGAGCTTCTTCCTGTGAGCATTCTTCCCATAGTCTACTGAAAGTGATAAGTTTCTTTCTAGCACAAATTCCTTGTATGAAAGAATCCCATGACCTAGGAAGGCCATTAAGAGTGGTCATCACCACTTCACTATTTTCTATATCTTCACCCATAGCTTCAAGTTGTTCTTTTATCTGGGAGACCCTTGAGAAGTATGACTGCATAGTCTCTCCATTTTGGATTTTGATATTCTTCAATTTATTCCTCAAGGTCATCTTCCGATTTATGTTCTTGCCTTCAAATAATTTGGTCAAGGAATCAAACATCTCTTTTGGTGTCTTTAGGGATGACACATGGGGGATGAGATGATCTTTGATAGAATCAACAATGATCCTCTTTTCCTTAACCAAGTTCCTTTTGTGAAGAGCCTTAGCCCCTGCTCCCTCTGGGACAGGGACCTCTTCACTTATATAATTATCCAACTCATTTTCTTCAAGGATTAACCCAATCCTGTACTTCCATGCTCGGAAGTTATCAGCTCCTTCAAGCTTGTCCTCAATCTTGGTGTGGAGAGACATCTTAAAGAGTACTTCAAATGGAAATAGAAAATATATAGATCTTACCACTTACTTGGTTGAATCCTTTCAGAAGAGTCTTCAGTCTTCCCGCATTCACTACGGAGAACCCTAGATTAGGGTTTGAGTTTCCCGGAGATCTACCTAGCCAAAAATCTCGATCAAAAGATCTAAACTTCGATTTTTCCAAGGAGATTTCAGATATGTCTTTAGATTCCAGAAATTCCTATTTTTGTGGAAACCCTAATTTTTAGGGTCAAAACTGAAACAACTCATAATTGAATTCTGATTAGATAGATAGATTCTCCTTGATGAGTAGAGTCAATCGACTATATTGCTTTTCCAAAATCTGTGGAGAGAAACCCAATAAACAAGAAACCCTGGTTTTCATAACTGCACAGTGTCTTCTTCTCAGGTTAGCTCTGATACCATGTTAGATTTTGAGCATTAATTCAATATGCTAAAGGATATTTACTGAGAAAATAACATGTATAGTATATCAATGCATAACAATCATATCAAGCATGCCAAGCATCACAATAATCAAAAGCATGAGACAAAGAACACACAGAGTTTTCGTGGGAAAAACCCTAAGGTGAAAAACCCCACAACTTCCTCAAAGAGAGATAGAGCCACACGTACAATTAAGTACAACCCAAGTACAATAGATAGACCCCTACTAGAAGCTTGATCCTCCTCCTTCAATGTGCGCCACTTTCCGAGTGAGAGAAGAATGAGTAATGACATGATCAAATAGAGGATCCCGATCCTCTATTTATACTTGTCCTGACTTGCCTAATTACTTATGGGGCCGACTTGTCTAACTCAGCCTAATAACCCTAGTTAAATACAATCTAGGCCGACACCCACATCAGGTAGTCTAATAACCCATCTGCAAGATAATCCACTTGCGACACTTGTCAATACAAATGATGACACTTCCGTATAGAGGTATAACACATCTCTATAGGAGTACAATAAATATATATATTAAATACATTCCGAAGTTACATATACGTCAAAAATGACATGGCTGGAGCACATTCTTATTCATATTTGCAGCAACATCCTTTTTTACTTTATGAGGATGCACATCTACATGGATGCACCTATGACATGCACTTGAGTCACTTGAAGACTCATGGCTTTTCTTGCTCAACACTTCATTCATTTGATGTTGGAGGAACTTCATCCAACACTTGGGTGAATAGATTTATGATTGGAGAACATTTTTGTTGGAATCCACATACTTTACTATATCTTTATGATTCTCACATTCAGGGATGTATGGGTGATACTTCTTTGAGTCATTTGAAGTCTCCTTGTTTTTTCTGCTCATTATTTGGTTCATATTTTAGTGGAGATTCTTCATTCACTTCTTGGATGAAAGAATACATGGTTGAATATTTTGATGCATATCACATCCTTTTGGAGAAGCATTATAGGACATGGGATCCTCACCTATGTCATTTGAGCAGATTTGATTGGTCGCTTGAAGATTGTATGCACTTGAAAAATGGTGGTCTACTTGCTTAGAGGTATAAGCACTTTCATGATTCTTTGACGAAGAACCTCCGTCATGTACATTTTCATTATGTTGTTATGTACTTTGATGATATATATTTTGTACTCATGATGTTTGGAAGAATGCATACAAGAAAATGGGATCCAGGAATCTTCTTATCTAATGGTGTGGGTTGGAGAGCACTCTTAATTGTTGGGTTGCAATACAAGCAATGGGACCCTGGAATAATTTTTATGTCATTGCTTACAAATTATTTTGGGGAAACAAGCAGCATGGGAGATGGATTTCCCACTTAATAAATTGATTTTTATCAAAGTAGTGCAGTAGAATGCATGGTGGTTTCTCTCTAAAATCTTCTTGGAAACGCAAAGACTCAAGGTGGGGCAATTCAATGGCAACTTCAAAGAATTATACAGAAAGCAAGTTCTTCAACACCCATGTTTGAAATTGCTTGAGGACAAGAAATATTGGGAAGGGAGGATTTGTCATGTCCCAAATTTGGCATTGGGTCACATTGGCCTAATCACAATGGCCATATTCATTAGAGTTTGTCAAATTGATGCTAAAGGTCAAATAATTGCGAAGGAGGAAAATTACTAGTTTCCTAGGTTTGGGGTGGAAGCTTTGGGATTGTGAATAATGGGGATAATAAATGATGTTGGAACATTAGGATGGAATAAATATTTAATAAAGGATATAAATAAATATATACAAGTGAAAATCAAAGTGGCATTTGATCATGAAGACACATGGAGGAAGTGGGACCCACACAAGCTAGAATGTAGGTGCCACATGGCATCCTCTTCTTGCAATTTCGAATCTATGGGAAGCCTAATGTTCTTGGGATGAGTTATAAGGTCACTGATACTTGTCATGAGTCAATGAGGTAGAAATATAGATGAAGAGTAACTCCCATGAAAAAGGAAGATGCAATTTGGAGCTAGTGAGACACTTGGGCTAGATTCCTTAGCTCTATGACAACAATGATGAAGATGCTATGACACCTTTGACACAAATCATACCTGAAGGATGACATATGACATATATGACATGTCAAGGCTAAAAATAGGCTCCAATAGGGTGCTCAAGGGTGTTAGGGTAGCTAAGAGGCTTCCACATATGATTTGGTGGAAGTGGGAGACTAGGAATTGTTGTACAAGTGGCGTTCTTTGGAATGTCTTCCCAACTTGAGTTGGCATGAGTCTCTTGGAAGGAATTCGACCCATGGAGGACATTAGAAGTTTATAAATTTCAATAACAAAGAATGAAACCATATTTTGATCATTTGTAGAATTTGCAATTGCATTTGTGTAGAGGGAGAGCTAGTGGATGACTAGTTTCTTGCCTTAGCCAATTTCGAGGGTGAAAGATTCCCATCTAAGTTGGTAATTGAAAAGGTCATTCAAACCTTTCATTTGGATATTTAATGGAGTGTTTATTTGTAGGTGTAATATACAGGGCAGCTCATGGTTTCTTCTATTGTAGCACATTCTCTCAACCATTTCTAGTTTTGATGGCATATTCTTGATCCTTGAGGGAGGGTGTTTTTGGTGAGATATTGTACTCTTTGGGAGCTTCTAATGCCCAATTTATTTGTTAATATGAATTAAATACCCTTTTATTCATCTCCAAAAAGTTTCAGGTCGAAATTCCAAGTATAAATGTATAAATCTCATTTTTAATGAAAGAACAGTGCCATTTCCCCACTACATTGATGTATAGCATGATAATGTTGATGATTTCGAATGAATGGATGGTTATATGATATATTTATGATTAATAGACTGCCATGTATGTATTTTACAAGTTTAATGTACTGTACTTGAGCATTTGAAGTATTTTTACTCAGTTTAATTGCATTGGGAGAAGAAATAGTGCCATTTCCCCAAGGGTTGAATTGGTGATTTTTGTAGCTGAATGGGAGATGGTTGGAACAGAGATAATAATAAATTAATGATGCACATGAGACCTTAATAAAATACTTGAGACATATCCTACCTATGTTCAGAAATGTGAGTGGTTTTGGAGGCATTTGGGAATCCATTTTCAATACTTACCCCAGGGGAATTTGAACCCCAAAATTACTAGTAAAATTGCATACTTGGTACATAATCTTAATAGAGTTTTAAGAGGTATTTTGGTGTCCATATATCATCCATGAATATCATATTCAAGTCCTAATATCATTCATACACCTTTATTGAAGATTTGAAGGCATTTGGAGTCAATTTGAGACCTAGAGACCAATACTAGTCAAAGGGAAATTACTAGTAAAGTTCCCTACATTGGCCAGAATTGAAAAAGGATTTGTAGAAGTATTTTTAAGGTATAAAGGCATCTCTTAAACACATATTTATGTTGTAACATCATCCATATACCTTCTCAGAATATTTGGGAGCAATTGGTGGAATTTGGGGACCTAGAGCTCAAAACTAGTCAAAGGTCAAACTAGGGAAAAAAGTGAAAAATTGACATTTTGATAAAATTCCTAACAAAGGACATTACACTCAGTACCATAAGAAATAATACTTTTAATAATTTAAACAGAGTCAAGCTATTACGATATCACTCAGGAATGTAAAAACATGAACAATAAAGTATACACTCATAAAAAAATACAGTACAACATTTGAAATTCTCTTATGATAACATTAACACATAAATAAAGATATAAACAATGCCGCCATGGCTCCATCATAAATTTTCATAATGAAATACAATCATAATCATAATTCCACCATTAAAAATGATAAATTCAAACAACTAAGATACACTTACTTGAGATAATGGGGAAATAATACTTGGAGAATCAGTTCCTCCCAACCATAGGAGATGACCACAACACCTCAAGTCCAACTCCACCTCTGAGATGGATCACCACCATGCACACAAGAACTAACAAGAAAATATTCCATGCAACACTCTCTCCCATAGTTTGTAACAATTTCAGTGATGAAATTACAAAAAGAAGAGAAATACTCAACTCATGCTCTCATAGCACAATTTCTCCATGCACAACACGATGTCATGTGCTATCTCAGTGCACCAATTTATAGTTTTTGCCCAGGTCTTGTTCCTTCCCGATCAAATCTTAATCAATACTTCAATCCCTATGATTTATGATATTGTTTGGTAGTTTAGATTTTAGAATGGATTTGATTGGTAAAATATCCCTTGCTTTCTTTACACGTGTTCCTTTTCTCAGGGTGGTGTCCCCTCATTCAACTGAATTCTCCAAGTTTTTTTTCTTTTATTAATAGTAAAATTATAATATTTTTTTATTTTTTTTAAATAACTCTTACGAAATAATTGTTTTGAAATGTTTTCACAAATATTAAACCAAAAAATAATATAATAATGTCTTGAGGGTATCACATTTACCCCCCTATTCTTAACACCATCCTCGGTGTTCTTTTATTCATATCTCTCTTGCTCATTCTGGAACATGGAAGGATATGCCTCTCACATTTTGTCCTCCATTTCCCATGTTGACTCTCCAGGGATTAAGTGCTTCCATTGTACTTTTATTTGAATGATGTTTTGAATCGGTAGCATGTGTTCCTTCCTATATAGGATATGCAAATTCCATGTATGGAACGCGCCCTTGGGTTCAACCTGAATCGTATTCTAATCAATTACATGAGTACCATCATGCACATATTTTTTTAACAAAGAAGCATGAAATATATTGTGTACTTTTATAGTAGGGGGAAGTGCAAGTTGATAGACTACCAGCCCTATCTTAGCGAACACTTCGAAAGGCCCACAATACCAAGGTGCCAACTTGGAACACCTTCCCAAGCTCAAGGTACTCTTCTTTGGTTTTACCTTTAGATACACATGATCTCCAACACTGAATTTTTTTGGATTTCCTTTTAAATCTGCATAACTCTTATGTCGATATTGGGAAACTTTTAAGTTTTGTTGCACCTCTTTGACAATCTATTCCATCTCCTTCAACATGTTAGGTCCTAGAATAATCCTATCAACAAGGCTATCCCAGGACAAAGGAGTGTGGCATTTTATTCCATACAATACTTCAAATGGACTCATTTTTATGAATCTTGATATCCATTATTATAAGAAAATTCTACTACATGCAAATAATCCTCCCATTTACTTGGTTTGTCCATTACATACATCCGCAATATATATTCTAAAATTTGGTTAGTTCTTTCAGTTTATCCATCCGTCTGAGGATGGAAAGCAGTACTGAAATTCAGCTCATTATCTAAACCCTTAAACAAAGACTTCCAAAAATTACTTGTAAATTTTGCATCTCTATCATATATCACAACTTTCGAAATACCATGAAAACGAAATATTTCTTTCATAAAAATATCAGTTATGTTTATTGCTTTGAAAGTATATTTCACAGGTATGAAATGTGCAACTTTACTTAATTTATCAATAACTACCATTATTGAATCATGTTGCTGATTTTTTTTAGGTAATCTTGTTATAATGTCCTTGCTTATTATCTCCCATTTCCATTGTGGAATAGGTAAGGGTTGGAGTAACTCAGCTGGATGTTGATGTTCTATTTTTATTTGTTGGCATTCAATACATTTAGCTAGGTAATTTGTAGCATCATTCTTCAGGTTATGACAATAATAGTTTTTTCTTAAATTTGTTATCATCTTTTGATATCCCGGATGTCCGCAATACGGTTTCTTATGTAACTCACTGAAGATTAATTACTTAATGTGTTCATAATTAGGTATATATAATCAATTTTTATAGAATAGCAAATATTCTGAGCTTATAGAATAAAATGTGGATTCACTTCCATCAACATATTTTTCCAATTGTTCTTTAATTTTTAAGTATTCTTCATCATTTTTGGCTACATCTTTCATTAAATATTCAATATTTTCTTTATAACTGCTAAAAACATCCGAACAATGTGGAATGGCATTCTTACTTAAGGCATCTGCCACTTTATTCTCTTTTCCTTTAATATGATTAATTTCAAAATCATACCCACTCAAGAAGGATAACCACCTTGCTTGGCGATCATTTAAACTTTGTTGATCAAATAAGTATTTCAAACTTATGTTATCATACACCAACATGAATTTACTTACAAATAAGTAATGTTTCCACATTCTTAAACCATATAATATAGTAGCTAGTTCCAAATCATGTGTTGCATAGTTACGTTCATGTTCTTTAAGTTTTCTTGACTCATAGCTTATTACATACTCTTCTTGCAGTAACACACCACCTAAACCCTCTAAGCAGGCATCCATACATACAACAAAGTCCTTGTATGGATCCGCTATTCTTAGAATAGGTGTGGTGGTTAGAAAGTGTTTGACATTTATTAGAACATACAAACTTAGTTCCTTTATTTTGAAGTGAATTTATTGGGTAAGAAATTATGGAGAACCCCTCAATGAACCTACGATAGTAACTTGTGATTTCCATAAAGGATCGAATCTCAGTTACATCCTTAGGAACTGACCAATCAATGATCGCCTTGATTTTATATGGGTCTACAAAAATGCCTTCCTTATATATTACATGACCTAGGTATTGAATTTTATCTTGAAATAAATCACATTTACTAAACTTTGCATAAATTTTATGTTCTCTTAAGGTTTGTAAGACTGACCTTAAATGTTCTTCATGCTCTTCTTCATTTTTAGAGTATATTAATATGTCATCAATAAATACTATAACAAACTTATATATGTATTTATGGATAACATTGTTACATGGAAATTTCATCACCCATACAAAACCCTGTGATATTGACTTGCCACAATCCCTGAGGTCACTTTCATGGTGAATGAGCTCTGATTGGTTTTCCCTGCAAATTAATATTTTTTGTGGCTTCGATGTGCCTTGCTTTTCTAGAAGCACGCATCGAATTCCATCGATGCATTCTTCTTCACTATCAACCCGTGTCGATGAGGCAGCTTGCATTCATGTAAAACTGCGTTGAGATCATTTTGTGCATGTTTCTCAATATCCAGGTCATGTTGATGTCCCCACGAGAAAAAAACTAGGCTTTCGAGAAGATTCTAGAGCGAAATATTGAATCTTGGCCTTTTCCTCCTATTGTTATGGATCTGGATCGAGTTCCACCATTGAGGGAGATCATATCTCATCTACTCCCCTCATTTATCTCAAGCTCTCTCTATCCACATTGTCCTATAAAATGATGCTTTGGGCCATGGGTGCGGGAGGAGGAAGATTGGTTGTAAGGAAATGCTTGAGGAATTTCTCTAGGCTTCTAGACTCTTGAAATTTTGGATTCAAGGTGAAAGTGACTCTTTGGAGCAAGGAGAATTCATTGGAAGGAAGCTACAACACTAAGGCCTAAACGGTTGTAATTTATTTATGTCTTTGATTAATACAATTGTATTTTCCTTCCCATACATATGATGTTCTTGATTGTGTATTGTGAGATTCCTTGGTCACTCGCATAAGTCAATTGTATTGTTTTTAATTCACTTGTTTTTGTCTCATTCTGATATTTGGCAGGTTCCTTTGCATGTGAATCTAGATCGCGGCTACTCTTGGATCATTACAACGACCATTATATATTTAGTGGTATGTATCTGTTAGACTCGTCCATTGTTATCATTTGATTGTCTTAGGTCGAGGTTTGTACGATTTGCTCCCTTTTTTCTAGATCTGAACCATTCAGACTAGGGACCTTAATCTTTGTCTACATCGATTGAGAAATCCTATAACAAAATTGGTGACCATACCGGGGATAAACTTTTCCTCAGATCTACCTTTTCTTTGTTCTGATTTCTTCAAGATCATGTCACTTTTTTATTTGAATCTTCCTCTATAGAGTCACTTAGTCATCCAGATTACTCCTAGTATCTCAAGTCCACTCAGATCTTTTGATTTTAAGAGTGATATAACTTTTAGTTTAGAAAAGATCGCTCTTTGGGAGCTCAATGTGCTCCACCTTTTTCCTACAGAATTCCATCGACACGCTTGGGCTGTGTGTTAAACCACATCGATCCAAAAAGATGGAAATTGTTGTACTAGAAGACCATGTCGCACTGCAAAATTTTGCAGTGAGGCCTTGTTCCCTGCTCAGACCTGGACCTAGTCATCTTTGGAGTTTATGTCAGAATTTGAATCTTCCCCAGATCTATTTTCTGTTTTCAATCTTGAAATTTGGAGTAGTTTTCTTTCTCATTAAGTCTTTGTAGTCAAGTAGTCACTTGCTTTTCTTTGAGTAAGTTCATTCTCGTGTGAACCTGACTGGTCTTGTGGACCTGTAGGAGCCTCTAATTTTCTCTATTTCGAGTCTTGAAACCTATGAAAGTGTGTTGTCATACTAGTGTAAGTGTGGTTTGGATTGTTACATCGTTGGGATTGATTGTTTGGGTGAACATTTTTTTTTCAAAAGTTGCAGAGCTCTCTCAAAGTGAGCACAATCATATTTATATCTGATTGAACATAGTGTTAAAATGGATTGGGTTCTCATTCTCTTCACCTTTGAAGTGTAATGCTTTGATTTGTTGAGAAAATACATTTTTTAGATCTTGGATAATTGTTTGCAAGAGCTTGAAAGAGTTAAGAATCCCACATGTCTTCTTCCTTTTAACCTTTAGAGAATCTTTGGAAAAGAGAAGAATTCTTATAAAAATCATGGAGTTTACATTTTCAAGTATTTTTGACAATTAGTTTCATAACACTACTATGGATTAGATAACACTACTGTGGATTGGAGATCCCATGTACCTTGTGTATATCGGGAGATCCCACTAGGATCCTGAAACCATATGAGTCAACCATTGTCAGTCTTGACATGTTGCAATACACCGAGATCAACACTCAGGGATCTACTACGCATATACTACCAGGTAGTCGGGTAATACGGTCAAGGGTATGCTCCTAATCCTCCATGGTTAGTGCTATGAAATATTGGGACGAGTATTACTGTTGGATCCTATAGTATCATGATTTGTGGTACCTTGACACTCCTGTGAGGATCTGAATCTTCATCCCACCTATTATATAATTTTCTTGTGGCTTTATCTTGAGTAGGATTTGAAGTGTGTTTTTCATTAGAAGAATCTTAGGAGGAGACCTTCATTAGCCATCCTAGCTGAACAACCATTGAGGAGATCCCGTAGGATACAAAACTTGCCACCTGAATATTGCCTCAGTGGTGAAGGAAACATAGGAGCAGATATGGACCAACCCACTACAACTGGTTGATGCGAAGAAGGTATTCCGACCATTAAATCAGGAGGGGACTTTTCTCCTCTTGTAAATCCTCCCATGACTGATCCTATGATATGATTGTCGGTGGACCAACCTTTTTCGCATGACACATATTTCCACCACTCACTTGAAGGACACCTTGGTCCTGTCGATTGGATAATAACTCGACCTCTAGATGACCCGATAGCGACTTCTTTTGGTCTAAATGCTTCATTTTGGGGAACCTCCTTAGGGCATGTTATTTCCAATTTTGGTTCACCACTGATTGCGGAGACACCACCACCTCTACGCCCTACTAGAATCGTCTCGAACGAATACTTTTTTGCCGACCTCTTCAAGATACCATGGCTCGCTTACGAATACTTGGAGAATGGGTAAGGTGCCATAGTTTCCCTTTCCAATTCGCTTTGGAAGCAACGAATCTCGAACACCATTATCTTGTGCATTCGTTTTCTCTTCCTTCAGCAGGCCAACTATCTTTCCCACCTAGTGCACATAAAAATCAATTGGTCAGTTCTAGACCTCTTTTGACCTCAACATTTGGGGGTCAACCTTCAACCACTGTTAAATTCATGGCTGGAACAAAACCTGCAACACAAAGTCTGATCAGAGGCCACCCTTTAGTCAATGGTTAGAATATGGCCACAGGGCAACCTATGGTTAGTGGCCAAAATATAATCACTGGACAAACTTCGGTTGGAGGACAAAATTTTAGTGGGGGCCAACCCCTAGTCACTAGAAGAAATCTAACTGGGAGGAAACCCCTGGTTAGTGGATAAACAACAAGTGGAGGACAACCTTAATTTATGACTTATAATATGACTGGAGGTCCACCTCCAGTCATGGGAAAACCTTCGTGGGCACGTCACACATGGATACCATCAATATGGACTCAAAACACATGGGGTTATACATACCCAGGTCATCAAAATACGACAATGAGTCAAACCTATCAAACTAATCCAAGAAACCGTTACCCTAGCATACCCTACCCCAGAAACACAAACACTCCATGAGGTCAACAAACCTTTCCACTGGTTGGAACTCCAACCGACGGATGTGCCCCTCCCCCATCACTGCCTCCACCACTAGTCTCACCACCACCTCCACCACATGTCCCACCTCCATTCCCACCATCCGGACAACCCCCTCATTCAGCAAGACCCCCTCATGGGGGAGGAGGACCTCCATCTAGTCCAGCCCCCAACATTGGAGTACCTCCACCATATGTTCAACCCTCTATGGGAGTACCTTATCATCAATCGATCTATGGTCCTAATAGTACTCAATTGCCTTACCAATATTACCAGTACACAAAGCCAAACCAACAGTAACCATTTCTTGCTGCTTTACATATGCCAAAGATGTTGTGTTTGACCAACGATCCCATTAAACATGGCATGAATTGGCCACCCATTCTTGTGTAACTACCACCGTACATACCCAAGTTTGATGGAAAAACCGATGAGGAGCCCAAAAACCACATAATGGCATATCATTTGTGGTGTTCCTCAAACTCATTCATTGATTATTCTATCCATTTGAGGTTATTCTAACGAACCCTCACTGACATAGCCGCTAAATGGTATATTGAATTATCACCACACTCTTTCTCCGACTTTTGATCCTTCGCTATGGATTTTCTTACACATTTTAAATTACCGATCCGCTATGAAACTGACACGGATCTTTTAACTTCCCTCCAGAAATCTACCTCCACTCATATTTTTGATCATATTCACAAATGGATGGGAAGACGTTGGCTCATTAAGGATCCCATTTTGGATCAATTATTGGCTAGTTGGTTTACCAAATCATTGTTTCCTATCATATCTAAAGACATCACTATGAGAGGGGTTGTTACCAAAGAACAAGATATTGCACATGCCCAGTATTAGTCTTGGTCTACGCTCAATATGACACTTTATACGACATAATTCCCAGTTACCCTCGCCCCACACATGACCCAAAGAAACCACCCATGGGATCACATGTCGATGGCATAATTGGTTCTGTTAATACCCATCCTACCACTCAATTGGATCGATAAAAAAACCATATGGTGTCAACCCCAACCCTATCACATGTTGGTAATGCCACCAATAATTCACCCAGTCCTGCTTCCACCATAGAGGTGAAATTAGTCCAATCTGCTTCATCTCCAAAATACGATGGTAAGAAGAAAAACAAAGGAAAATCCAAGAAAAATTTGAACTAGTAGGAACACAAAAACAATATAGACTCTCCCAACACGAAACCAAAATGGAAGGCCAAGTATCCATGCTTACTGTGCGGTAATGACCACTTCTAGAAAGAATGCCCACATCGTGAAGAAGTCCAAAAGTTCCTCCAAGGAAACCCTATGCCCGCAGTTTTAACATACCCCTTACCCACACAACGACAACAATTGGTTGCACAATAATCCACTCCTTCTCAAGGAGAACCATCCACGACCACTCATGTTCTCATGTTGCGTAGTGAAACCATTAACTTATCCATCGGGGCATGTACATATGATTCTACTCCCAATAAAGAATCTAATAAAATTAATACTAAAAAATATTCCACATCCGCATCCACTATTCCCTCGTCACAAGGTCCTTTGACCATAGACAAACCTATACCAGAGGCAGTATTGCGTCCACCCAAAAGCACAATTTGAAAAGCAATTTTCAACCCCAATGCTCGGGCCTCTAAAAACTATAACATTGTAGAATATCTAGCCCAAGGACCATGTGCTATGTCGACCCTTGAAATCTTACAAAACTACCCTAATCAACATAAGAATTTGTTATCTACTATTGGAGCAGTGAATCCAGAATCATCTAACCCCATCATGTTTAGATTGGACTACTTTAAGCTGAGGCTTTCCCACCAACTGACATTTCAAATCATCACCAATGTCGCTGGAAAAAGCATCCATCGTACTGTCTTAGATAAAGGAGCCTCTACTTCTGTAATGTCCTTATCCTGCTGGAAAGCCATTGCCTCTCCTGAATTGAAGTGATCCCCTACCACCCTGAAAGCATTTGACAGATGTGGATTCCAACCACAAGGGATTCTACAATCCTTAACTATCAGGTTGGGACACAAGACTGTTTCCATTAACGTGGAAGTGGTCGCAACATCATTGGATTACAACTTATTTCTTGGTCAAAATGGGCCTTATGCCATGACTGCGGTCACATCTTTCGTCTTACGCATTGTGCAATTTCCCCACCAAGGGAAAATTGTCACTATCGACCAACTATATTTTTGTGCAATAGACATCACAACTCATCCTGTGGATAGTATACCTCTTTTTGGGAACTCTTCATGAATATATGAGAGTGTGGGGATAGGAATCCTTAAAGGCTCATCTCTGATGGGAGTCTTTCCAACACCTGATACCCAATCACATGTTGCCATAGTGAAGATGATCTCTTCCATGACCCCATCTTCTTTCAACTTAGTAGATCCTTGGATTATTCTCGATCCTATTGACATTGATTCGATTGGAGCCTAGATGCCTCTCAACCCAGCTGAAGCTACTTATGATGCTATCCAATATATGTCTGATTCACTTAATGACCATCACATGGTGGCATAAAACCCACGCTCTCTACCATCTTGGTTGAAATTTTCCTCTCCATCGCTGGATCATCTCCTCCAAACATTCCCCTCCGATGAATCCATCATGGAGATTATGAGCTTGGATGAGCTTCCATGGGAAGACCATCACCATCAATTGTCCTTACTCCTGCCTTTAGATATGGTAGAGAATGCGATTCAAACTATTATTTCACTGAATGTTCCTTCCAACCCTCAGTCTCCTATTCTCACCCGAGATATGGTAACCGAAGGGAATTTGGAAAACATTACGCCTACAACTACCATTGACATCTTAGTGAAACCTAGCATTGTGGAGCATATCTATATTGGCCAAACTTGTTCTTTTGAAGAACTCAAAACTTATATGGCCTTGTTCAAACAATTTCGCGACGTATTCGCATGGAGCTATGAAGAAATGCCTGGGATTGATTGTAATAACCCTAAAAATAGAAAGAAAAAAAAAATCTTCTTCTTGCTAGTTTTCCTATCATAGAATATATATACATACATTAACTTCAGCACTGTGAAAAGTATTGGTACTTGCATTCGGTATTTAGGAGTTCAAAAAAAAGATTCCTAGCAAGGTAATTTCTATCGGTTTTTCTTTTGTTGCGGAATTACTTATGATGAGTATACTTGTGTGAAGTTCAGTCATGAAATAATACTAGCAGCCTCTTTTCCTCCTATATAATCTTTATGTATGTTTAAAATGTCAATTGTTTACTTGTCAATTCTCAGGCATGATGAACCTAAAAAGGGATGTTGTAACACCTTGAAACCTTGGGGTTGTTCTGAGCACTTCTGGTAGAGTTTCTGAGAGGTAAGGTGTGAATGGGTGGAACCTATGGACTTACTTAGCATTTTGCTAATGCATAATTATTTGTCATCTTTCATGCAGGTGTCCTTTGATGGCCATATGGTTGGAAACTCCTCCATGTAACAAAACTTCAAATGTGGAACCACCCCTTGTGCCAAATGAAGGGGTTGAGATCTTAGTCTTTTTGTATTAATAAACCAAGTGTATTTGACCTATGCAACGCCACCATATAGTTTTGTAAAAATTCGCAAAAGGGTCCTATTGTGGTAGTTAGATGTATTAATGTCGTACATGGTAATAACATGGCCTTTGGCCAGCTGGACTAAGGCCTTAGTGAGGGTTACACAAAATTTGACAAGTTGTGGTTTCACTTGGTCTTTTTGCTACAAGGATTTTAGCTCTGTTTATGAGGTGGTTGCGCCTAGCCTGAGCTACGCTCATGGCCAGGGTAGGGTCTAGAAAACACAAAGGCAATGCAGAATGTTATCCTATAGGTAATTACATCCCTGGTTTAACACTTAAAAAAATTCCCTATCATTACTTCTATTTTCTTTTGAATTGCATAGACCCTAAGTTCCTTTTGCTTTCATTCACTGACAGGTATGGGTTACTCTCTGCGTGGACTAGAAGGGGAACAATACGAACTGTACAAAGCATTTGGACTAGTAAGTCCTGGGATTCTTTTGATCCTTCACACCTATCTATCTCGGTGGTTTGGAGAAGGTTTTGATAAGTTTGTATTGGGGGGACTCGTGATGCCTCTGGCTCACTCAAGTTTTGGAGTCTCCAGAGTGATCGCCTTTGGAGTGACCAGGTGTTTCAAGTACTCGTTGTAATATTGTTTCGATGGGTGAAGCTTCTAAAGGTTTCTAAGTTGTTGTGGATTTTTGTGAGTTGGTCTCGGTTGTGTTTGAAATACTCATGCCGGTGTAAATATGGGTTCTTATTGAAATAAAATACACTCTTATGTATTTATTCATGGGTCTCGTTTTACTGTTGGTAATGTGGAATAGATTGTTGCGTGTTGATATGAGACTCAATGAATGCGTGAATGCATCGGTTCCTTGGGTCTCATGTAAGAATTTATATGTGTCTAAAAAGAAATGCTGATAGTACTCCCAGCCTGAAGATAAATGTTTTGCTCCTCTGTATGGAAATATTCGGTTCAAATGTTGATGTCAATTTATACTTCTGTCTCTTATCTAGATTGTTGAATGGGACCCGGGCCTTTGAAATGCTCCCGGGATTCGATACCTAACCTGGCCCTTTTAAATTGAATAGTAGGAGACACCTATCGTTTGATTGTGGGATTCGACCCTTGAGTCTGTCAGGGTTTTAATGTTTAAGTGTAAGTTTTATGAGCCTGTATCTGTTGTGTTGTGAGCTTGTAACCCTTGAAATTTCTACTGTATTTCGCTACAACCTTCAATAATTCGTGGGTGCTGTTAATGTTTCCATGTTTAGTTCCTAAATGATTTACACTATGAGTTTTGGCTCTTTTATTACTACTGTGTTTCTGGAATCGCTTGTAACCTTAGCTACTAAATGTTTTGCTTTCGGGGAAAGATATGGGTCGAGGTTAATACTACGCTATAGGATTTATTTTGATAGTAGGGGAAAAAGTAACAACGTGGGTGGGGTTTGATCTCTTGACCGGTAGGTTGATACGTTTAAAGAAAAACTATAGGTGAAAACTACTTGTACTGGGTTGTTGAGATTTGGAATGATAAACGTTGGGGTTCAAAAGTCTATAATGTGGGTTTTTAAGAAAAAGGGATGGAATGCCTGAGTCTATGTTTGCAATTTGTCTCTCCTTGAAATGCATGTTGCATTTGTCTCTTTGTAGATTTGGATGTTGGTAGAATCATACAAATGTCTTATAATATGGAAGTATACCTAGATTTAAAGAATAGAAAGAGATAAAGAATATTGTTATCATTTCTATTTAATGTTTTTCAAGCATAGAGAGAAAATGACAAAAATGATTTAAAGATAACATAAGGGATCCCTGTACTACGAATTAGTAATACGATCATACAGAAAAATGTAAGTATTTAAAACAGTATAGTAACTCTAAGTTTGCTCCTAGGGTGTTGCCTATCACAGGCTAGCTTGGCTAGACCTGCTAGACCCTCCACTGGGTTCTGGGCAGAACCTCGAAGTTTGATAATATTGGTGATGAGAAAAATGCTGCAGTATCAATTCAAATTTTAAAATCCTAAGTTTATTACAACTAGAAAATGGAACAATGATTACTACATACCTGGATGCATGCGCACTCGATTCCTTCTTGTGGAATCCTGGCTGCTTGGCATTTGATTCCTTCCTGTAGAAACCTGCACACTAAACAATAATTAATGCAGGACCTGTTGTATGTAGCTAACCTATTAGGGTGATTTCCTCAGCTAGATAACTTTGGGTCTATTGTATTCCTCCCGACCATGATCCTACAACCATTCCTGGTTCTATATGGATCCCCCCAAGTTGGATTCCAACATGCAAAAGAGATAGAGGACCTAGGGTTCTGCTGGTTCGGTTTCTTGGAGCAGAAGTCTTTCCTTTCATTGCCATCAGAGAAAGATGATGAAAAAGATAGATGATCCTCAAAACTTGGGATCTGCCCTCTTTAAGTAGGGGAGTCTTTAATTATGACTGTTGGAGTAATTGGTTTCTTTAAATTGATTAATTAATATTTAGAAGATATTATTTAATAAATATCTAGTCCTTTTGAACTAGGACTTTTCCCATTGTTTAACTATAAGTGATTTTGGTTTAAGCTCTCCATAATAATTATAATAACAATAATTATGATAAAAATAATTATATTTCACTTAACTATTAATACCTTATTTATAATATTAAATAATGCATAAGCCATCTATAATAAATATATTTCATAATTAAATAATGACACATTATTATTAAAGCTTTCAATAATAACATTAGCCTTGAGGCCTTTATGCATGTTAGTCGTAAAATACTACTGGTAATTATCTTTTATTAAATTAGGTATCTTCACATGATACTTCTTTTAACTTTTAAGGACAAGGTCCAAAACTTTCAATGGTCTCAGTAAGCTTGGTTAGGTACCTCTAGGCTCTCTCTTTGCATGTCGGATTCCCTCGTTTAACACGGTATTTCCCGCAGTACTTGATGATAGATAAAAGATGAATCATTTAATCAAAATAAAATAAGTGTGATGGAAGAAAAAGTGCTATTCAGAGTCCTTTTGACTCAACACTTTGAGATCCAGTAACCCCGAGTGCTCTTCAGAGCCTTTTAACTCAACACTCCCACATGGGCGTTACGCTAGTGTAATTCTAGAGCCTCTTCTCAACACTAGTGCTAAAATGTGGTTGTGAGGCACATCTAGAGTATTTAAGTTTTCTCGGATCTGGTATTCGTTTATCAACCTTGGAGTGCTCCAAGGCTTAGGCCCAACACTCAATGTACCTCAGGGCTTACTCCTAGTACATAAACATTCTTCTAGGTACATCGAGGATTATGCCCAATACGTAGGTTATATGTGTGTTTCTGAGTCCACGCTCAACATACTCATAAGTCAAATCATGTAAAAGCATAGCTCTGCACAGTAAGTAACAAAAGATCATCTCAGTATATTAGGGTTTGTACCCATATCAAAGCTGAAGAACATCATTACAACATTGGGGCCTTTTTGCCCAGTATACACTCAAATAAAGCAGTCAGTCAAGGTTCATTCCTGATGTGTCAATATATATATAAACGAATAAATCATAGGTGCTAGGGCTCATGCCCAATACTCCAAATAAAATATAGGTACTGGGGCCGTGGCCCAATATAACAGCCAAAATAGTTAGTCCAAAAATTCAGGATATTACATTGATCTTGCGAATGTTTTCCATGAGATCAAAACTTATCCCGACGCAAAACCTATATGGAAAAAAAATCCATCCAGTACACCCTCGAAAAGATACAAAAATTAAAGTAGAAATTGAAAAGCTGTTGAAAATTGGTTTCATTTACCCTATGATCCCCTTGACAGATTGGGTCTCTAATATTGTTCTTGTCACAAAAAATAAGGAACCATTAGAGTATGTGTTAATTACAAGGATCTAAATAGGGCTTGTCCCAAGGACAATTACCCTACCCCATTTATCGACCAAATTATTGATAATTATGCCGATAGTTTCATTTTCTCAATTATGGATGGATTTCCTAGCTATAATCAGATTGAGATCCACCCAGCAGAGCAACACAAGAGTATGTTCATCTTCCCATGGAGTACATTTGCGTACCAGAAGTTACCTTTTGGCCTAAAAAATGCTGGTGCTACATTCCAGCGGGGCATGACCTATTCCTTTCATGATATTAAGGATTTTTTGGAGCCATACCTGGATGATCTTTTAACTCATTCCAATCATTGTGAGTTTCACATCGATCATATGACTACCCTACTCCTCAGATGTCAACACTATATGTTGATGTATATGTAACTTCGGAATGTATTTCAACTATGTATTTATTATATTCCTATAGAGATGTTTTATCCCTCTATATGGAAGTGTCATCATTTGTATTGACAAATCTCGCAAGTATGTTAACTTGCCGATGGGTTATTAGACCACCTGATGTGGGTGTCGGCCCTGATTAGATTAACCATGGGTTATTAGACTGAGTTAGACAAGTCGGCCCCACTGGTTTATTAGCCAGGTCAGGACAAGTAAAATAAAGATCGACAGATCTCTATTTGATCACTTCATTACTCATCTCTACATCACTCAGAATGTGGCACACTAGTTGAGGAGGAGGAGTAGCTGCTAGAAGAAGACTATCTCTGTACTTGGGATGTACTATTTCTCTATCTATCTCTGAGGAAGTTGTGGGGTTTTTCACCTTAGGGTTTTCCCCATGCAAACTCTGTGTGTCTATTGTCTCTTATGTTTTGCATATTGTGATGATTGATATGCATTGATATACTGTACATGTTATTTTCTCAATAAAGATCCTAGAGTATATTGAATTAATGCTCAAAAATTAACATGGTGTCAGAGCTAACCTGAGAAGAAGACATTGTGCAATGGCGGAAACCAGGGTTTCTTGTTTATTGGGTTTCTCTCAACAGATTTTGGAAAAGCAGTATAGTAGATTGACTCTACTCATCAAGGAGAATCTATCTGTCCAATCAGAATTCAATTCTAAGAACTTTCAGTTTTGGCCAGGTAAAAATTAGGGTTTCCTCAAAATAAGAATTTCTGAAATCTGAAGACACATATGGAAGCTCCTTGGAAAAATCGAAGTTTAGAGCTTTGGATCGAGATTTTTGGCTAGGTAAATCGCCGGGAAACTCAAACCCTAATTTAGGGTCCTCCTTAGTGAATCTGAAAAGACTAAAAGGCATTTCTGAAGGGTGAAACTTTGCAGAACTCAAATTCTGAGTATACCAGGCTAATCAGCTCATCAATGTGCATCTTTCTATCCTTTCAGAAAGTTGAAATTCACATTTTGAATTTTTAGGGTTTCTTTGACAAACCCTAATCCGAGACCAGATCCAGTTTTCAACAAATCAAGTGGTAAGATCTAAATATTTTCTATTTCCATTTGAAGTACTCTTTAAAGATGTCTCACCACACTAAGCTTGAAGACAAGCTTGAAGGGGATGATAACTTCCGAGCCTGGAAGTATAGGATTGGGTTAATCCTGGAAGAGAATGATTTGGACTCATACATAAAAGAAGAGGTCCCTATCCCAGAGGATGAAGAGGCTAAGATATTGCATAAGAAAAACTTGGTCAAGGAAAAGAGAATCATTGTTGATTCTATCAAAGACCATCTCATTCCACATGTGTCATCTCTAAAGACACCTAAGGCTATGTTTGACTCCCTGACCAAGCTATTTGAAGGGAAGAACATAAATCAGAAGATGACTCTACGGAATCAATTGAAAGGGGTCAAGCTGTTGAATGAAGAGACCATTCAATATTACTTCTCCAAGGTCTCTCAGATCAAGGAACAACTTGAAGTTGTGGATGAAGTAGTGGACAATGGTGAAGTTTTTATGACCACTCTAAATGGCCTACCTAGGTCATGGGACTCTTTAATTCAAGGAATCTGTGCATGAAAGAAATTGATCTCTTTCAGTAGACTGTGGGAGGGATGCTCTCAAGAAGAAGCAAGGCTTGTAGCACGAGAAGAAAAGATGGGAAGTGAAGCCCAAGCTCTCATAGATCACACCAAAAGAAGTGTAATGTCCCCATTTTGACCCCCTTTGTATTAAATCGTAAATGATGTAAATATTGTAATTAATCATGGTGAGGAGCTCAAGGCCAAGGCCCCACCGTTGATTTAGCGTTTCATGTATCGGCAATTAAAAATAGATGCCTACGGTTCTTGTGCGAGATGGGCACAATGTATATAAGACATCATGTAATTATGAATTTTCAATGAAAAACCCACAACCGGCTATGCGATGCAACAAAAGAGATGGGGCATGGTTCTACAAGGAATAGGGAGGGAAATTATTCAAACCCTTGAGCCAATAGTATTAATCCATGTGTCAATGGGGAAACCCATAAACCACCAACTACCCATTTTGTCTCATGTACCCAATCATTTAATTTTTCCAAGAAATTGGTTAAGGCAGTTAATGCCTTGGGAATGAAAGAGTATGGGCAAGCCATTTTCGTGCATGGGCAAGACATCAACCTGGAAATTCATGTTTTGCCTCCTTGTGCAAGAAATCACCCACGAAATGGTGCCCAAAGCCATTCTGAACAGGCAGCCTTTGATCATTCACGCAGGGGGGAGTTAGCTGGGGTCTTTCTATTCACGTTTTTCAGCAAAATCCTGCATTTTTCCATGCCTGGAAGTCCGTTTTTGTATATATAGCAGCCTGGGAGAGAAGGGCCACGTTTTGGGGACTATATGGAAGTCGTTTTTGCCCCTAAATGCCCAAGGACGTTTTTCTGAAAACGGAATTGGCTTCCCTGGGTTGTTTCCCAACTTCCCATTTCGTTTTTGTGGGTTCCCACGTTTTGCTGAGCTAACTAAAACCCCATCTCATGCATCTACCTGTAAAAACGTTTTATCCTGCCCATGATTGTGTTCTGCTGTGGAGTGCATCCTCATTTTTGGCTTGAACCTGTGAATTGAAGTTTGGAGTGGTAGTGGACAGAAGTAGCTTGATAAACCTAGTGGGGGGGACAACCTCTCAAGAAGATCAAGAGGGCTTTGGTTACTCTTCTATGCATGCCCTGAGAGCACTAGATAGGGAAGGTATGGCTTGAGGGACTGTACAGCAGTGAAAAGAATACTTCCTTGTGCTGGGTGTGTAGGTATTGTGGGTGCCAAGCTAGATAGATCTTGCAAAGGTTATCCCTGGCTCTATGCTGGAGCTCACTAGCTTAGCAAGTCTTCCCGCCCATGTCCTAGCAGCCTGATAATCCCAATTGCAGATTGGCTTGGCTCATATTGGTGTATGCTTGGCTATGTGTGAGTCTGTTGTTCCCTGATTCCTTGTAGAGATCATGCCCAGCTCGGGGGTGGCAGTGGTGCTGAGAGATTGAGGAGCACACTGGCCTACGGTTGGGTGGAACGTTGCAGTTGCATAGCCAGTTGCGTGGGACTACTTTTGCATAAGATAAGTATTCTCTTGTGTTAATTTGGCAATTATCATTTGAGGAATAATGGAATGAATGCTGGGTGTGCTATTGAATTAAATTCCGCTGTGTTTTTCTTATGATTATGCATACCATATGATCTTTTATAATTCTGCCAAGGTCTCTGTTTAATGACTGTCACAGAATGTTGAATGTATGTTAGATATCCGCATGATTTACTTTATCTCTGTTGAGTTCTATAGCATGCACATGTACATGTCCTTGTATCAATGAGTTGATTTTAATAAATATAGGGCTAATTGCCCGGATTGAGCACTATGATCCTCTCTATCACGATGGTATGATAGAGGGGACACTACATTACGGTATTAGAGCTGCGTTGTAGCACTGGGCCGATATGGGCCAAATCTGATAGTAAAAGAGAAGAAAAGAAGTTAAGTTTTTCTTAAGAGTTTGGGAAAAATTTTAGTTTAAGTCTATTTTTGAAAAAATTTGTGTTTTAAGCCGTTTCGGGAAGTCGTTCCGAAATTTCGGAAAGGTTTCACGAACCTTCCCGCAATTGCGGAAGCGTTCGGCGAACCTTCCCGAAATTGCGGAAGGATTCCGCGAACCTTCCCGAAATTGCGGGAGAATTCAGCCAATGGCTTCGAAACAGCGGAGAAAAATGTCTTTAAGTGAAAAAAAAAAATTTCTAAGTGTCGGAATTTTTCGGAAAGAATTCTCTTCCGAAATTGCGGAAGGAATTCTCTTCCGAAATTTCGGAAGGATTCCGCGAATCGTTCCGAAACGCGGAAGAGTTCGGCGAGTCATTCCGAAGTTGCGGAAGACTTCGGCGAATCCTTCCGCAACTGCGGAAGACTTCGCCGAATCGTTCCGCAACTGCGGAAGACTTCGCCGAATCGTTCCACAACTGCGGAAGACTTCGCCGAATCGTTCCGCAACTGCGGAAGACTTCGCCCAATCATTCCGCAACTGCGGAAGACTTCGCCGAATCGTTCCGCAACTGCGGAAGACTTCGGCGAATCATTCCGAAGTTTCGGAAGCAATTAGCAAGATCGTTCCACAAAAGCATTTCCGAAAAAGTGCCCGAAATCGAGGAAGCATTCCGGCGGAAGCATTCCGCGAATGGCTCCGGAGTTGCGGAAGCCTTCGCCGAATGGCTCCGCAATTGCGGGAGCATTCGCCGAACGGCTCCGCAACTGTGGAAGCCTTCGCCGAATGGCTCCGCTCGGCAAATCGCCCCGCCATTGCGGAAGCGTTCGGCGAACTGCTCCGCAATTGCGGAAGCATTCGGCGAACTGCTCCGCAATTGCGGAAGCCGTCGCCGAACCGCCCCGCAGTTGCGGGAGCATTCGGTGAAGCGCCCCGCAATGGAGGCAAGCCGTGAACCGTCCCGACCATTGCGGAAGGCTACCGTAAACCGCGCCGCAGTTGCAGGAGCAATCCGTGAACCTCCAATCGCGGCAGGATTCAGCGAACTGCCCATTGCGGCAGGATTTCGCGAACCGCCCGATGAGGCGTGATTCCTAAAAAAAAAAAAAAGGGGGCAAGCCCCCTTGACCCCCTTTTTCTTTTCCCCTCATAATTCGTTGTTGTGATTTGATGAATTGTCAGTATGGCATGTTTCCACGTGCATGAAGTAAGTTATGAATTCTGAGAATATAATGCAGCTAACAATTGTGCTGATGAACACATTTCAGAGAGCCACAGTTACAGCAGGGTAACACTCTAGTTAATACAGTTGAAAAACTTTGGATCTTGGTTGGGCCAAGAAATGAACATCATGAATGACGCACAGGATCCCTATGAACCTGAGACAGACGCCAAGGGGGAAAATATACAGGTTGAAAATGCTGAGACCGAATCTAATGGGAGAAGAAATCAAGAGACCCCTCCAGATGTTGCAGCCACCATGAGAAGCCTAAGGGTGGAGTTACAAAGCTGTAGGGAAGATAATGAAAGGATGATTAAAGCTCAGGAAGAACAAAATCAACTGAATGCAGCCATGCTACAGAGTTTGACAGACATCCAAAGGCAAATAAACTCTGGGCATCAGATATCAAATCCCGAAAGGGGTGGGAGTAGCTCTAGAAGGAATTCTCGCAAGAGGGCCAGTAGCCCAAGAAGAATTTCTACAGATAGCACATATAGTCCAGAAATCTCTTCTAATGAATCATCTGACTCTGAACAGTCCATTGAGGGTTCAGGCTCTTCGTCTCACATGAGTAGGAGGAAGAAACACTACAAGAACAGTTCACATGGGGAATTTAAGAAGGCAAAACCTCCTACATTTGATGGAGAGGTAAAATCTGGTCAAGAAGCTGAAGCTTGGCTTCTTGGGATGAGGAAATACTTCCAAGTCCAAGACTACTCGGGAAATATGAAGACAAGGGTAGCCATCTTCAACTTGAACGGAAGAGCATCTATATGGTGGGAACACACCAGGCAAGTGAAGAGGATCAATGAACGGAAGATTGTGTGGAAGCAGTTCAAGAAATACTTCAAGCAGAAGTACCTCTCTGATAGGTACTATGATGATAGGATCAAGGAGTTCCATGAGCTGAGATTGGGACAATCGACCATGGAAGAATATGCAAACAAGTTCTTGGAGCTGCTGAGGTATGTCAAGTATATTCGAGATGATAAGGTAAAAATTCAGCGTTTCCTAAGTGGACTGCCCCAGTCATATAAAGATAGAATTGAGTTTGATGAACCTCGAACTCTAGAGGAGGCCATAAGAAAGGCCAAGTATTGCTTTGATCAAAACAGAAGCAAACCAGAATTCCATAAGGCATGGAAGGATAAGAAAAATGAGAAGTTTGATCAAAGGAAGAAGGGGTTCAAGCCGCCTCAATTCAGGAATCAGCAAAGGCAGCCATCACAGGTTGTGACTAAGCCAACTAGGATGATGGGGGACAAGCCAAGAGATCCAAAGGAGCCAAGAGAACCACTTCAATGTTGGGGTTGTGGAGGAGACCACATGCTTAGGAACTGTCCACATCGGAATGGGAATGCAAATCAAGTTCACAACATCCAAGGAGCTGGAACTGTGGGTCAGGTGGCGAGGACAATCCCTAGAATCTATGCAGCAGTAGAAGACCGCCAGGCAGATCATCAATCAACTGTGGTTGAAGTTGAAGGTAAGATTGTCAAGCAATCTGTTTCTATTTTGATTGACCCTGGATCCACTCACAGTTATGTCACTCCTAGAATTGTTGAGGTTTGTGCTTTCAATAAATTAAAGCATAGTAAATCATGGTTAGTTCAACTAGCCACTGGAACCAAGAGAAAAGTTAGCGAAATAGTAGAGAAATGTCCATTAGAGATGGATGGGCTATTCACTTATGCAGATCTGAATATTTTGCCACTTGGTTCCTACGATATTCTCATTGGAATGGATTGGTTAGAAGCACACAGGGTTAAACTTGACTGCTACAATAAGACATTTGAATGCATGGACGAAGAAGGAAACCCGAGGGTTGTAAAAGGTGTTCCAAAGGTGACTTCTGTTAGACAGGTTTCGGCCATGCAGCTGAAGAAGTTCTGTAGGAAGGGATGTCAATTGTATGCAGCCCACATTTTAGAGGCAACAGAGAATGAAACTCTGAAATTGGAGGACTATCAGGTATTGCAAGAATTCAGGGATGTTTTTCCTGATGAGATTCCGGGACTCCCTCCAAAGAGAGACATTGACTTTACAATTGAACTCGTGCCAGGAGCGGCACCAGTATCTAAGACACCGTACAGGATGAGTACCCCGGAATTGCTAGAATTAAAAATGCAATTACAAGAGTTGCTGGAAAAGAAATATATTAGGCCAAGTGTGTCCCCGTGGGGAGCACCTGTTCTATTTGTGAAAAAGAAAGATGGAACACTCAGGTTATGTATTGACTACAGGCAGTTGAACAAAGTCACAGTGAAGAATAAATACCCATTGCCCCGAATTGATGACCTTTTTGATCAAATGAGAGGAGCAAAGGTATTTTCAAAGATTGACTTGAGGTCTGGTTACCATCAGGTAAGAATCAAAGAAGAAGATATTCATAAGACAGCCTTTAGGACGAGGTATGGACACTATGAGTTTGTAGTGGTGCCATTTGGTCTCACAAATGCACCAGCTACATTCATGTGTCTCATGAATAATGTTTTTAGCAAGTATTTGGACAAGTTTGTTCTTGTATTCCTAGACGACATTCTCATCTACTCTAAGAATGAAGAAGAGCATGAAGAACATTTGAGAATGACAATGCAATTACTAAGGGAGCATAAGCTGTATGCAAAGTTGAGCAAATGTGACTTTTATAAAGATAGAATTCATTATTTGGGTCACATCATCTCCGACGAAGGAATATCTGTAGACCCTGAGAAGATTGAAGCCATTATGAATTGGCCAATTCCAAGGAATGTGACTGATGTGAGATCTTTTATGGGCCTTGCTGGTTACTACAGGAGGTTTATCGAGGGATTCTCCAAGGTTGCAAACCCAATCACTTCTTTGCAAAAGAAGGGGATAAAGTTTGAATGGTCACCAAGATGTGAGGAAAGTTTTCAACGGTTGAAGAATCTTCTTACAAGTGCACCTATTTTGAAGATTGCAGACCCGGAAAAAGATTTTGTGGTGTGTACCGATGCATGCAATCAAGGACTTGGAGGATTTCTTATGCAAGACAACCACGTGATATGCTATGATTCAAGAAAGTTGAAGGAGCATGAGAAGAACTATGCTACTCATGATATAGAACTTGCAGCCATAGTACATGCTTTAAAGATGTGGAGGCATTACTTAATGGGAAGGAAATTTGAGTTAAGGACAGACCATTGTGGTCTGAAATACTTGTTTGATCAGCCAACTTTAAATGCTAGGCAAGCGAGATGGTTGGAATTTTTGTGTGAATTTGATTTCGAGATCAAACACATAAAAGGGAAAGAAAACAAGGTGGATGATGCACTCAGCAGGAAGGTACGTGAAATGCATGTGGCAGCGTTTAGTACTTGCCAACCAGATTTGAGGCAGCAGATTGTTAACCATATGGTTGAGGATAAAGTGTATGAGCAGATAAAGGGCAAATTGCAGCAGCAAAACCTTGAAAGGAAGTATGAGGGCTATCATTTGGAAGAAGAAGGACTTCTTACTTATAAGAATAGAGTCTATATTCCAAATGCGGCAGGTTTGAGGAGAATGGTTATGGATGAGATCCATAAAGCTCCATACTCTGGTCACCCAGGATATCAGAAAACAATTGCTACAGCAAGGAAATATTATTTCTGGCCAGGCATGAAGAAGGATGTTGCTGAATACATTTCTAAGTGCATGGAATGTCAACAGGTGAAGAGTGAACACCAACATCCAACAGGTTTATTGCTTCCAGTGCCGATTCCAGAATGGAAATGGGAAGTAATCTCCATGGATTTTATTACAGGATTGCCAATGACTAAGAGACAGCATGATTCCATCATGGTTGTGGTGGACAAGTCAACAAAGGCAGCACATTTTATACCGGTTAAATCTACACATAAAGCCGATGCCATTGCAAATATTTTCATGAAGGAAATTTTCAGATTACATGGGTTTCCTAAGGCAATAATTTCTGACAGGGATACCAAGTTCACTTCTAACTTTTGGAAAGGCCTCTTTGCAGATTTGGGTACACAGCTAAGCTTTAGTACCGCATACCATCCTCAAACAGACGGGAAAACTGAAAGAGTAAATCGGGTGCTTGAAGACATGCTCCGCATGTATGTAATGGACAAACCATCCAAGTGGGAATATTATCTACACTTGGTGGAATTTGCATATAACAATGGACAACAAGCATCGTTGGGAATGAGTCCTTATGAGGCTTTGTACGGCAGAAGGTGTAGGACACCAGTGACTTGGGACAATCCAGTGAACAGAATTGTACTTGGGCCAGAATTGCTTAAGGAAATGGAACAAGAGGTTGCAAGGATCCGGCAAAACTTAAAAGCAGCCCAGGATAGACAGAAAAGCTATGCAGATAAGCATAGAGTGCATAGGGAATTCAATGTTGGGGATCACGTATATCTTAGAGTGAGATCAAGGAAGAGTTCCTTGAAGCTTGGGAGCTGTGCCAAGCTATCACCTAGATATTGTGGGCCATTTGAAGTGCTCGAAAGAATAGGACCAGTTGCATATAGACTTGCATTGCCTGCTAGCACTAAAGCTCATAACGTTTTTCATGTCTCTTTGCTTAAGAAATATGTACATGATCCTAACCATGTGATTAATTGGGATGTGATCCAGGTGGAACCCGAGGGAGAATTCCAAACCGATCCATTGTGCATCCTAGACAAGAAAGTAACATTGCTCCGGAAACGACCCATCGGACAGGTAAAGGTGCAATGGAAGCACTACGGTCCCGATGAGGCTACATGGGAGCTGGAGGATGCCATGAGGGTGGCATATCCATTTTTGTTCAATTTTGATGAGCACTGAGGACAGTGCTAATGTAAGGGGAGGGGAATGTAATGTCCCCATTTTGACCCCCTTTGTATTAAATCGTAAATGATGTAAATATTGTAATTAATCATGGTGAGGAGCTCAAGGCCAAGGCCCCACCGTTGATTTAGCGTTTCATGTATCGGCAATTAAAAATAGATGCCTACGGTTCTTGTGCGAGATGGGCACAATGTATATAAGACATCATGTAATTATGAATTTTCAATGAAAAACCCACAACCGGCTATGCGATGCAACAAAAGAGATGGGGCATGGTTCTACAAGGAATAGGGAGGGAAATTATTCAAACCCTTGAGCCAATAGTATTAATCCATGTGTCAATGGGGAAACCCATAAACCACCAACTACCCATTTTGTCTCATGTACCCAATCATTTAATTTTTCCAAGAAATTGGTTAAGGCAGTTAATGCCTTGGGAATGAAAGAGTATGGGCAAGCCATTTTCGTGCATGGGCAAGCCATCAACCTGGAAATTCGTGTTTTGCCTCCTTGTGCAAGAAATCACCCACGAAATGGTGCCCAAAGCCATTCTGAACAGGCAGCCTTTGATCATTCACGCAGGGGGGAGTTAGCTAGGGTCTTTCCATTCACGTTTTTCAGCAAAATCCTGCATTTTTCCATGCCTGGAAGTCCGTTTTTGTATATATAGCAGCCTGGGAGAGAAGGGCCACGTTTTGGGGACTATATGGAAGTCGTTTTTGCCCCTAAATGCCCAAGGACGTTTTTTCTGAAAATGAACTTGGCTTCCCTGGGTTGTTTCCCAACTTCCCATTTCGTTTTTGTGGGTTCCCACGTTTTGCTGAGCTAACTGAAACCCCATCTCATGCATCTACCTGTAAAAACGTTTTATCCTGCCCATGATTGTGTTCTGCTGTGGAGTGCATCCTCATTTTTGGTTTGAACCTGTGAATTGAAGTTTGGAGTGGTAGTGGACAGAAGTAGCTTGATAAACCTAGTGGGGGGGACAACCTCTCAAGAAGATCAAGAGGGCTTTGGTTACTCTTCTATGCATGCCCTGAGAGCACTAGATAGGGAAGGTATGGCTTGAGGGACTGTACAGCAGTGAAAAGAATACTTCCTTGTGCTGGGTGTGTAGGTATTGTGGGTGCCAAGCTAGATAGATCTTGCAAAGGTTATCCCTGTCTCTATGTTGGAGCTCACTAGCTTAGCAATTCTTCCCTCCCATGTCCTAGCAGCCTGATAATCCCAATTGCAGATTGGCTTGGCTCATATTGGTGTATGCTTGGCTATGTGTGAGTCTGTTGTTCCCTGATTCCTTGTAGAGATCATGCCCAGCTCGGGGGTGGCAGTGGTGCTGAGAGATTGAGGAGCACACTGGCCTACGGTTGGGTGGAACGTTGCAGTTGCATAGCCAGTTGCGTGGGACTACTTTTGCATAAGATAAGTATTCTCTTGTGTTAATTTGGCAATTATCATTTGAGGAATAATGGAATGAATGCTGGGTGTGCTATTGAATTAAATTCCGCTGTGTTTTTCTTATGATTATGCATACCATATGATCTTTTATAATTCTGCCAAGGTCTCTGTTTAATGACTGTCACAGAATGTTGAATGTATGTTAGATATCCGCATGATTTACTTTATCTCTGTTGAGTTCTATAGCATGCACATGTACATGTCCTTGTATCAATGAGTTGATTTTAATAAATATAGGGCTAATTGCCCGGATTGAGCACTATGATCCTCTCTATCACGATGGTATGATAGAGGGGACATTACAAGAAGCAAGTCCAAGAAGGAATCATCTCATAACAGGAGATATTCACACCACCATCAACATAAAGATAAGAAAGATCTCATATGCTTCACATGTAATGAGAAGGGTCATTTTGCTTCAGAATGTCCTAAGAACAAAAAGAACAACAACAACAAATTCAACAAGAAGAGATATCATGATCATGCTGCTGAGGATGATGAACCTCCAAAGAAGAAGGCTAGAGAAGAAAGTGATGATGATGACTCATCAAGCGAAGAAGAGTATGTTCTAATCTCTACTCTCATAGGTACTATTTCTCATGGTTGTAATGATTGGCTTATTGACAGTGGGGCTTCCAAACACATGACTGGGTTAAAAGAATTTTTTGTAAATCTATCTGAACATGAATCACCCCATAAAGTGAAACTTGGTGATGACTATCAATACCCTATCAAAGGAAGTGGTGAAGCCTCCTATAACCCAGATTCTTGTAAGTATGTGAAGATGAAACAAGTTCTTTATGTACCTGGACTCAAGAAAAACCTACTCTCCATATCTGCATTGGATGCAAAAGGTATGAGAGTTTCATTTGTGGATGGTCAAGTTCTAATGTGGCCAAAGGGAAAGACCATAGATGATGCAGTGGTGATTGGAGAGGAAGAGGGATGATGGTATAAATTGAAGGGACAACCTGAACATGCCATGGCGCATGATTCCATGGAGCCAAGTGAACTTTGGCATAGAAGACTTGCACATATGCACTACAGAGCATTACCATAAGCAAGCAAGGATTTAGAGGGTCTTCTTGAAATCAAGACAAAGCATGAAGGTGTTTGCAAAGGATGTGCAAAAGGAAAGAACATAAAGAAATCATTTCCAAGCAGTGAAAGCAAGGCTAAAGGAATCTTGGAAATCATCCACTCTGATGTATGTGGTCTGATGTCATCCAGTTCTCTGAGTGGGTATGTTTACTATGTCTCATTCATTGATGACTTCTCCAGGAAGACTTGGGTTTACTTCTTGAAGAACAAAGATGAAGTATTTGATAAATTGAAGGAATTCAAAACCTTGATGGAGAACCAAACTCATAAGAAGATTGTGTTGAACCTGCAATAATTAATTAATGCAAATACTCGAGATATCAGAAATAACAAAACTCAGAATCACTTTTATATTGATCACAGGCCACTTCGAGGGGGAAACCTCCTTTGAGCAAGCTCAATACAATTAAATTCACGGTGGCTTCATTGGCCTCAACACACACTTATATACTAAGTCTATGCCCAATACTACGGGTCAAAACCATGGGACATATAATACTACGGGATGACTTACAAAGCATATGCATCCAATACTATGGGTCAATACTATGGGCTAATATTAACTATGGATCAACAAATACCACGGGATGACTTACAAAGCATATGCATCCAACAACAATATACTAACAAAGTAAAGAGAAGGGTTGATACTGGTTCCTAACAAAGATCAAGACATTCAGATCCGCCAATGGCAGATAATTCACTTCAGGTGATTTCAAGAAGCTATGCAGTGATCGAGGAAGAATATAAGTTCAAGGATAGGTAATCCAAGAAGCAAAGATCAAGAAGGAGCACACTCTAGTAGTTTCTGCAAGGAAGCAGATATTCAAAGGGAGTTGACCTCTTCTCACCATCCATATCAGAATGGAGTTGTAGAAAGGAAACAAAGACTGAGAGGGAGTCAACCCTACAACCAAACAAAGATAAGTATTTTAATTGTCATTTCTTGCATATTTGTTTGTTTAAATAATATTGTTCAATGATGTATATGCTTATGTTCCTATAATTACGGTGTGTAATGAGCATATTAGGATAATTGCATTAATGAACAATATACTACTAATATGCATGTGATGGGTAAGTGGCCTATGGCACTGTACAACATTCCATTGCTACTTATCTAGAATGAAACCTCTTTGCTGACATGTTGGGAGTTATGCACACTCTTAACAATGTTCTGGTAGAGATTGGAAGGCATCTAGAAAGTTACGGGATATGGATAAATGTTGTATTGAAGCATTGGCTAAGATAACTGCATGATTGTATGACATATTTCTTTATGTGTAAGAATTTGTTCTGAAAACTATGAGATGTTTCTAATCATTCAATTTAACTTGTTTTGTAGGAAAGATCGTATACCTACAAAATAAAGACTACAACATTTGTTCCAGTAACAAAGCTATCTATTGAAGACATTAAGGATATTGAAGTTCCTAGGATTCGGGATGAAGTAATGGAAGAATGCCATGATCTGTCGATCATGAAGAATGATGTTTGGGATGTTATCCCAAGACATGAAGGGAAGTCTGTTGTGACTTCCAAATGGATCTACAAGATCAAGCATGCTGCAGATGGCAGCATAGAGAAACACAAGGCAAGATTCGTAGCTCGTGGCTTCTCTCAGAAAGAGGGAATAGATTATGAAGAAACTTTTGCTACTGTAGCCAGGTAAACTTCCATCAAATAAGTACTTGCTCTGGCTGCAGTGATGAAATGGAAGATACACCAAGATGGATGTCAAGACTGCTTTCTTGAATGGTGTAGTTGAAGAGGAAGTGTGTTTGGAACAACCACTCGGTTTTGAGACAAATGACAGGAAGTCATATGTGTGCAGGTTGAAGAAATCCTTGTATGGCTTGAAGCAAGTTCCTTCGACTTGGTATGGTAGGATGGACAGTTTCCTATCCAGTTTGGGCTTTACAAAGAGTAAAGTGGATTCCAACCTTTACTACAAGGTTGAGGAAGGCAGTCTTGTGATACTACTCTTGTATGTAGATGACCTATTTGTAACAGGTGAAGATAGATTAATTGCTGATACAAAAAGGAAACTTGCTGCCGAGTTCAAGATGAAGGACTTGGGGATGATGCACTATTTTTTAGGTATGGAGGTGTGGCAGAGTGCAGATAGAATCTTCCTTGGGTAAGGGAAGTATGCAGTAGAGATCCTGAAGAGGTTCGGAATGATGGACTGCAAGGCCATGGCCACACCTATGGCATCGAACCTGAAGCTTCCGTGTGATGCTTCATCTAAGTTGGTTGATGTCACTATGTACCGTCAGATGATTGGGTCCTTGATGTACCTGACGAACATGATACCAGATATTTGCTTTGCAGTGAAAACATTGAGCAAGTTCCTGACGGATCCCAAAGGTGTTCGCCTGGTTGATGTAAAGCATATTCTGAGGTACTTGAAGGGTACAGTTGATTATGGGCCTAAGCATGATGCGAATCAAAAGTTTAACCTGTAGGGTTATGTTGATTCAGATTGGGCAGGCAGTGCTGTAGATAGGAAGAGCACTTCTGGGTGTTGCTTCAGTATGGGATCAGGTGTGATCTCTTGGTTTAGCAGGAAGCAGTCCTGCATAGCACTGAGTACAGCCGAAGCCAAGTATGTTGCAGCTTGTTCGGTTGTTGTGAGGTAGTATGGCTTTGGAAGCTACTGTCTGAGTTATTTGATCTACCGCTAGAGGCTACTGGTATCTTTTGCGATAAACAGAGTTTGTATGAAGCTGTCTTAGAACCCGGTGTTCCACAACAGGTCGAAACACATAAAGATCAAATATCACTATATCAGGGATATGGTGCAGAGAGGAGCAGTGAAGCTCTTGTATGTTACGACAGATGAGCAGATTGCAGATGTATTGACAAAGCCACTAGCCAGAGTGAAGTTCAAGTACTTTAGAGAGAGGCTTGGTGTTCTTCAGATCGACGACACTTCGAGGAAGAAGTGATGGAAACATTTGTTGAAGCCATTCCAAGCATGTTGGAAGGAGGATCCTTCACATGGCTGTGGATGTAAGCGCTGGATGATGAGCATCAGGATGATGTTCTAGTTTCTGCTTTGTATGATCAGTTGGATCATTTATGTATTTATGCATCATGTTGGATGATGGATATGATCAGTTGGATCATTTATGTATGTATGCATCATGTTGGATGTTGGATATGATCAGTTGGATCATTTATGTATGTATGCATCATGATGGATGCGGGATATGATTAGTTGGATCATTTATGTATGTATGCATCATGTTGGATGTTGTATATGATCAGTTGGATCATTTATGTATGTATGCATCATGTTGGATGCTGGATATGATCAGTTGGATCATGTGTATGTATCTGTATATGTATCAGGTGGATACATTGTATGATCAGGTGGATCATGTGTGTTGATATGTATCAGGTATGATCAGGTGGATCATGTATTTGTATGTGTATCAGGTGGATACATTGTATGATCAAGTAGATCATGTATGATGATATGCATCAGGCAGATACTGTGTATGCATCCGGTGGATGCATTGTATGATCAGGATGATCATGGATGACGAGCTCCAGGATGTTGCTCCAGATGACATGCATCAGGACGATGCAGTGATGATGATTAGGATGATCATGTGTACATCAGGATGATGTATGGTGAGTATCAGGTTGATACTCTGTGGTCGTGGAATAGGTTGTGCAGATAAGTATATAATTTGTGCCCTGGGAGGTTTGCAGATAGTCTTTCGAGGTTTTTCCTATGGCATGTAATTTGTGCCCTGGGATATCTGGCAAATGCTCTTTCGAGGTTTTGCTTGGGAGGACATATAATTTGTGCCCTGGGAGGTTTGCAGATAGTATTTCGAGGTTTTTCCTATGGCATGTAATTTGTGCCCTGGGATATCTGACAAATTCTCTTTCGAGGTTTTGTCCTATGCCATGTAATTTGTGCCCTGGGAGATCCGATAGGTTGAGCTGTGTGCTCATAATCAGTCCTGGGATTCTCTTTCGAGGTTTTTCCATGACCACATGTAATAAGTCCTAGAGATCTGGACAAGATGAAAAAGGCCTCAGATGCTCTTTAGGGTTGTTGCTTGGCAAGACACTCTTTTAAGGTTTTGTGGTGGGGGTCACATGTAATAAGTCCTCGAGATCTGGACAGGATGAAAAAGGCCTCAGATGCTCTTTAGGGTTCTTGCTAGTCCAGGGACTCTTTTAAGGTTTTGCGACAATGACATATAATACTAGCCCTGGGAGATCCGACAAGTAGAGTCGTGTGCTCATAACAGCCCGGATGCTCTTGCAAGGTTTTGTGATGCACGTAATAAGTCCTAAGATTTCCACAGTATGGATAGTGATGATGAAGACTTGTAGGTGGTGGACCTACATCCAGTATGAAAAAGGATTAGCTCTGTACAACTTCCTATGACGAGTAGATTCAGAGATTGATTTAGATAGTAGCAGTAGTGATGATGACAATGTTCCAGAGAAGAAGACTTGTGCCAGAATATCTGTGTCGAGAAATACCTTCATAGTTAAGAGGGAGTGTTGATTTATATGTAACTTCGGAATGTATTTCATCTATGTATTTATTATATTCCTATATATATGTTTTATCCCTCTATACGGAAGTGTCGTCATTTGTATTGACAAGTGTCGCAAGTATGTTAACTTGTCGATGGGTTATTACACCACCTGATGTGGGTGTCGGCCCTGATTAGATTAAACACGGGTTATTAGATTGAGTTAGACAAGTCGGCCCCACTGGTTTATTAGGAAGGTCAGGACAAGTATAAATAGAAATCGGGAGATCTCTATTTGATCACTTCATTACTCATCTCTACATCACTCAAAAAGTGGTACACTAGTTGAGGAGGAGGAGTAGCTGCTAGAAGAAGACTATCTCTGTACTTGGGTTGTACTTTGGTTGTACTATTTCTCTATCTATCTCTAAGGAAGTTGTGGGGTTTTTCACCTTAGGGTTTTCCCCACAGAAACTCTGTGTGTCTATTGTCTCTTATGTTTTACATCTTGTGATGATTGATATGCTTGCTATGATTGATATGCATTAATATACTGTACATGTTATTCTCTCAGTAAAGATCTTAGAGTATATTGAATTAATGCTAAAAAATTAACACTATAACATATGGCTAAATCCTCACAAATACATATTTTGTGTGGAGGTTGCATGTCTCCATGACTTCATAGTCTCCAAATATGGGATCCACATCGATCCCATCAAGATAGAAGCCATCCTAGCCCTACCCCCACCTATGAGCATCACCGAAATTCAAATTTTGTAGGGGAAGGCAAACTACTTGCTCCATTTCGTATGTAATTATGCGGAGAAAACACAAGGTTATATGTGATTGTTAAAAAATGGCGTCCTATTTATCTGGGATGACTATGCCCAAAGTGCCTTTGACAATCTCAAACACACCATTACTCACACACCCGTGTTACAGCCACCTCATTATACCAAGGATTATATCCGTTATCTTACTACCTCTACCTCGACTATTGGTATGGTTTTAGTGCAGGAAGATAGAAACGTGCAAGAACATGTGATTTATTACCTTAGCGAGGGTCTTATTGACTCTGAAACTCGTTATTCACAACTTGAGAAGTTGGATTTGGCAGCAGTCATTGTTGTCCAGCAATTCGGTCATTACATTCTGCTCCGTACTACCACTATCACTATCGATTCCAACCCTATGTACCATGTCTTAACTAGGCAAGTACTAGGGGGGAAATATTCAAGATGGATCGTGATTCTTCAAGAATTTGATCTATAGTTTGAAAATGAAAAATCCAGAAAGTCATTAGTATTCACGGAACTAATTTGTGACCTTCCCCGTATTGATCAAGATTCTGATCCCATTGAATCTCTTCCTGATGAGTCATTGTTCTTGATCAGTACCTTTGATCCATGGTACGAAGATATCACCTTGTATCTCCAAACGCAATGCTTCGTGCCTCACCTATACTGCGATGAACGCCGTCATATCCGTCATCATGCCAAATATTATCTAATCATTAGTGACACCCTCTATAGACATGGCATCGATTTGATCTTGCGGCGATGTTTGACTCACAAGGAGGTCGAGCATGTTCTGAATGACTACCACTCGGGGGCATGTGGTGGTCACCTCTTTGGGATGGATACAACCCAGAAGATCTTATGCACTAGATACTTTTGCACATCCATTTTTAAAGAGTGCATGGAAATCATTAAGAAGTTTCCTCCATGCCTGTTTTTTCATTCCAAAAAGCACACTCATCTTGCCCCTTTACATCAAGTTATTGCCATCGGTCACTTTGCAAAATGGGGCATAGATTTCATTCAATGTAATCCTACCTCATTCGGGGGGAATGGATACACTATTGTAGCCATTGACTATTTCACAAAATGGGTTGAGGCTATGCCTACATATAATGAAGATGAGAAAACCGCCACCCTCTTCATGTTCAATCATGTTATTGCTAGGTTTGGGGTTCCATGAGCCATTGTCACAAACCATGGATCAAATTTCCAGAACCAAATGGTAACTGGACTGAGCACCAAATTGGGATTTCTCCATTAAAATTCAACCCCCTCCTATCCGCAAGCGAATGGTCAAGTAGAGGCCATCAATAAGGTCTTGAAAACCATGATACAATGCATGGTAGGGATCCATAGATCAAATTGGAACTTAATGCTCTTTTCATCCCTTTGGGCATATAGAACCTCCATCAAAATTGCTACTGGTTTCACTCCTTTCCAATTGGTATACAAAATAGAAGCAATATTTCCTATAGAATGCAGGATCTCCTCTTTGAAACTAGGCATCGAAATTTTGCCAAACACCAGAGTAAAAGAAGAATGCTTCCTATATCTAGCCAAACTGGATGAAACTCGCCATGATGCGGCTCTCTCCAATGAGGCACATAATAAACACATTAAATCTCAATACGACATGTTTTTTGAACCTCACATCTTCAACGAAGGCGATCTGCTCTTAACATATGACCAAAAAAAAGATAAGCTAGGGGCAGGTAAGCTCGAGTCCATGTGGCATGGGCCCTACATTGTGAAACATGTGCTAGAAAAAGGAGCCTATGATTTAGTTGAATGTGATGAGACACCCTTGGGGGAGCCTAGAAATGGGCTCTACCTCAAAAGGTACCATGCTTAGAAAAATCCTGCATAAGTACCCTGTACATTTTGTATATGATGTATATCTAATATGATGTGAATTTTTATTTTCATAGGTTAAGGCCTCATATCCATTGCGATTGCTTATACTATGTTCTGCTTGAATGCGAAGATGAAAACCTATTCAATATTTGTAGACGGTGCTAGTCAACATACTCAAAACCTCGCCTCGGTAGCTTGGTTGCTCTATTCCCCCAACTATGAACTCATACACTCAGGAGGAATTTGCCTAGGTCCCGCAACTAATAATATCACCGAATATCATGTGGTGATTGGATTTTTAACCGATGCATACTCCCTTGGTATGAACCACATTGTCATCTATTCGGATTCCCAACTGGTGGTATCCCATCTAAACCAAGTACACACGGTCCACAACCTTACACTACTTCCTATTTTTCAACGAGTAGTGTAAATTAACTCGTTCAATACCTACATATCCCAAGACATATGAATATGGTTGTTGATTCCTTGGCCAATTTGATTTTATTAACTCGCATTCTTAAACATTTTATTAACAAGAATAACATGTAAATTATGTATACATAAGCAACATGCATGATATCCATACACACATTGTATATAAAACCATTTTTATATTAAATATGACAAAATAAGTACTAAGGTGAAATATGAAGCTCATGGCTTCTAGTACAATCATCATATGAAGTTCATAGCTTTCAATACATCATCATGGAAAAACATTGAAGCTCATGGATTTCAGTATATCACTACATGGTACCTTTTGAGGTAGAGCCTAGTGTGTCATGACACTCTCGATAACATATCACCATATGGGCTACCCGATGGCGAAAATGTCCAATACTCATAGAGAAACCCACCATATGGCGTTGATAGTGTCGAGGAAGATCATCTAGAAACATGTCTTGAATGTCAACATTCAACCTCTGTAATTTCTCCTCGGTCTCTGAAAATATGTCACTCGTTTCTTGGCCATCAAAAGAAGAGTCCCTACCATCTCCTCGCCGTTGTATAGGGGAAGCTCCGGGTGGCCTCTCTAGCCCCATATCTGCACTAGTAAAACATAAGAGGTCTTAGTACACCAAAAAATCATATATTAAAAAAAAATACATAAATACTTGAATGAGCATGAGTATCTCTTCTTACCTATCTCGCACTAGACTGATCCCTCTGGTAGGGCCAAATTGAGATCTCCTCGGAATTCCATACCTACATAGGCATAATCGTCTACCATAAGGATTTTTTCTATAAATCCATCGAAATAAATCCGACCCATAACTATGGATCAGATCACCATGACGGCCAAATAACGCAGTCCACCTCTTCATGCATGGATCCTGTAGATCGGGACTAGCTATATCTATATGCTAAAGGAGGAAGTGAGGAACCCCATCCATAAAAAAGGATACCAATATAGACCCATAACCAAACTGTTTAGTTCTACCTATCTAGCACTTGGTCAGTTGGTCTTTCATAGTGCTCAAGAGGCTCGCACACCAGTTAAACACAATAGGTTCCATATAGGCTATGGAACATAACATATGAGACCTGGTTTCCTGATGGTGGAACTTAGTCCCTTCTACTTGGACCACTGTGAAGAGCACAGTCCTTAATGGTAGACTATGGAATTTTGCAATTGGGATATTCCCAGAAACCTTCCTAGTCTCAGGCTCACAATACTAGTTGATCATCTCATTCGTGTTTCCATCACCTCCACTCTACCAAGTGATCATGGCTCGAGCCCCTCTCCTTGAAAGCCCGCTCAAAAAATAAATTTCATCTACCTTGAGGGTAAGGATATGGGATCCTACTCGAAAATACTATTCATCGGGATCCCACATATCCACTAAATACCCCAAAAAATGCACTTGGGATCTCATATTTGGAGTAAGGAAGAATTTCTTCAAGCCACAGTCTTGAAGTGCCAGCATTATATTGGAATCATGCAACCCTTCCAAATCCTCCAAGTCATGATCTCGTTCATTCCATTATAGCACCATTTTCTTTGCTTGAAAACCTGCAAGACCAAAGATAAAGGTTAAAAACTCTTCATATCTAAGAAAATCCAAAAAACAATTGTGTGTTTCTCTTCTTTTGGGTCGCCTTTCATGGTTGACGTGACCTGGATTTTCCCACAGTGCATCATTGACGTTCCCAACCTTTTCACGAGTCGCGTTGATCATTCATGATACGGTTCCCGAAAAGGTAGGTCGCGTCGATCGGGGCACACATTTTAGGCCCCCAAACAACCCCAAATCTATAAAAAAAGCATGAAATTTGTAGTATTTTAGATTAGGAAATGAGAGAGGAAGGTGAAGATGATTACCTTTAGTTAACAGAGCTCAAATCCAAAACCTGGAGTGCCAACAATATTCAGCACCAATTTGCTACTACAAAGAGTTTTTTACCCTCGGTAAAAAAAAAAGGTAGAATGGTAAAATCAATCATTTTCACTCCCTTTTATAGAATTGAGGGTGAATATTTTAATGTTTTACTTTGCAATTTTTTATTATTTTTTACCATTTCAATTTAAGAGAGTCTTTGTTGATAAATTTCTATAGTTTTATTATTAACAACTTGCTGTTGAAGTTACACGTCAAACATAATAAATGAGTTATGGCTCAAATAGTCTTTTATGCTCAAAGGTATTATTGGAGTTCTCTTTAATCTCTTTTTAAACTCTTAAAGTATGAAAATATCGTTGAGTGAACTTGCTTCCTTTTATGCTCAGAAAATGATTTGAGAGGGCATCTATTCAGTTTAAGTTTACCCATTTTTCAGGCTAAGTAGTATTATTTACGAAAAAAGGAATACCTTTGTCAATCATCCACTAGGAGAGTTCTTCTAGTCATTATTTTACACTTTTTTGAGCCTAAGAACTAACTTTACGAATTTTTTTATCGTGGAGTCCGCTTTTGACCATTGCAGACTCTCTAAACGTGAAACGTCACCAAGTTTTCCTTCTTTGGACTTGTTAAAATTTAACATTGAAGGGACCTTATAGGGTCGAACCCCCCCTTTCTTAGGTTCATAAAACATATGCGATCAGACTCTTCTAAAGGATGAGCTATATCGATCATATGTTATCTTCCTCGAGCTCGTTAATAAACAAAGAGGTACTAGTCAATCATGACAAGAAATAATGGAAGGGAAATGCGTCTATATTCACATGTATAGCATCCCTTGTCGCCGTTGAACGTGGTACATGTTTGTATTTCATCCAAACAACTTGGTAATCAAATTTTCCTTGATTCAAGTCAAGTTTGTGACTCTCTGTACTCATTTGGGTCATCCAAAGAATACTCTACTCATATTGCATCATGTTTTGACCTTCGTTTTACCAAGTCCATGCTGCCAAATTATTAGTCGTGCCATAAAATGTTCAAAGGAAGTCCTCTGTTCAAGTCAAAATTTGCAGTTATTACTCTTAATGCCAGTCGGTTCGGAAACAATTTCTCAATGACACTTGTCCATACGCCTTGTGTTATTCCACACTCATTTGATTTACCACTCGAAATATTCTTCCTATATTTATTTCATGTCGATCATGTGGGATGCATCATGGACCTCCTTTGACGAATCTATCCCTATCGACGTCTATACATCATCTAGGGATCAGATTTAGAAACTACCTAGTACCTTGAAGCATGGATGCCTCAATGGTAAGTTTTCTCGCTTTCGACAGTGGGTTTACATCATTGACCTCCGAGCGAATGATTCCACGAATGTTTGACTCCAGCGCATTTATTCGCATTCGTTGGGATGTACTGAGATACCTTGGGGATCATTATCATCATTGGTGATTTCCCTCGTGCTTGTTAATGGTTCACATCATTGACCGGTAATCAAGTGGTTTCTACCATTTTTGAATTCAACACATTGTAATCACATGGTTAGATTTGTATCGCTTTGGGAATGGGTTGAAGACCCTGGGTTGTTCTGATATCTTATTATTACACCCAGGTTGCGATGGATATTTGTAGTAGGTTCCCACACTGATGTTATAGTAGATACTTCATTGTTGTACTATCACATAGATCCACTCTTGTATTGGTCATGGATGTGTCATTATCTCATCATGGATCTATGATTGTATCTTAGTATCCATGATTGTGTTTAGTCATTCAGGTATGGATTTGCATTGTATTTTTTCTGGCCATATCCTTGGTTGGTACCAGCATGGATCTGCGGTGTATTGGTCGATAGCCATGTCTTGAGTCTGTGAGATATTTGGTTCTGAAATGTCAAAAATTGTATTGCAAATCCTTTGATCATCGTTGTCAGTTCTCCGATCGATGATTCTTCTCTCTAACAGTCACGCCAAAGTACACCACCTATCGTTTTTCTTTAGCTTTGTACATTGGGGGTAAATCTGTTAGACGAAAATTTCATCACCCATACAAAACCCTATGATCTTGAATTTCCACAATCCTTGAGGTCACTTTCATGGTGAATGAGCTATGATTGGTTTTCCCTGCAACTTAATATTTTTTGTGGCTTCGACTCGCCTTTCTTTGCTAGCAGCACGTGTCGAAGTCCATTGATGTAGTCTACTTCATTATCAATCTGCATCGATGATGTAGCTTGCATTCATGTCAAATTGCACCGATGATGCAACTTGCATTCATGTCAACCCGTGTTGAGATCATTTGGTGTGTTTTTCTCAATATCTAGGTTGCATTGATGTCCCATGGCAAAAATCCTAGGCTTTCGAGAATATTCTAGACTGAAATCTCGAATCTTGGCCTTTCCCTCCTATTGTTATGGATCTGGATCAACTTCCACCATTGAGTGAGATCATATCTCATCCTCTGTCTATCTAGATTGTCCTCTAAAATGATGCTTTGGGTCATGGGTGAGGGAGGAGGAATATTGGTTGTAAGGAAATGCTGCAGGAAATTCTCTAGGATTCTAGACTCTTGAAATTTTGGATTCAAGGTGAAATTGGCTTGTTGGAGCAAGAAGAATTTATTGGAAGGAAGCTACAACACTAAGGACTAAACATTTATAATTTATTTCTATCTTTAATTAATACAATTGTATTTTCCTTCCCATACATATGATGTTCTTGATGGTGTATTGTGAGATTCCTTGGTCACTTGCATTAGTCAATTGTATTGTTTTTAGTTCACTTGTTGTTTTCTCATTCCGATCTTTGGTAGGTTCCTTTGCATGTGAAGTTGTATCACGGCTACTCTTGGATCATTACAACGACCATTATATTAGTGGTATGTATCTGTTATACTCGTCCATTGTTATCATTTGATTGACTTAGGTGGAGGTTTGTACAATTTGTTCCCTTTGGTTCTAGATCTGAACCATTCATACTACATACCTCGATATTTGTCTGCATCGATTGAGAAATCCTATAACAAACACTGTTCATTAAACACGTGAATGTAGTCGGAGCATTGGTCAAGCCAAATAGTACAACCAAGAGCTCATAATGCTCGTACCGTGTTCTAAATGTTGTTTTATGAACATCCTCGTTTGTAATTCTTACTTGATGGTACCTAGACCTTAAGTCAATCTTAGAGAATACCGCAGCTCCCCGTACTTGATCAAACATATCATCTATGTGGGGGACTGGGTATCTATTTTTAATATTCATCTTATTTAATTGTCTGTAATCAATATAAAGTCTTAAATTGTCATCTTTCTTTTTAACAAACAACACTGGTGCTCCCCACAGAGACACAATCGGTCTTATATATTTCTTATCTAACAATTCTTGCAATTGTAATGTTAATTCCATCAACTCAGGTGTATTCATTCTATAAGGAGCCTTGGAGGCAGGCACTACTTCTGGTGTCAAATCAATGGTAAAGTCAATATCCCTCCTTGAAGGTAATCCAAGTATCTCCTATGGAAACACATATTTAAATTCATTTAAAAGAGGAAAGTCTTCCAATCTAGGTTTTTTTTTTATCATCATCATTTTCAGTGATATGCACAACAAATAATTTACATCCTTTCCGAGCACACTTCTTTAATTGCAAAGTAGATATTTTTCTAGTAAAAACGTTTTTAGGAATCCCTTTAACAAGTCTATTTTCACCATTTTCATCAATACAAGTGGAATTTCTCTCAAAGTATACAACTGTATAATTTTCTAACAAATCCATGCCAATTAATACATCATATGATCCTAATGGAAAAATGTTTAAATCTACCTTTGTAACCAAATATTGCATATAAATTTCACAACTAGAAATAAAGCTAGTTACCTTTCTTTTTGTTCCTGTGGCTAATTGCACTAAACACAACTTTTCTAAATCATACTTCTTCATTTCACACAAATATACTAACTTAGGAGATATGTAACTTAAAAAGTAGATCAAGAATCAATTAAGATAGAAATAGGTTGTCAAATATATTACCTTCAACTTCGACCATTGAATTTGGTAATCCACTTGATGATTGTCTAAATATGCACTTATCTTCGGTATATTCTAAGCAACCTCTCCTACTATGCTTGCTTCTTAGAGAGTGTGGATACTTCGATTATCCTTCTTATGAGAAAACTCCCAATAGAAATGACTCTCCCCACAACCCCAACAATCGAAGGGTTCTATTTTTATTTCTTCCTTTTTCTTATTAAAGAGATTATCTTTATACTCAGTTTTAATTAGCTGTTGTCTATCCTTAAAAGTATTCCTCTGAAAATTCTTATGTTTATTGAAGGGTTTGAATACTCTTCTTTCAAAATTACACCCTTATATTTTCTTGAAATTATAAGGATTTTCATGCTTACTTTTAGATTGATCATCAGTTAATTTGGCCTTCCTCATTGCTTCATATAAATATTTTTGGTTATCAAACTCTAATATGTCTTTATAAAAGTTAGGTAAGCAACCTAGGAATATTTGAATTTTAGTTTTTTCTTTGTTTAGGTAAGGCACGTATCTTAACAAGGATAAGAATTTAGTACAAAAATCATGCATTGACATTGAACCCAATCTTAACTTATATAAATATTTTTCTTTTCCCTCATAGTAATACACTAAAAGATACTATTTTTTAAACTCCTTTTAAACCAATTCCAACTAAATTTTATATCATTAATTCTTTCAGCTCTTTCTAAGTCCTACCACCAAATCTTAGCCTTCCCGACTAGATTGAAGATTGTCATTTTATCCTTCATAGAATTGGAATAATTATACATAGTAAAGTATTTCTTCATCCCAAATAGCCAAGCCTCAACTTCTTCTCCATTTTTGACTTCACCGTCAAAGGTAGGACGTTTTATCTTTTTAAATTCTCCTGTTATCTCATCTTTATATTTTATCTTCTTCCTTCATCTACCCTCAGATTTTCTACTAGAATATTCTAATTCAATAGTTATAAATCTTTGATCAATAGAAGGGCATTCAGAGGAAGAGTTTCCTCCTTTACGTTTCTTTTTACATTTATCCTTAGACACTTCATTTAGTTTAAACAATAAGACTTCATTAAAATCTTCCCAAGTTCTCATTAACCTCGCATGCTTACTTTTAAAGTGATGAATTTATGCTTGTAATTCTCTTACAGTTTGTAGAATCTCATTTGAGTTATCATTCACATTATTATTGTTTTGTTGTTCCTCCTCATTAAGTTCAAATCATATAGGTGGGGTTGGGGATAGTCTTTCGACCATTTTTTCTAGCAGTTTAGTAAAACAATTTTGTTCTATACAAGTAAGAAGAATAGCATACAAACATAATTAGTTTTTCTCTAAACGTGAATGGACACCATGAGGCCAAGTTTCGTAACCTAAGCTATGATACCACAATGTAACAACCCCAAATTACTAAAAAATTTAAAAGATTTTCACTGAACATAATAATAGCTAGTAATTTGTATAATTTCTTTTATTTCAAAATAATACTAAGCATATATTATTTTCTAACTTGATTATATTTTTGGGAGTTATAATTCTGTTCCATTCAAAAGGTCATATTCATACAATTATAACTCATCCTAGTTATATATAAATGATACTTTATCCACACATACGAGAATTCATTGGTAATTCCTATTACTTTCCAAATATGCCCTTCGGGGGAAATCCAATAATGATTCCAAAAATATATATCTTTCTTTTAAATTGTCTCAATCTATTTCAAAAGGTGACATCTTTATCTCAACATAGGCAATCCATCTTACCAACTATTTCCATGGAATTTATTTAACATATTACAAAGGACGATTGCTTACAATTTTTCAGTACATAATCAATAAGAGCAATTTGTCACAATTGCAATTAATGTCGTAAACTTATATATCTATATATGAATAAGCATGACAAACACAACGTTTTACTTCCCAATGATCACAACATATATGTATACACATCTATGAGTAGACACAATAACTACTAGGTTTAACTTTCCAATGATCACATTGTAGACATATGTGTGTGTGTATGTGTGTGTTTGTGTTTGTAAACATAATAACCATTATTTCCAACTTTTTAATATTAAACATATGCATAATTTTTTTTTTAATAATCAAAACTCAATATGTATTCTTTTAACAAATTCTCAATTATTTATATCCAAGGTCAATGACTAACAATAGTCCCCTATGTAAATAGGGCAACCTCATTCAACTCAAATCTCACTCTTCGATTTAATATATATATATATATATATATTCTCATATTATTATTATATACATTATAAGATCTTGAGGACTTCTTGTCCCATTCATCACATATATTCCCACTATGGCAATAGAATGTGTTTTTCCGGGACTGTCGGCTTAGGTCAATTAGCTCGACTAATCCCGTACCGCAACAAAGCATAGGTGTTTTTGTACTAACCACCTATTAAATAGGAATGAAGGGATTTGTTATTAAATGCATACCAACTTCACAGGTTAAGTGATTCAGTCAAATGTAACTTTTTCGTGATGTGGTACTCAACAGATTGATTCTAAACAACTAAGAGAGCCACAGTTAGATAAAAGGATCCAAAGTTTTGACTAGGAAGCTCGTGCGCCGACTAAGTAGGAGTTTGTCCGCTCAAAGTATAAACCTTGAAGATTCACAAATATATGAGGATATCAATTCTAGTAATTTTGAGATTGAGAAGGTATATAGGTCGTTAGTCCTTCCATGGATTTCGACGCCACTGTGTATGGTTTAATGCAGACAAATCTTGATATAGATCACTCCAAGAAATGTTGGTCCTTATGATTTATGCAGGATCGAAAACGTTTAGAACAAGGTTGTTGCTTGTCATGGGATAACAGAAAGATATCATATCCCTTAGTCGTTATAGTATAGAATCTTAAGTTGTAAACAATAGACAATACTCAGAGATCAAATCCCTGGATTCAATGCTCAATATAATTTACACAATCGTAGATACACAATTTTTAGTTTTGAGATAGTTCGGTATTCCACAAATTGATTTTGAGGGATGGTTTGCAGAGATATGTATATATCTCATAGATCCCCTATTTCTTAAACATGGAATTGTTTAAGTTTATACATGCATAGAGTAAAATAACCATAGCTTGTCTTCCATACAGAATCAATAACAAGACATCCTAACCGATTTCTCAAATTTTGAACAGAGAGAAAATGGTTTAAATTAAATTTTGCTTCTGTAATTTCACAGAGGAATTGAATTCATATTTATACCGTTGATGGGAGAGATCTATTTGAGATTTATGTTTTTATGGAGAGAAGTTTTAAAAATTAACTCTCTTCAACCATTGGGTATGACAGAGTTAGACTCTGCTCGACTCTCAGAGGATCGTTTTTCCCTCAATTCGATATCGTGAAAGTCAGAGCATAATCTCTGATCTCATTTTTACTTAAAAAAAATTAAATACTAATTAAACTCTCTGTATCCCCCAAAGGTTTTGAATACAAAATCGTAAACGATTTCTAGTCCATAGAAAATCGTGTAACAGGTATTTTAAGTTATTGGTCAAGGAAAATATTGGATCTCTTGATTTAATTAAACCCACCGCTTGATAGATTAACAATGACTCTCTCTCTCTATATATATATACTTATATTTATATTGTAGAACCATTCATCCTAGATTGAGTTGCTATATATAAAATACAAGGATTTTACCCATCCCATAAACAAAGATCTATTCTCTGTTTTTAAATGATTTCTGGATTGGATTTGTATGTATAACAAGAAGAAAATGTTTTCCCATTTAATACACAGGGATTCACTCTCTACGTTAGATGATAGGTCCTCGAAGAAAGATATCTTACTCCATGGTTTACCAGAACGATCCTTTGAACAGGACATTCGGAAGCTATAAATAAAAATTATTATGATAGCACTCGGGAATGTAAAAAATTGAACAATAAAGTATACACTCATAACAAAATATGGTACAACATTATAAATTCTCTTATGATACCATTAACACATAAATAAAGATCTAAAAAATACCACCATGGCTCCATCATAAATTTTCATAATGAAAGACAATCCTATAAATAATTTCCACCATTAAAAATGATAAATTCAAACAACGAAGATACACTTACTTGAGATAATGGGGAAAGAATACTTGGAGAATTAGTTCCTTCCAACCATATGATATGACTGCAACATTGCAAGTCCAACTCTACCCCCGAGCTGGATCACCACCATGCATACAAGAACTAACATGCAAATATTCCACGCAACATTCTCTCCCAGAGTCTGTAACAAGCTCAATGATGGACTTACAAAAAAAAGAGAGAAATACTAAACTCATGCTCTCATAAAAAAATTTCTCCATGCACAACACAGTGTCCTGTGCTATCCCAGTGCACCAATTTATAGTTTTTTCCTAGGTATTGTGCCATCCCAATCAAATCTCAATCAATACTTCAATCCCTATGATTTAGGATCTTATGTGGTAGTTGAGCTTTTAGATTGGATTTGATTGGTAAAATATCTCCTCGTTGCTTTACACATGTTCTTTATCTCATGGTGGTGTCCCCTCATTCAATTGAATTCTCCAAGTATATTTTTCTTTTATTAATAATAAAATAATAATTTGTTGTGCAAAGTGTCACTCAAACCTCTTGTTAGTATTTTTTAGTTTTTTAAAATAACTCTTACAAAATATTTTTTTTGAAATGTTTTCACAAGTATTAAATCAAAAAATAAAATAATAATTTCTTGGGGTATCACGTGATACGTTTGGATTATATATGCACATACCCATGGAGAAGAGTAGTTGAGAAGTTGATCCAGCAATACTTATAATATCTGTCAAATTCTATATGTGTCACGGCTGGATCTAGATTACTAGAGCAAGCTTCAATTAGAATTTACCAAACATTGATAGGAAAATACAAGAAATATGAAGAAAATATTAAGTAGAACACAAGAGAAAAACACTCATGTGGATTGATCTTCCATTGCATTATTATTCAATATCATGTGTACAATATATAGATGCTATTAGGAAGAAAAATCAAGAGACTTAGTGGTGAGTTGAGTAGCTCACATTAATGCTAGGCTTAGTGGAGTAATTCCCCCAATCTATGACACTATGCCAAATGTAACATCTATATTGGGCCATAATGAGGTCCAATGAACCTATGACGAACATGAGGAAGTTATACAAGTCAATAAATGTAGATGGAATCATTATAAGGGTGAATTAGGTGGTTTAGGGATTTGGTAGGGGCCATTAAAGAGCATTTTAACGAAAACTAGTGCATTAGTGCCCTTGGTCCAACTTTATCCCTTAAAACAATGAATTGGTGCACCTGCCTCATTAAATGCATTAAATAGGGCACCTTTGACTCCCCAGAATAAGGAAATGGGCACACTCATGGACAAAATTGGCATTTATGGTCAACCACTAGTCTAATATGTGGACAAACCCCTTAGACTAGGCACTATGAAGCCAAACCATGGAACAACTTACATTAAACACTTGGAACCTTATGCAAGGATTATTAACCAAGTTCTAGATGGGAATTATGTTCCATCACTGCAGCTTAAGCCAAAATGGTTGTGAGCAATGAAAATTATTACCATGTCCCAAGCAACAAAAGATTATGGTCACCCTTTACGTTATTCATCCATGTAAGTGAGGAAAGAGGAAAAACCACATGGGCAGAATCCTCCTTCTAAAATGGATAGGAAATACACCAAAAAATAAACTACTCCAAAGCACAAGTATGTGTGAACTTGTGCATATGTCTGGAGGAACCTTCTTCTTGGAAAGAAGAGGAATGTGCTCAACTATATCATGTACATATACAGCTGCATGATGGAAATTGAAGCCATGTAGAGCAACTGCATAACATTGATAGTAAAGTGAAGGATTCTCTTGAGACTTGATCTCCGAACCAACCAGGGTTCCACATCCAAAAGATACTTGATATGCTTGAGAATAAGTGACCCCAAGTGAATGATAAGGATCTTGAAGCATCAACTTCTAATCATGAGAGTTGTAATCATCTCCAAGAAAGAGGAACAAGAGTCCCAATTTTGCCAATGTGATGCACAAGGCTTCTTCATCATCAAGTGAACTTGAAGAAATTCTGCTAGTCATTGTGTTGGAATACATAGGAAGCAAAAGAGTGTGAAGCAATGAGAGATCTTCACTTGAATTCCAAACTTCTCCTTGACCATCTTTCGAACCAATACTCTCTTATGAAGAAAGAATCTCTTCTAGAGAAGGTTCACTATGATCACCAATTAGAAACCCATATTCAACATTCGTAATAGAAGACATAGAGGAGAAATAAGTGGAATGGAGAGACATCTCTTCAACAGTATTGAGGTAAACATCTCGTTTTTTATCTTCATAAAAAACAACTTCACAAAAAACAGAGGAAGCCACAGAGGAAGAAAGTTGAGCAGGATCATTTGTTGAATCCGTATCTTCTTCTTCTTCTTCAATTATCACAACCTTTTGAGAAATGCATGAGGCCGAGACCTTTGGAGGGAGAACACATGAAGAGGTGTCCATTTTCTTGCTCTCCATATAACTAATATCTTCTTTCCGCATGCCAAAATATCTATCTAGATTTCTGCAAAGCTCAAATGGATACTCAACAGAATAAATGAAATAATGCATTCTCGGAGGTATAACTAGACACATAGTTCCATATGCGTTATCACAATCATTGAGCCAATCACACTTCTCTTCATAAGATTCTAGCTCGCTCAAAGCACCAATGGACACATCAAAGAGACATTTTCTCTTCAGATATGCACACATATTTTCTTTCCACTCATAATAGTTAAATAGAGAGAGGAGAGGAACTGCTTTCGAATCCATATTGAAGTTGTTGTAGGGACCTACAAAAAACACACTTGGAAATCTATTTTGGAAGCAAGACTAGAATCCCTTATGGCGCTTAGGGAAAATTTTAAGAACTCCCCCTAAATTTCTATGTATAATAAATGGACTAATCCCCATGATATATAGGAAAATATGAAGGCTATTTTATCGATTTTATATTTTGTATATATGTTTTTTTGGCGAATCTCTCATTGAATTATATAATTTTGTAAATTATTTGCAAATATTTCCCTAAATAATAAAACCTTGTAAAATATTGGCAAAGCTTTCACTAAATTATAAAACCTTGTGAAATCTTGGTCAATCTTTCAGAAAGTTTCTTCTTGGCAAGTCAAGACCCCATGCATTCCCAATTACAGTGCTATAAATGAAGTCCCATCCCCCAAACATGATGCCCCAAACACCCACAAAAACATTATTTCCACATCGTCGATCGTAAGCTTCATAATCCCCATGTTTCCTAGGGAAACTTTGGATCTTAGGTGATGGGATTTAGAACCCTCCTAAATGAAAATGGGTCACTATAATACCTTATAGTAAATATCAACTTCACTTCTCATGTGGACATTAAGAAAGTTGCAAAATGGTATTCAACCCATAAAACCTAGACGAATGTAACTTTGTCTTCAATTTCCATGCTCGATAGAAGGTGAAATTGCCTCTGACAATTGTTATTTTTAGAAATCAGGGGCGAATAAGAGTTGCCTAGTGATTCTTTTGGGATAAAAAAGGTTTAAATCCATTTTTAGAAGGGATAAATTATTTTATCTTGGCTCCCACTTTTAAATTTGATGGGGCTAACCTCCTATCCATTAAAAATAAATAAATAAAATGTGGGCTAATCATACCTAACATATGCTTAATAAAAAATTAACCCATTAAAAATTTAAAACCCCTAAATTTACCCCATGGGATAAGATTAGCCCATAAAATTTTCCTTCATATCACTCTGATACCATGTACAATTCTATATGTGTCACAGGTAGATCTAGATTACTAGAGAAAACTTCCTTTAGAATTTATAAAACATTGACAGGAAAATAAAAAAAATATTAAGTAGAACACAAGAGAAAAACATTCATGTGGATTGATCTTCCATTGCATTATTATTCAATAGCAGGTGTACAATATATATATTATCTCAAGAGGCAAAATCGAGATCTACTTAGTGGTGATTTGAGTAGCTCACATTAATGCTAGGCTTAGTGGAGTAATTCCCCCAATCTATGACATTGTGCCAAGTGTATCTCCTATATTGGTCCATAATGAGGTCTAATGAACCTATGAGGACCAAGAGGAAGTTAGGCAAGTCAATAAATGTAGATCAAATCATTATGAGGGTGAATTAGGTGGTTTAGGGCTTTGGTAGTGGCCATTAATAAGCAATTTGACCAAATCTAGTGCATTATCTCCCTTGGTCTAACCTTATTCCATAAAAAAGGGAAGTGGTGTGCCTGCTTCATTAAATGCATTAAATAGGGCACCTTTGAATCCCCATAATAAAGAAATTATCACACTTGTGTAGAAACTTGGCATTTAAGGTAAACCACTAGTCTAATATGTGGACAAACCCCCTAGACTAGGGGCTATGAAGCCAAACCATGGAACAACTTATATTAAACACTTGGAACCTTATGCAAGGATTATTAACGAAGTTCTAGATGAGAATTATGTTCCAGCAATATCTTTGAAAAACTAAACTGTATTTTCATTTGTTAAATTGCCGACACTACTTCCAAGCCATGTAATGCACATGATGTCATTAGGATGATTGTGTTTCACCTGCACTAGACCTTGGAAAAAATCTACGTGCATCAATTCTATGGCATTGGGTTCCAGTCCCACAACAATTAGCTCATTAAGGTATTTTAGTGCCTCATTTAAACCGCTTTGAGAAATATCAATTCCCGCATATCGGGATCTGCATTGCCCCCGAAAAGAAATGCCATTAGAAGTCTATGAAAACAGAAAACTTGAAAAAGAAAAGAATATTAGAACAAAATAAAGATCCAGTTGCATAACTTTCCATGGACATGTTTGATAGCATTGAGTAGGGTTGTGGTTTTGCAATCATTACCACAACCCAACTCGAGAAAGAAGCTTCCAGGAATAATGGCGTTGGCTATATCCATGGAATTTTCATCTAACAATTCCCATTCTACATTGAATAAGTAATAATTGTCGAGACGCGTGATTTCTTCATATATCTCTGAGCCCTTTGCGTCATAGTGTAAACTGGTAGGGATCTCCTTCTGCTGTGAGATGCAAATGAAAGAGATTTGCGGTCAACCCTTCGTTACAACTTAAAACATACACATATGGATATGGAAGACACCTCCCTTCAAGTAGCCCTAGGTTACAACTTATTCATGTGAATGCAAGAAACCTTCCTTACATTTATACGACGTTTCCTCCCATATAAGAAATCTGTTTCGATATTGCTTTATTTATCATCATCAAATTATTAACGACATTGAACAGTCTATTTTGACATTATTTCCAATTATTAATATACTGTCTTCTTCTTCTTTTAATTTTAATTTTAAAATTTAATTAAAAATATTTTTAAGAATAACTTTTTTTAAGTTTATATTTATGGAATTTTGAAGTAATAACCTTAAAAATAAATCTGGTCAGTTTTTTGGTAAAATCTAATTTTGGAATGTTTAAATTGAGTTTTTGAATTCATAAATATATTCAGTACTCTTGAATACTCCATGGCACTCAAATTATGCAATTTCTATAATTAATATATATGATATTATTTTTTTTTTTAAATTTCCAACCGAAAGAAAATAAAATAAGATGAAAAATATAGTAAAAAAAATTGAAAAAATAGATTATTTAAACTTAAAAATATAGTTAGAAGTGAAAAAAATTATATACATTAACAAAACATCAATTTCAAAATATAATTACATTAATACTTTAAAAATATTTATAATATATAAATCGTACATACCAATTGAAATGAATTCGAAAGGATTGATATTTTCAAAATATTGTTACATTAATGACTTTCAAAATATTTATAATATATAAAACTTACATACCAATTCAAATGAATTCAAAATAATGTATCGATATGGTATGGTGAATATAATATAGATACCATAAATTCTAAATGCTTAAATATATTTTAAAAATTTATGTTCTAAAAATTGAAAATATATATATATATATATTTAATTATATTAAATTAGTTTTAATAATATTTTATTTTAAAAATCATCTTAAATATATAAATTTTATAATTATATTAAATTAATTTTAATAATATTTTTTTTAAATCATTAAAATAAAACTATTATTAATATTATAAAGATATCATTAATCTTAGATCTAAATTATATTTTGTTTAAGCTTACAGGAAAAAAATAATATTACCAAGATTAGAACTTCTTAATGTTCTATAAACAATGAAACAAAGTAAAACGTTACATTCGTTTAATCCTCTAAAATTAAAATATATTTCATTTATATTAAATTATATAATACAAAACAGAATTAATACCAAATCTATCGATATTAAACAATAAAATACACTAAATATCAAAACCAAATTCCTCTAACCATGACCACTTTAGAAACATATAATTAACTAGCATACCCCCAAAGTGGGGGAAATGAAACGTCGAGAAGAACTTCAATATGTTGTAAAATGAGAGAAAGTTGTATGTACATAGATGGAGTGCATGGATTGAGGATTGTAATTTTACCTTTGAATGTAAAAATCACCATTTGGTAGGGGGAGTGTAGGGTTTCAGGATTACATGTGACATAGAATGAAGGTGTGCCTCTTATTTTTTTCGATGTGATACATGTGAACTGTCTTTCATCTTTGCATAGCGTTTGAAGGAGAACAATGGTGTAATTCAGACTCCTTTTAATGTTGTAGCACATGGCATTGTGTGAAGGTCAATCCTTGACATTTATTGTTACCAATGTCAGTCCTTGGGATTTACGGATAGTCAATGCCCAAATCCATCTTAAGGGAGATTTGTTTGTTATTACTTTGATTTATGGGTGGAATTGGTATGTGCTTTGGTTGAGGTTGGTTCCATGGAGAGCCAATGTATTTATCAAATGCCACGACGACATAGGATGGAAAATTAAAAGGGATAGATACAAGTGTGTATACAATTTGCATGACCACTCCAAGTGCACCATTTAATACTCCTGATTGGACCCATAAATTGCAAGATAACATTACTCACTTCCCAACACATAATGGTATTAATTTTATATGAACCATTGGTGAAATCGGCGATAGATCATGTAATAGAAATAGCCAATGCTTGGAGCATGTATTTCTTATGATTGTTTGCAAGAATGTTCATTGCAAAGAGATGGATTTTTATGTTAAAGTTTGAACGATCCTCTATTGACAACAACCTATTAGTTCTAGATTTGAGGAGGCTCTAGTCTTCCAAGGTTGGTGTAGCACTGTGGATGTTTGTCAAGAGATGTCGTAAAAATGAAACTGGATGGAATTTGTGCCCCTTTGATCCAAGATTGTTTCCAAATTGATTACACTGGTAAAGTATGCCAACAAAAACATCTGAATATTTGCTCCTGCATATAGAGGTTTCTCTTTTATAGGAATCTGGATCCCTACAAGTATAGTGGTTGCATGTATGTTAAATGTTGCAACTCCAATAGGGGAGAGGAGTAGTAATGGCCTATGGCTAGAGGCTGCTTAAGAAGGTAGGTCTTTTTTTATGGTGTTTATAAGGTAGGATTTATCTATGCCTGCAATTCCTTGGATGATCATCCTCAATGTCTCTTTACTTCCTTGTGTTTGTGAATGTTGTAGGACTATTTCAAATGCAAGTTGTTGATTGTGAGATAATGTATTTGTCTAAGTAGGTAGGGGAGTGTTATCTTGTATTACTTCCCCACTCCTTTGGTTGAAGTCAATGTAGTTTGGTGCAATCTCCAATGTATATGTTCATACTTATGGATGATTCCATGTATGGTTGGTGTCAAAATATTTGATCTTCAATGAATTAATTTTACATTACAATATATTTTTGCTCCATCATCTCGACACAATTGGGAGCACAACGATCTAATTTCTCCAGTAACTTTAACTTCCCAAGTTAATCATAATGGTTTGTAACAAAAAAATCATAACACTGGTACACTATAAGAAAGGACATGCTAAAACAAAGCAATGAAACAACATTAAGAACAAGATCATAGCTTGGGAAAAGATATGTTCATTCCCATTATTATAAATTAATATGTAGGTATAGATTAACAAGATGTTCCTTAATGCTCTATTTTGGTTCTCAACTAACTCTCTACACTACTTATCTATCTCTTGGGGCTTTTTATGGACCCCTTAACCCAACTCTAATAGAAAAGGTACTTTTTTTCTCTATTCATATTCACTCTTAAACTTCCTCAACTCTTTAACTAACTCTTATGATTTTCAACTGCCATCTCACTACTTGAATACATTTATGTTGCTAAAACTTCCTCTATGCACTCTCTTTTGATGCACATTTCTTCCACACACTCTCACTTTGCATGTTTCATGTCATGTCCCTTTGTGCTTTTCATGATTTTAGCATCTGAACATTATTTTCTTTGAATTTTTTACCCATATGTAGTGTGCTCACTTTTGTTATGATTTATTACGACACTCATTTAGCATGCCCACTGATACATTACTCTAAGGATGCCCCTACATCATATCTACTCTTTGACAATGCCCTTATCTAAGCCAAACTATGGATTAGCTTTGTGCTCCTCACATTATACATTTATCCCTTTGAGCTATTTTTTGAATGTAAGCTCTATTATATTTTCCTTATTTCTTCATACCTTTCATTGATGCTTCCTTTTCGACTTTGTTTCTTTTTTCCTTAATACACACTTTTTGTATTGTATTTAGGACTTATTCAAATTCACTTACATCCATTCAATGGGTCCCTGTGACCCTATGTGAGCCCACCATGAGTGAGCTTATCTATTGCAAATATTTTAATTGTAATATTGCAAAATAAATAAAAACAAGGCAATGGAATAGAGTTTTATGTGTGTGCATAGTTGAAGATGTTTGAATATTTTAAATTGGTTTTAAAAAGACTTAATTCTTGTTCTATAAATTAAATTAGTTTTAATAAACATTAATATAATATTTATTATTTAACAATCTCTCACATTTTAAAATGAAGGAATAAAACATGATCATATTTTATGTTTGATTTCAACTTTGTAAAATGTCGAAACCATGAGAGAAGCCTTGAGATACGTCGTACAAATATTGACATAAATAAAATTATGTTGAATACATACAATGTTTAACATGATATTTAATTAATTCTTTAGGAAAATTAAGTGACTTGAGATCATCATTCCGATGGTTGATGTTTAGTGCACTTTTTCTACTTCAATTATCTATATGTTAGCACAACAACAACATAATCTCTAATAACCTATTATAATGAGAATTGTTGTTTTGACAATCAAAATAATACTAAGAGGTATTGTGAACATATTAATATTGATTTTTTCTTTAAAAAAACCATAGTTTATATATTGAGATAAACCACATTGTACATAGATCTTATGATCTTAAAACATCAATGCCGAAAAATGAGGCATGATATGTTTCTCAGAAAGTAGGGAATTGTTAAAAAAAAGCTGTACATACTAACCAAAAGAGTCCTCATAATAACCATCACAAAACTGTTGTAAAAAAAAAACAAATAAGCCTAAAAAGGGTCAGGATCAAACACTATCATTTTGTCATCTATATTCTCTCATCTTTGTTAAGAACCAAAATATAAAGACATCAATAATAATTTTTACGACAATACGATATTATATGAAAATATCTTTCTATGTGTAATAATTGGATATAGTTTATGGGATATCATATACCAGTATTGTAACAAAACCCTAAACTCTAATGTGATGATAATTAAAGATACCCACAAAAGATGGATACTTAAGATATGTGTTAGTGGTTCATTGTAAATTTTATAATTTAGCAATAGTAAATATCAATTTACTCTATAATATAATTTAATGTAGTTAATTTTATAGATAGTTTAGCTCTCAACTATGCAAAAATAAAATAAAAGTGTTATCTTAAAAATAAATAAAAGTGTTTGAAAAAGTATAAAAAATGTATGGGGTTTGTTTAAAATAATATATATAATATATAATATATATAATATATAATATATATATAAATATTTTTTTAAATTAAGTAGGATTAAAGTTCAAGAGATAGTTTAATTGGTAGATGTTTATGTGTGAAAGTTTATGGGTGCTTGAGATCATTTTTTATTGAGGTTTTTTTATGACTGACTAATATTTTAGTTGCTAGTTATCACCGCCCTTCATTTAGAAAATTGAGAAGGAAGAAGAAATATATTGGAAACTAACAAGATATAACTGTCCTCACTTAAAACACCTAATACGTGGACGAGTGAAGGCCTATATTCTTTGGAAAAAAAGCCTTCTATGTCATGTTCCATGAAATTGTACACCATAATTCTAATCACAACTATATTTACGTTGGTATAAAGAATCCAATTAATTGTGATAAAAATATAGGTTGGTATGAAGAATCCAATTAATTGTGATGAAAATATAACTCACTCATAGTTGTGTTCTAAAAGCACACCCTTTTACATAATAAACCAAATAGTACTTTTTTATAATCATTATTAACACAAAAACAATATCAAAAGTTAAAAAAAACTTTATAATATAATGTCACTTTCTACATCTATCAATTATAGACTTAACAAAACTAAAAAGGAGTATGATAGATAATCCATTTTCCACTTGGCATTGTAATTAATAGAGCCATTCATAGTGTCCTTAGTCAAATTCATCTTGTCGATGTCTCTACTTTAATATCTTCTCCTTATATTACACTCATTGAAGGACTAATTTACATGTTAGCTATCAACGTTATTGAGTATGATTGACATTAAGCCTTCCTGTAGGTGACTCGCATTTAAAAAAATCTATGTTTTGCTTTCGTATCTCCATGGTTTGCCTTCTTAGTGCGGGTATCACTAATTTAAGAGTAAAAAGTAGCATAAGTGGGGGGAGACTACCTTGTGCACTATAAAAGATGGAGGTATCACTCATATCTCCTAAACAACATGATGATACTATCACGAACTCGACAAACCACAAACATATACGATCGGACTTGAAAATGCAGCTCCAACTTGATAGTGTCTAGATGATCTTCCGTGGGGCTCTTAGCATATTCATCAAGATGTTGATCAATTAATACGTTGGGATTAAGGTTGAAAATCTTAGAAATAAAGGTAAAAAGAAAGGTGCAATCTACTCTGAGATCCTTAAGAGGAACGTGAGGTAGGGCGAGTCTGTGGCCTAAACTAAAAGAAGGATAACCATCATTTAGGGCTAGCGGTGCAGGTGGAGCAGAGGAGGAGGATTTAGCGGCGGAGCTGGTAGTGGTGGTGGGGGAGAGGGGGTAGACGGTGGGTTTGGCGGATGTGCAGGAGTTAGCGGTGGATTTGGTGGAGGTGCTGGTGGGGGGAGGAATAGGTGGAGGGCTTGTTCCCACATGTGGCGGCTCCTCATAGGCCTTCAACAGACAACGATTTCCTGAGAGGAGGCGACCCCTTAAAGTATGTCTTCAACGTAATTAATAATTTATTGTGTTTTTAGATATTCAACTTTGTATTTGACGAGAACTCTATCGTAAAGAGAGTTGAAGTGTTGAAAAAGAAGTTAGCATTAGGGGCTCGAAATGACTTGGTGATTTATTATTTAAAAAAATTGAAATTGCTTCATCATGATTTATATTAATATCTATATGTTTTTAAATATAAGTTTTTTAAGATTTATTTGAATTAAAAAATAACACTTAAAAAAATATTTGTTTTAAAATAAAATTTAACATGAAATTTAAGATATGTTTGTAAATATTTATAAATGACATTTTTAATAAATTTAAAGAAATGGATGACACATGGTAACATGAAACAAGTGAAATACTTCAACATTTAACAACAAGCTATTAGTCTAAATCCTTAGATTTCAAACATGGAAATATAATATGAAATCCAAAGGAAACACATACCCTTAACCCCCTTCTTGATTTAAACCGGTGAACTCCTAGGAGGGAACACATACTCTTAACAGTTAGGCCCACTAATGTTGTATATATGTATATATGTTCAATGAAATGCATATCACCCTTATATATTTCTTGTGTATTTTTCTTGAACATTGTGTGTTTCAACAGTGGTATTACATGAACCCTTTGGCCTGTGCTTAGGATTCTTCCATATTCTCTAGTTTGCATGCTCAGCTCTTCCAAACCTCCATTGTCATTCCACACCTACGTTCTACCTCTTTGCACCATATTGTTTCCTCATTTATTTCTATCGCTTAGTCTTCTCCTTGGAATTTAAGAAAAGAACCGTAAACCTCTTGCGATCTGAGTTTGTACAGTTTCACTTGCACTTTCTCTAACATCTACATGACTTCACTTATTCTCTGCAATTTTTTTCTATGTTTTCATAATACAACTCCTCCCATGTGATACCTATTGGTTTCCATTATTTCTCTCATTCTATGTGTTATTATCGTGGGAGGTATCAACTGCATTTTTTTCTTCCTATTTCAACAACCCGTGACCCCCACTAAAGTGTATCCTTTGTGTATACATTCCTCGGCCGTGAAGATGTGTAAACCATTCTAAGATTGATCATTGTTTACCGCTAAGCGTGCCTCAAGCTATCTTGGTGAATCAACTATGAGATTCTTATTTTCCTCTGGAAAACCCAATTAGTCCATGGTGATCAAAGGATGGAGATTGCATAGTAATTGTGCCCATAACCTTTTAAGTGAGTAGTCTCTCATGGTTGTATAGTATCAAGACAAATTGCACAAAGCCAAGAGTCATCTGCATTTTGCACCATTTCACCTACATTTTTGTTTGATGATAAGGATAGTCGAGGAATGTCTCCATGTTGGAAGTTGATTGTGTGAGTTTTTTTTTTGCTTTCATTACGATTTGTTTTAGACTTCAATTTTTTTCTTGGTGAGGAGTTTGATTCTTGCTTGCTCGGTCGTATTTGAAAATTTGGCATAGTTTTTCATTCACTGCACTTTGCTCATGCCCACTTGGTTCTTCTCTGCGCAGTGTTGGTTGGAAGTTGTATCATTTTCATATTGTCTGACAATCTCATCCAACATTCACTGCTAGAGAGTAAGAGACGTTGAGTGACTTGAAGTTTTGTCCGTGCCAAAATTGTTGGCAATGTGCCAATACAGGTTGGCATTGATGGCATTGGCATTGACAATAGATTTGTGTGATGGTGATAATAGCCATTGATGGCATTGACAGTATTGACTCCACTGTATAATCATGGCTAGAATAGGGATACTAATGTTTCATACATTTCAAATGTGTTGATATTATGGTGAATATGATGACATGTCTATGTTAACAGAGCCATTGATGAGGTAGTATGATGACAAAGCAGATGGTTGGCAGTGATAGATAAGCAATGTGCATTGAGCATAGTAATAAGAAGACCAATATGGAGAGTTCTCTATGCTTGAAATACCTGGAAGTAGGTTATCCCTAAGCAGTTTCATTGTCCATGATCAGAGAATCAAAAGTGGGTCTCCTGAAGAAAGTTTTGCATTACATGAGATCTTTGAAGTGGGACAATTTGAAGCTACTCATGATGGTGGCAGGCCATGGTAGAAGAACCAAAAGAAACAACTAGATGATGGTTGATTTAAATATCGAAAGGTATCTATTGTAATACAAATCCAATCATATCCACAAAACAAAGTATTTGATCGTGTCAATGGATATCTCTGTGGTACAAAGCGATGGCTATCATGGAAGTTCGATGGGTAGCGGTCGATCGATGCAAGAAGTAGAGGAGATGAAGATCTACAGCAAAATCCATTACAAAGACTCAACAACCATCCGATCAAGTGATCGACGACCCCGATTGACTCATTCAGTGGGATTTATCCCACATTGGAAGTGCGGAAAGTTCAATTGAGTTTATAAATACCATCCTCACTATACCTATTTGACGCATAGTGAAAAGGTATGGTGGGGGATCTAGGTGCTTGGAATCCACGAGTAGTCACCATCCTCGAGCATGAGATGAACTGTCAGGCCCCCTACCTTTTCGGGAGAAATGACAATATTCGTTGATTTACCGAGGAGATGATCTCATCCATTAGATTAATATTTTTTATATATCTATTAACACGATGGTCATATGAATTGATTGTTATCATAGGTGTGTTCATTATTTCGGTTGGTAGTAAGAATGCCATTTTTATTGGAGTCTTTGGCATAATGCCAAGTCTGTAGGATCACCCAATTCGCTACCAATTGAATATACATCAGAATGTCGAGACTGCTAATTTGTCGGAAGATGTAACCGAATGATAAAACTGAAGGTTTGCCATCTTCAGTAAAACCCTACACATCCCCAAAGATATCACACTGTCATGATTTCTGTAAAATGACAAAGGTCATAGCGAAGGTGGATCACACAAAGAAGATAGGAGAGGCTATTAAAAACCTACCATAACTGCTGAAAGGTTTACATGCTATCATGTCTAGATGATCACCAAATTTAGTAAAACCCTGCAAAAATACAAAGATAGTAACCTGCACGAAGAAAAAGTTAGATTTAATCTCGGTTAAATCATTCATGTATTAAACGATGGAACTAAATCGAAGAAGATTAATAACTGTGTTATTAAAAAGCAAGGGTGATTAATCTATAAATGAAGAGATGTGTTATTTATAAAAAGGTGCGAAACTACATGAACAAACATGTTGTTTGATGAAGAGTTGTGTTGAAGACACTTATAAGAATGCATAAATGTGAAGAAGAAAGTGTGTATGTTGAAGAGTTATTGAAGACAAAGAACATAAGAAGACATAACAGCAGTTATGAAGTCCAGTGTCTGATACAGAGGACCTCTATGGGACTGCATATCCCATTTCCAGATGGATGAACAAAGGGTGGATGGGAGGAGCTAGGGAAGGTTGGTGCATGCAGAGGAGTAGGTGCTTCCTTGTCAGTTTTAACTGACTAAATAGGGGTGTGGGTGCATCCTGATTAGTGGGTGGTGATCGAAAGAGGAAGAAAACATCTTCCTTCTATTGTACATTGTAAAAAAAATTGCATTTTATAGAAAAGTGTTGGTGGATTTCCCAATTGGGTTCCACGATAAATCATTGAGTTGAAATTTGTTGTTATATCTACAAACTATAATTAACTAAGTAAAATAAATTTGATTTAAAGTTGTGTTACTGATTCACCCCCCCCCCACTCATTGACATGACCTGATCCATCAATTGCTATCAGAGTCGGTCTCTTGACTAGAAATTTTAATCACTTGAAGAGAAGTATACATCAAAATGGATCAGCAGATGAAGATGTCATTAAGAGTCCCCCTATTTGATGGTGAAGACTATGCTTTCTGGAGTATCAGAATGAAAATCTATCTGATGTCCATTGGACTGGAAGTATGGACATTAGTTGAAGAAGGATATGATGTTCCAAAAGTCACTCCCACAAAAGCATAACACAAGAAGAAATTTTGGGAACATGCAAAGGATTTAAATAGACTACAAGTTGGACTGAGTAAGAAGGTCCTTGATAAAGTACTAAACTGTGGAAATGCAAAACAAATCTGGGATAAATTGGAAACTATATATGAAGGAGATTCCAAAGTAAAGGGGGCCAAACTTCAATATTTCAAAGTACAATATGAACGTCTAAAAATGAAGGATGAAGAAAATATCTTAGAGTACTTCGAAAGAGTTGATAGTATTGTTAATGCAATCAAAGGTTTGGGAGTAGAAGTATTAGAAGATGAGTTAGTTGAAAAGATACTGAAAACACTTCCTATGATATATAATCCTAAATTTTCCACTCTTGAAGACCGAGATAATATAGATCAATTCACCATGGATGAATTGTATGGAATCCTCACAGCCTATGAGTTAACATTGGTTCATGAGAACCTCCTAAAAGCAATGGCAGCCTTCAAGGCGCTCAAGAAAATAAAATCAGAAGCAAAAATATCAACCCAACCATCATCAAGAATCTGATGGAGAAGAATCCAATTTTATTAAGAAACTTCAGAAAGGATCAGGGAAGTGCAAAGGCAAGCTTCCCTTCAAATGTTTTAATTGTGGAAAATTTGGGCACTTTGTATCCAAGTGTCCTTATCCCAAGGAAGACTTTAAAGAGGAAGATAAAACAAATAAACAACACAATAAAAAGGGAAAATACCACTATAAGAAAAAGCATTACAAAGGATAAAAGAATTTCTACTCAAAAGAAGAAAACAACAATTCATCTAAGTTTAGTGGCAGTGATGATGAAGTCCTTTTTCTAGGCATTGAAGAGTCTAATGAGATAGCAGAAATTGAGCACGAGGAAGAGTTAGTAGATGAAGTAGAGGTTAATATGGAAGAAGAACTTCTTAGTGCCTTGGATGAATTAAGAAGATACAAAAACAGATATAGACAGCTGAAAAGTTTTGTAGTTGAACAAAAGGAAAAACATGAACAAAAAAAAAAAAGAGATGGAGAAAATCATGAGCAACCTGAAAAACCAAATCCTAGATGCAAATAGGATGGAAGAAAGTATGGAGAGGGCTCTTAAAGAGAAACAACTAACCTGTGAAAGAATGGAGGGATAATTAGTTCACCTAAGAAAAGAGCTTGATGCAAAACTTATCCAAACAAGATATGAAAATAGCTCTAAAGTCTTAGATAAGATTATAAACAAACAAAGGGATCCAAGTAACAAAAATGGAATAGGTTATTCTCAAGAAGAAAATCAAGTTAACTCAAAATCTTATGCAGCTTCTCTCCTCAGTACATTCAAGAAGAAAGATGAAGAAAAGACAGGGAATGATCAGAACTCCAGAGGATTATTTCCACCCATCAAGAAGGAATTCAAGACAACACCAAAGAAGGTTTATGAAAACAAGTATCCTCACATTTTCTTTTGTTATTGATTTGCATGCTCTAACTTCAGACACAAAGCTATGAATTGTAGATCATATGGAAGGAAAAACTTGAGGGTTAAGAACTATAACCTCAAAGACAAGCAAATAGTTGATCAAGTTAAGAGCAGAAATTATAACTCCTTTGCACCTCTACAAGAAAGGAACTTAGAATGCTTCAAATGTCATAATTATGGACATAAAACTAGTAATTGCATACTAATGGAAATATCAGAAAAACGAAAGTTCATTAAAGAGCAAAAGAAGCTTTGGAAAGAAAAAACATCGAAAGAGGAATGCCTTATTGCCTTGAAAGCCCAAGATATAGAAGATCTCTGGTATGTTGACTGTGGTTGTTCAAAATACATGACATGAGATAAGGACAAGTTTTTGAACTTAAAGAAACAAAAGGGTAGAGTTACATTTGGTGACAATGCTACAGGTAACATTCTTGGGAAAGGAATTGTGAATTTGGGAAAAGAGAAAGCCAAGAATGTGTTGCATGTTGAAAATCTAAAACCTAGCCTATTAAGTGTTAGCCAAAACTATGATCAGGGGCACATTTGCATCTTTGATTCCCAGAAATGTGAGATTAGGAGAAAGGACTAAGGAAAATTGGTTGGTATTGCTCCTAGAACTCTTGAGAATGTATACATACTAAATACAAAGCTGAATGAGGAACGCCATATAAATTTAGTGGATGAAAGTTGGCTATGGAATAGGAGGTTGGGGCACATTAAATTTGACAATTTAGTGAAAGCCGACAATCTTGGGGTAGTAAGAAAATTTCCAAAGATCACAAAACCTTCAAATCCTATATGTAAACATTGTCAACTAGGGAAGGAAACTAGAATAAGGTTCAAAACAAAAGAATACTCAACCTCAAAACCTTTAGAGTTCGTTCACACTGACCTCTGTGGACCTACAAGGACCAAAAGATTGCAAGGAGAGTCCTACTTTATGTTGTTCATTGATGATTTTACTAGAATGGCTTGGGTATTTTTTCTCAAGGAAAAATCATAAGCATTTAACAAGTTCAAAGATTTTAAAACCCTTGTTGAAAATGAAACAGAGGAAAAAATCAAATGTCTTAGATCAGACAATGGTGGTGAGTTCACCTGAAAAGAATTTGATCTCTTCTATGAAACCCATGGAATTAAGAGACAATTCTCTACTGCCAGAACACCTCAGCAAAATGGGATTGTTGAGAGGAGGAATAGAACAGTCCAGGAGGTTGCAAGGACTATGCTCAATGAAGCAAGATTGTCTGATGGATATTAGGGGAAAACTGTAAGCAGAAAAGTACACATATTAAATAGAGGTCAGCTCAAGATTAATAGTAATAAGACTCCTTATGAGCTATGGTTTGGGAGAGATCCTTCAATAAATAATTCAAGGTCTTTGGAAGTAAGTGTTACATCAAAAAGTTTGATGAGAATCTCAGAAAATTTGTTGCTAGATCTGATCAAGGTATCTTTCTTGGATATGATTCTACCAAGAAAGCATACAGATGCTACAATCTTAGATTACATAAGATTGTTGAGAGTGCATATGTTAAAGTGGATGATTTTAAAACAAAGAATATCAAACATCAAGAGACCATAATTGGCAATGAAGATGAAGATGATGATGAGCTAGTTGGTACACAAGCAGATGAAGAAGAAAAGGAATATATACAAGAAGATGAAATGGATACCAGAGAAGAAGAGGAAGATATTTGAGAAGAAGAGATAAAAGAAGAATCCCCAAAAAGAGACACAAAGACACCCTCAAGAATAAGTCAAAGGAATCATCTTGAAGACCTAATTATTGGAAATAAAAGCACTGGAGTGCAGACAAGAAGAAAATTTTTGTATCAAACAGAAATAGCACTCTTGTCACATATTGAGCCCAGCTCAATCAAAGAGACATGCAAAGATGAGAATTGGTTCAATGGTATGAATGAAGAATTGGACCATATTGAAAAGAATCAAACTTGGGGACTGGTTCCGAGACCAAAAAATAAGAATGTCATTGGAACTAAATGGGTGTTTAAAAACACAATAAATGAAAATGGGAAAGTAATCAGGAACAAATCCATATTGGTATGTAAAGGGTATGCTCAGGTTGAAGGAGTAGATTTTTAAGAAACGTTTGCACCTGTGGCCAGATTAGAGGCAATTAGGATGTTCTTAGCCTTTGTCAGCTACAAAAAATTTAAAGTATACCAGATGGATGTCGAGTCAACATTTCTCAATGGAAACTTAGAAGAGGAAGTCTGTATTGAACAACCAGAAGGATAAGGAGACTATGTCTATAGACTAAAGAAAGCACTATGTGGGATAAAACAAGAACCCAGAGCACGACATGCAAGGCTATATTCTTATTTACAAGTACACAGCCTCGAAAGCGGATCAATAGACAATAATATTTATTGTAAAATTCTTGATGATAGCATGATTATTGTGGAAGTATATGTTGATGATATTATATTTGGAAGTGATGATGAAAAAATGAGTAAGGAATTTGCTAGGAGGATGCAGCAAGAATTTGAAATGTCTTAAGACGAGACAACACGTCTTTTCCTAACTATTAACTATTAACTATTAATTATTTAATTATTATTCTTTATTTATCTTAGTTACATTGCCTTCCCCTTAAGGGAAGCTTTGTCCTCAAAGCTTATTTGACGACAATGATTATGTCTGACTTTTTTTTGCTTGTAATGTTATTTCTTGATCTTTAGTCTTTGTGACTTTGGATGAAACGAGGCGATACGAATAACGAATTCCAAGGGAGAACTGTCGCATCGTCTCGGATATGGTCCATCCGAGATCTATTTTTAACGGAGCTATTTGATCACTTTGTGGGACGTAACTTTTTGTTTGATGCTTAGTGTATCGATTCGATGTTCTTGCTTGTTTGATATCGTAATTCCTCTGTGTATGTTCATTTTGACCCTGTCATTGGTCAGAATGACGTTTATAATTTGGGTGACGATAAGGAGATCTTATTGTCTATTCTTTTGCTTCGTTGCTCTGAGCTGGAAGTTGTATTTTCGTCCCTTGATGTTTAAAGGTTTCGTTCTGTATCTTTTCCAACTTTTTTTCTAATTGCATGTTATCATTTTGACATTTTTTAATCAATTCTACTTGCGATTTTCTGTCATCTTCAGACTCCTTAAGTTGTTCCTTAAGATCTTTGTTATGGCTTCTGATGCAACTATTTTCTTCTTGCTTGTCAAGAAGTTTACCTTCAATGTCTTCCGTAGATTGTTCTGTCTTTCGACTATTTTTCAACTTCTTAATTTTTGTGACTAGTGTCTTGTTATGATTTCTTAATCTGAAAATTTCTTCGGAATTGTTGGATATTGTTTTATTACTTTTTGTGATCTCTGACTTATGAGTCTTCTTCGACTCATCATTTTGTTGCTAAAGAACTTTTATCGGTTGTCGATACTGGTCGACCATTGATTCTTGATCCTCTAATTTCTTTTTTATTTGTGCCAGTTCTTCATCCTTGTTGCAAATGATTTTGTTCAAGCGTATTATTTCTGCTTTGTAATCATTTATTTCTTTATTTATATCTTGATTTTTCAATCTTTGATTGAAATCATTTTCATTTTTTAAACGATTCTCTTGTTCTATTAATCTGTTAGACATATCTCGCTTCGCCATGTCAAATGCTTTGTCCAATGCTTCTTTTAGTCCAGACTGCAATTCTGCTTTAAAATTCGCCATAATTCCTGGCTTGGGACGATAACTTGGTCTTCTTGACTTGGTCTTCCTTGTCGATAACGCGTCTTGACTTCTTGATAAGCCTTCCTTTACTTTGACTTTTTCAATGATAAATGATTGTCCTTGACTCTGATTTCTTCGGTGATAAGTGTTCTTCGACTTCTTTAACAATAAGGAGTCTCCCTTGGACTTTTGATTTTTGTTTTTCTTGGCTTTGTCTTAATGTCTTCTTGACAAGCCTTCTTTGGCTTGAACTTGCTTTGTTTCTCCAAACAATTTTTATTTCAAAAGAATTGATATTTTTTTATAACAATAATTATTAGTAAAAATTTAATAATAATATTATTATTAATATTTTCTTTTTGAAATATGATCTAGTATAATAATAATAAAATATTATTATTATTATTTTAAAGCAAATAGTTAAACTATTATAATAAGATATTATAATAATTTTAATATATGCGGTTTTTTCTTTGCAGGTGTGAAGGCCGTGGGAATGGAGAGCGACAGCGATGGAGATGGCAGGTGGGAGGGCGATGTAGGTAGAGGTGGTGGCAGGCGCAGCTAGAGGGGAGGGCGAGCAGGTGAGGGAGGTCGAGAAGGGACGGCGTAGGTTGAGTGAGGAGGGACAGGGTAAGGAATGAGGGAGGATGTGGGAAGGTCGTGGCGGGGGAGGGACGATTTGCAGGAGGGCGATGGGCGCACTGTGTGCAGGAGGCGTGGTCGGGAAGATGAGAGCTGAAAGGAGGTGGGCGTGGGTGGAGAGGGCGCAGGGGATGGTGGATGCAGGCAGAAGTGGAGCAGCTTGGGGTGGATGAGTGTGGAGAGCTGTAGGCATGGTGGCGTGGGAGGGCACGGGAAGGAGGCGCAGGAGCATTGGTAGTAGGGATGGAGGCTGAGCGGAGGTGAGGGATGGCAGGAGTGAAGATGGGAGAGAGGAGACGCGGAGGTAGGGCATCGCAAGTGGAGGGTGCAGGTAGTGTGGAGCTGGAAAAGGAGCACGAGGAGGTTGGATGGAAGTTGGAGGTGGAAGGAAAAGCGAGGAGTCGCAGGGTTGGGAGAAACCAGGAGGATAGTGGGTGCGGTGGTGGTCGACGGGGGTAGAGAGGGAGAGCGATGGAAGGAAGGGAGAGTAGGGAGAGCGATGGAAGGAAGGAATGGTGGGGTGTGATGGGAGGGGACCTGCGTATGGTAGCGTGAGAGAAGGAGAAGGGAGGGCACGGGAGCTGGTGGAGAGGGAGAGTTAGGGTGCGTAGGAGAAATGAGCGTGGAGGGGCGAGAGAGAGTGGTAGTGAAAAGGAGAGAGATGTGAGGGAGGTCAAAAACCCTATTAAGATAATTCTGTATTAAGATAATTCTGAAATTATGGCTAAAAACCAAGGTTAGGAGAAACTCCTAGATTAAGGCTGCAGCCAGATCAGAAGCTAGCTCTGATCCCAAATGAAGCGGAGAGATCCGACTTCTAAATAAACTTCCACCGTAAATACTATAATGGCTTTATAGGTAAATATAATTGATAAGATAAGATTACATAGGTTTGGTCGCCTTTAAATATGGCCAGACCATTAAAACAAGACCACAAGTCTTTTCCTAACTATTAACTATTACCTATTAATTATTTAATTATTATTCTTTATTTATGTTCGTTACAAGGATTTGGGATCGGGGTCTCTTAACCGTCCTGTCCCCACATAGGATTTCTTAGTTAAAAATAACAAGATAACATATGATACACTAAACTAATAGACCCTTAAACCTACACTCTATTACTCTTAGAGGCATCATAACTTATGCAAGATTCGTCTAGCTATAAGATTACCAGGATTCACGCTGGCTATCAATACAATATCTATTTGCAGAGAATATACATCCATATCTACTACAGTAAAATCCTACCATAATAACTTATAACCAAAACAACGTCCATCATAATTTAAGCAAGAAATCGACCAGCCGTAAGTTTACCAGGGATCACGCTTGCTATTGATATAACATCCCAAAAGGAAGTAGCATTCCGATCTAAAGACCTTGGCCACAATCTAATAAACAACAAAACAAATCACAGGCATCGATAGATCTTGAAACTTCACAATGCTGTCTCCAAAGAAATAACAGAAGGAAGATCAATCCAAAAAAATGAGGCATCTATAGATCTGGAACTTCGAAAGCAACCATCAAATAAAGAAATAAACAACCATTCCAGAATCTTGTAGCTACGTCAATCAGAGAAGGGAAAAATAAATAGGAAAGGTAGAGAGGTTCATGCCCCTGACAGGGATCTTCTCCTAATGCTACAGCCATTTATATGATTACATAAAAAATGACTCTTTCCTCAGATCGCATAGTGATTACCAGTACATCCCAGTGCCCTACATTCAGAGATTCCCCGAATCGTGGAACTAAATCTCTATTCGACAGACCCGAAATCCACATATATGTAAGGGATCGGTACTGGCATAATAGTTAACTAAGAGTAAATCGAGACCCTGCATGAAAGATAGAGATCTACGCTATCCTTTCAGATACAGGCATCAATCTACATTTCAACATGCTAAAGGACAGATGTGTATTTAAATCCATGAAACAAACAGAGAAAAATATTTTGATCAAACCAAAGTAAGGACTATCGACACCTTTGACATGCAGTAATAAAAGAACAAGAAGCAGCGTTCTCCAATACTATCAGAGGTTTACCTCTACGAAAGAAA
>BSBM01000743.1:5000000-5155000 GCA_027924585.1 Larix kaempferi
TCTGCAGATTGAACAATCGCCTCATCAAATGAACTTTGTTAGAGGCTGATGGCTTCTCATACATACTGGAGAGAGCCGCCATAAGACCTGCTGTGGTCTTTTCCTTTGCTATGTTAAAAGCAACATTGCGAGATAACGTCAATCGGATAACTCCGAGGACTTGCCTGTCGAGAAGAGCCCAGTCTTCATCCTTCATGCTCTCTGGCTTCTCTTCTGCGAGAGGTTGATAAAGCTTTTTCTGGTACAGATAATCTTCGATCTGCATTTTCCAAAAGCTGAAGTCAGTGCCATCGAACTTCTCAATTTTCATCTTTCCTTCATGTGCAGCCATTGCTCCCACTCGAATCTGACTTTCTCTGGATCGTTTCTCACAAATCTGGCTCTGATACCAGTTGTTGGGCAAATTACGCAGATTTCCCCTGCATCAGATTTGGGAGAACGAATTTAAACAGAAAATCAAGACACGCAAGATTGATAATGGAGTTCGGCTAATTTAGCCTACGTCTCCGGGCTGCTGCAGATCTTTTATGAAAGGGGGAAAATTACACAGTGTTTGCAAACACTCAGAGCATATGAATCAGGACTGAAGAGAACCAGCGCACAGGCTTTTCTTCTTCTGTCTCGCTATATTAAAATGCAGGAGTCCGCCTTCTACTTATTGATGCAGAAACCCACATCTACACGTTTGTGCCAGGCTAGCTATTAAATGGCTTTCGCTCATCTTCAACAATGGATGCACCGTCCACCCTGTTTTCTGGGTTGTTGGCTTGACAACCACTCTGCTTCCCTTTCAGCTTAAATGCCATTTATCAGAGTTTGACTAACACCTCTGCGGCTGAAGCGGCAGTTCCAGCAGATCGATGGCCTGCTTCTGGAAACGTTGACTGGCGTGAAAAGGAAGGAGACGGTGTGGCCGGTGATGGCGTGTCCCTGCGTCAACATCCCTTTCTTTCTTTTTCTCTCCACCAGCGAAGGTCCCCTTCCCTTCCCGATCCTTCCTCTTTTAAACAAGTGAAAAGGTCACTTTGGAGAATTCACCCTGAGGTTCAGCCTTGGGTCTCATCACTGTGGTGACAAATGGCCTAAAAAACAATATAGACAATATGTACAAATGTCATTCTAATAAATAAATTAGGGGACAGTCTGGCATTGATTTCTCCCTGGACTTTTCAGCTGGAAACAATAAAACCTTAACCATTGTGTTTATAACTCATATATATATGCTAAAGTATTTTAACCTTATCATTTATTTACTAAGGTTAACTCCTTCCTTTAACTCATTCTTTGTCATTTATATTTATATATTTAAATATACATAATTTATACGTTTAATCAACATATAATTATGACTAATTATGCCAAAACATCCATAAATATTTTTTCATTTATTTTCGAGTATAACTTATAACAAGGTATACTAGTAATCGAGGATATTAATAGTTTATACTAATCTCCATAATATAAACTAATAACTTGTGTTCAAGTATAATAGCATATTAATTATTAAGATGAGCTTATCAAATATATAAATTGAGCTTATCAAATATATAAATTAATAAGCTAAGTCTCATTTTCGCTTAGGAAGTTATTGTTCTCTCTAGAACTATCTATTGGAATAGGGTTAAATAAAGGTAGTTAGGATAATCTATCTGAAAATTATCCTTAGTATGTCATGTTATGCTAAAATCAATTTGTATCGAAAGGATACCCTTGACCTTACCTTCCCCAATGATTCAGTTGTCGTTATTTAGTTACGTCGCTGCCTCTCATCTCCTATGTTTAGAACTTATAACTTCGTAATTAAACCTTATAAGTTACAAGGTTTCTCGTGGGGCCTTGGCCTTGAGCTCCTCACGAGAAAACAAGTACAATCTAATTTACATTTACAAAAATAATGAGGGTAAAAGAGGGATGTTACATCCTTTCCCCCTTAAAAATAACATCATCCTAGGTGTTCATACTTTTCATCAGGTCGCCTTCTCCTCATGAGTTATCTTGTTGCTTGCTTCATCATTTCGGTTTTGATCTTTTTGAACTCTTCCGGATTTCTTGCAAGTTGCTATCGTTCATAACCTCCACATTGTATATCTCATACAATATTTTCCAATATTCTTCAGTATAACATACCTTTATCAATTGTGAAGTAAGTACAAGTCTTTTGCAACACCTTATCATTCGCATGTTAGCATCCTAGACTTCACAAAATTTCGAACAGTAAATGTTTAACATTTATCATTCATCCTCATCCTTGAGGAAATTTATGCTTACTCAAGCATTTATAACATTCACACATAAATGCATCCAACAGTCTAGTTACAAGAAAAATCATTAATATGGGGTTTTACTATTATATCATAAAAAAAATCCTTCAACAATACTTTGTTGATCATAAAACAAATCCTTCAACAATACTTTGTTGATCATAAAACTCTCCCATGAGTTTGGAACTTCAGAAACCCTCTGCTGAACATAGAACTCTTCCTCGAGTTCTGTTACCAATTTGTGTGTACTTACGGGCTACACTTTTGAGGTTACTCTCCTTTTTGATTGCTAGTCAAAACGTTTTCCTCCTGAAGATATCAAACAGCGTCCTGTCTCCAGATGTCAATCTTTGTGCCTAGGTCTTTTCCATTGATACCAAAAAACTCTTTCGCAATTCCCCTCAAGCCTTCTTGCTTGAGTCCAGGAATTTCTTTTCCACCCAACCTCCTGCTTGAGTCCAGGAAAAGTTTCTTTAGCAAAGAATAGTTGGGTCAATTTTTGCCACCTCAAGCATCCTACTTGAGTCCCAGAATATTCGTTTCCCCTCAAACCTTCTCGTTTGAGTCCAGGAAATAACAGTCATTTATTATTTCTTGTAGTTTTGGTTAACCACAACATGCAACATAATAGCAACATAATACTAACATCGAATAGGTTCATCTATTTACTCATCCATTCGAACTCATGCTTTTATCATATCCCTTCATGAGTCATTGATCTTACCATATGCTTACCATGTATACTGTATTGCGCCCATGTCTTTCCACCAGTTCCAAAGAATTTTTCCCATCTGCCAATTCATTTGTTAGTACCACTTTTATAACATAAATCAAATTTTGTAAGAAAATCCTTTCTTTAAGCATAATAATAAGAAAGTCACCCTTCATATTATATTATCCATACATAATTATCTGAAATGAACATCCTCTTTTGGTTCCTTATTTTCATCATTACAACATGGTTCTCCAAGAGTAAGATACAATTGAATTTTTCTTGGCACATTATTTCCTAGGAAAGCATGTGCATACAATAAAACTTATAATAGATTTATATGTAACATACCCATATTTCCAAGTAATATTTTAGGGAAAGAGGGGTACAATTTTTTTAATTTTTTTCTTCTGCATTCACACAACAAGTATGTTAGTTGAAACATTTGTCATTTCGTTGAAACAACTATAAACTATTGATAGCTATTATTAAATCATTATTTATAAGACTGCATGATTGTCCAATCATGACCTACTTAATCCTAACAATCTATAATCATCAATAGCATAATATAAATGGCATTTACTTGTATATTAAATCTTTTGGAGAAACATAGAAGCACCAACCAAGTTAAAAGCAATGTCCGTATTAATGATATCTGATAAATACATCATGACCATTCTTTGTAACATCAACTAGGAGTTTAAGATATTAACAACAGAACCACAAACCGCTTGTTACTATCTTTTAGTTTAATTGCAACTTCCCAACTTCTAACCAAAATCATTGGCCTTTTCTAGGTGCTACGCACCTTCTTCTACATACATTGTAATATACTTTTAGTTATAATATACCACACATATACTATAATCTTATCAATAGCATCATTCAACCATACATCCTTCATAAAGTAGCTCATCCTAGTTATGGTATTTGAATACCCATACATGTTATTATAACCCTATTAATGATGACAGTCAACATGAATTCACATATTTCATAAATTAATTCCTCTCATTATAAGTATACAAAACTCATAAACCTTCTCAATATACATGTACTCTTTTGATACACATCAAGTATCTTAATGTTCAAATAACACATGTAGCGATGGATGCAAACCTTCGGTAGCTACCACATAATTATTTAAACTCACACATTATCCTCCTTTATAACTTAACAATTTCCTAGTCATAAAGAACTTCACATCATTTAAAATGTCTAAGTAAACAAATTAGAATTAATTCTTTTTAAAAGAATCTAGCTTCCATAGTCTAACAAGGCTATACTTCTTGTATTAGGCTTACATAAAAAGATAACTCATAATTCCTAGATTTTTTTTTTTTTTTAACGAACAAAATCTGCATACTCATACTTCCTTTGCTACTAATTCATAACCAATCAAGCACTTTAGAGAATTTACCGTTTGATGTCAACAACATTGTAAATTTGTAAAACTTTCTCGTCATCCAATGGATCTAATCTGTAGAGTAGGAGAAGAAATTCATTTTATCAAATAAAAGATCATTCAAATGCATAGTGAAGCATACACAATGCTCACATATAGATAATGCTAAGTCATTATAACGCATAATCAAATGGAACATGCTTACTTGTAATTCCAATACATCTTGTCGGTTACCTCTTGTCGATCCTTGGAAATGAAATTTTCCGTTGCGTCTTTTATAAATGGAGTTCCCTCGCTAGTTCTACCAACATCTATTTGCTTTCTCCGGCTAAGCCCAATTAGGCCCAAGTGTTTGCAACCTATGCTCTTATACCATATGTAACATCCCCTAAAAGCATACAATTAGTATTTAGGTAAAATTTTGGTTTTTCCTCTATTAAAAAAAAATTCTAAACAATAAAATGATTTATGATAACTACCCAAAACAAATCCTCCATCCTTGCATCAATAACAGATGGTTAGTTAAATGGAATTAATTAACCAACATAATCATGTACCTTTATTGTTCATGTAATTTAAACTTTGGACCTATGTAAGGATCTTCCAACACCTATGCACATCAATTTACTCATCATATCAAGTAACACTTACATTTTCCATTGTTAGTTCTTAGCCATTGTATACTATGCTTAAAGGTATGCCTTGCTTTAACAAAATTGCTAAACCCATTGGCACATATTTGAACAATAATATATTTTCATCTTGAACCTCTTCATGGAATTATTTACCCATTAGTGGAAACTTATTTGTCCCTCCCAAAACATAAATACATCTAGATGATCATCCTGTGAACAACAATGTAGCTCATATATGAACAATCAAGGTCATCATATAGATCAAACACTAACACAATCACATGAACAACAATGTAACTCATACATGAACAATCAAGGTCATCGCTAATATAATCACATGAACAACAATGTAACTCATACATGAACAATCAAAGTCACCATAAAGACCAAACACTAATACATAAGATACTCACGAAAGAGAGATATACGTGGTTCACCCAAACCATGGGCTACGTCCACCAAACAAAGGTCTTACATATATTATTTATCACAACCAGGTCTTACATATACCATTTATCACAACCAAGTATTACATCCTGCAACTTAGATGTCGCATTTGAGACTTCACACTTTCTGAGCTGCTCTTATAATGGTCATTCTCGAGACATTTAGTATTATCACAATTCCTAGAAATCTATATCATACTGAGACCCTAACCAAAAGAATTCTAATACAATCTTCATTGATAGGAGGGTTTGGGATCGGGTTCTCTTAACCCTCCTGTCCCCACATAGGATTTCTTAGTTAAAAATAACAAGATAACATACGATACACTAAACTAAAATACGCTTAGACCTACACTCTATTACTCTTAAAGGCATCATAACTTATGCAAGATTCTTCAAGCTATAAGATTACCAGGATTCACGCTGGCTATCAATACAATATCTATTTGCAGAGAATATACATCCATATGTACTACAGTAAAATCCTACCATAATAACTTATAACCAAAACAACGTCCATCATAATTTAAGCAAGAAATAGACCAGCCGTAAGTTTACCAGGGCTCACGCTTGCTATTGATATAACATCCCAAAAGGAAGTAGCGTTCTGATCTGAAGACCTTGGCCACAATCTAATAAACAACAAAACAAATCAGAGGCATCTTAGATCTCGAAACTTCACAATGCAGTCTCAAAACAAATAGCAGAAGGAAGATCAATCCAAAAAAATGAGGCATCTATAGATTTGGAACTTCGAAAGCAACCATCATACAAAGAAATAAACAACCATTCTAGACTTTCACAGCTATGTCAATCAGAGAAGGGAAAAAGAAATAGGAAAGGCAGATAGGTTCTTGCCCCTGACAGGGATCTTCTCCTAATGCTATAACCATTTAATTGATTACATAAACAGTGACTCTTTCCTCAGATCGCATAGCAATTACCAGTACATCCCAATGCCCTACATTCAGAGATTCCCCAAATCGTGGAACTAAATCTCTATTCGACGGACCCAAAATCCACATATCTGTAAGGGATCGGTACTGGCATAATAGTTAACTAAGAGTAAATCGAGACCCTGCAGGAAAGATAGAGATCTACGCTGTCCTTTCATATAGAGGCAGCAATCTACATTTCAACATGCTAAAGGACGGTTATGTATTTAAATCCATGAAACAAATAGAGAAAAAGATTTTGATCAAACCAGAGTAAAGGACTATCGACACCTTCGACATGCAGGAATAAAATAACAAGAAGCAGCATTCTCCAATACTGTCAGAGGTTTACCTCTACATTGGTCAAAAATCAAAGAAACAAATAGTGAGACCTGGATCATATTATTACGTACTGGCTAACTCTGCATCTGAGCGAAAATTTATACGACTTACTTCCAGCATAAGAAAACCCAAAAGCGATTTCGATCAAGCCAATGTAGGGGTCATCGATACCCTCGACATTCAGGGAATAAAAGAACAGGAAACAATATATAACAAATATGAAAACAATGTTTAGGGATTGGCTAGAACAACTCGGAGATCACAATATCTATGCATCAAATTACCATCACCGAGATAATCTTTAAACCTTTAAAACATCGTTTTTAAAACAACAAATAAATAAATATCTAAACAGTGATAAGATCGTTGTTGTAGCAATACAACTCAACAGAGATCTAATCGGATGTTACGACTCCTCCACAACGAACGCATAAAAACAAGAATACCACTTTCGTGGTAGCAATTCAACTAATATGCATCATCTCAAATCGTAGACCTATATTTAAGTTTTCAAACTATCATACAACTGCCTCAAGAGCTCATGCTCTGTCCTGGGCGATCCTGAGGCAATCAGAGACCTATAAATTATGATTTCAAACTATAAATGTACACGCCTCCAGAGCTTCCACGCTGTCTTGGCATTTTGGAAAAACGCAAATCGTAATTATCCTATCACATTCCCTTGTGACTCAAAAATCTTTCTAACTCGAGTGGGATCGAGCTCCTGAAGAGCCATCTGCTCCCACTACCCGTCATGCTCCGAATTTCCATCGTTTTCTACAAAAATCTACACATAAATATAGTACACAAGGTCAAGGCTCTCACGAGCAGTCCCCTTTCTTTCTTTTTCTCTCCACCCACGAAGGTCCCCTTCCCTTTCCGATCCTTCCTCTTTTAAACAAGTGAAAAGGTCGCTTTGGAGAATTCACCCTGAGGTTCAGCCTCGGGTCTCATCACGGTGGTAACAAATGGCCTAAAAACCAATATAGATAATATGTACAAATGTCATTCTAATAAATAAATTAGGGGACAGTCTCGTGCTGATTTCTCCGTGGACTTTTTAGCTGGAAACAATAAAACCTTAACCATTGTGTTTATAAGTCAGATAGATAGATAGATAGATAGATAGATAGATAGATAGATAGATAGATATTCTAAATTCTTTTAACCTTATCAATTATTTACTAAGTTTTACTCCTTCCTTTAACTCATTCTTTGTTATTTCTATTTATATATTTAAATATACATAATTTATACTTGTAATCAACATATAATTATGACTAATTATGCCAAAACATCCATAATTATTCTTTCATTTATTTTCTAGTATAACTTATAACAAGGTATACTAGTAATCAAGTATATTAATAGTTTATACTAATATCCATAATATAAACTAATAACTCGTGGTCAAGTATAATAGCATATTAATTATTAAGATGAGCTTATCAAATATATAAATTAATAAGCTAAGTCTCATTTTCGCTGAGGAAGTGATTGTGCTCTCTAGCACTATCTGTCAGAATAGGGTTAAATAAAAGTAGTTAGGATAATCTATCTGAAAATTATCCGTAGCATGCCCTGTTATGCTAAAATTGATTTGTATCGAAACGGTACCCTTGACCTTACCTTTCCCAATGATTCAGTTGTTGTTGTTTAGTTGTGTCGCTGCCTCTCATCTCCTATGTTTAGAACTTATAACTTCGTAATTAAACCTCATAAGTTACAATGTTTTCTGGTGGGGCCTTGGCCTTGATCTCCTCACCAAAAAAAAAAGTACAACCTAATTTACATTTACAAAAATAATGAGGTTAAAAAAAAGAGATGTTACATTTGCAATGACTTGAAATTGCACTAAACATGGTTTAGTCACATTATGAAAATCACAATCATATACCCAAAAAAATTGAAATTTCAAATAATATAGTGTCTGCATTCTCTGAAATGCTTGAAAATTGTATAAATATACCCTTCTTAATATCATTTCAAGTTTTTGTAAAAATGAATGTATGACAAATATTTTAAATAGGTTTATTAGATTTTGAATATATAGTAAAAAATTTTCATTTAACTTGTGACCCGTGTAGATTATAATTTAAGTGCCATGAGTAAGGTATGTGTTACTAGTTCTCCATGCTTAGTTGTAATCACTCGTTGTCTATGCCTCAACTACATGTTACATTTCTTAGTTAAATGGATTGTGCGTCACTACTTGGTATCCAGACATGACCTAGAGTTATCCATGCATAGGCTACTAGGTATCCATGCATTGGCTATGAGTTACATTTTATATTTCTTTTTTTTATAATTGTTTATTTATAATTTGTAATGAGGCTCATAAAATCAATCTCGATAGTATAGTTGTCCCATTTTCCTTTGAAAAGCGTAGATAATATTCCACCCCAAGTTCTAAGATATAAACACCTATTTGTGTGAAAATAACAAAATTTAAAGAAATTCATTTTTAAAAATTTAAATATATTTTTTTTTCTTAATACAATTATCATAGAAACTCATATTTACACTTGTAATAAAAAAAAATTGTCTTATTCATTAATATAGAATATATTTTATTTATTTTTATAAAAAAAGAAATTATTTATCAAAAGTTATTTGTAGAGACTATGTAGTTAGTTAGAGTCAAAGAGCTAGCTCTACGAGTGGAAATAAGGACCTGAATGCTCCATGTTGGGGGTTGACAAGCACAGGATTTTCGCTAGCGCGGGACCTTAATTCCTTTGAAAGAATTGATATTTCAGTCCAAGCTCTTATTTCATGCTGAGATATATCTCATTCAATGTAAATTTCTTGTCTCATTATATATGTTGTAATTATGCTTTCCTTCTGACGTGACACTAAGTATTTCACTCACCCTACCTAACGTGAGTCACTTAACGTGCATCTCCTTAGTCGACTTACTTAACGGGTGAAAATGATAAGGTTGAGATAACCTTTCCTTCATAGGGCTTAGGTTTTGACCTTGGAGGACCTTACCGGAATAGCCTTGCATTATATAAAATAGGTCTTCCCATAACGTGTTAGGGCCCGGCCATATCTCTGTAACGTGAAACCTTGTTTTTGATTGCAGATAGATCTCAGATATGTGGAAATGGACCTTTAAAAAGTATACATTTTTGCATTTAAATAATCCCACACGAGGGATGGTTTTTGCAATATGTTAATATTATTAACTGTACTCTTATAGTGAAAATGAAGAATGGATTCCTATTACAGATAGTGTACTAAAAAGTTGAAGTCTTTAATGTTTATAAAAATAGTAATTAATTAGTGAGAATTTGATAAAATTTAAAGGTTGTAACGATGAAACACCAAGCGCAGAACCAAAACAAAATTTGATAATGTGAAATACATTCTACATGGCCAATCATAGAACAAAAACGAAATTTGATAAAGTGAAATACATTCTACATCGACATTCATATTTCCATTATTGACTAACTCAGGTATAAAGTAATAACGAGTGTCAATGTGTTTACTCTTTCTATGAAACAAATTATGTTTGGACAATTGTATGGATGAACTATTATCACAATAAATAGGTGTTGGTTTTGTTTCTGTGTGTCCCATATCCTTCAAGCTTCTTCTTAGCCAAACTCATGCTGTTGTAGTTGTTGCGACATATTCTGCTTCTATAGAAGACATAATAACAATGGGCTATTTCTGAGAGCCCCATGAAATCTGAATGGTACCACAATGGAAAGCATAACCAGGTGTGCTTTTCCTATCATCAATACTGCCTACATTATCATTGTCAGTGTACCCTGTAAGAGTACTCTCTGGTGAATGAGTCTACCAAAGTCCATAACATATTGCCAATTGTGCCTACAACATATCTCAGAATTCTTTTGACAACTTTCAAGTGAGAGTCTTTGGGAGACTCCATAAATCTAGAGATCAAACTTACATCATACATTAAATCAGGTCTAGTTGCAGTTAAATACATTAAATTGCCTACCAATATTTTATAAATTGTAGAATTTATTGTTGGTCCTTCATCATTCTTGCTTAACTTGGTTCCTGTAGCAATGAGTGTTTCTGTTGGTTTGCATTTGTCCATTCTGAATCTCTACAGAATGTATGTAGCATACTTATGTTGACAGATGAAGATGCCATTTTCACTTTGGTCAACTTCCAGACCAAGGAAATACTTCATTAGACCAAGATCAGTCATTTCAAACTCCTTTTTCATGACTATCTTAAATTCTTCTAGAATCATATTTCTAGTATAAATATTATCATGAACATAAAGACATACAATCAGAATGTTATCTTGTTGATTTGTTTTGACATATAGAGTGGGTTCATTGTTGCTCCTATTGAACCCATTGTTGATGAGGTAAGAATCAATTATGCTGTACCATGATCTTGGAGCTTGTTTTAGACCATACAAGGCCTTTTTTAGCTTACATACCTTGCGTTCTTGACCTTTGACAGCATAACCAGGTGGTTGTTCTACATAGAATTCTTCTTCAAGTATGCCATTGAGAAAGGCATATTTCACATCCATTCGTTAAACTGGCCAATGGTTTTGAGCTACTATTGCAAGTACAACTCTGATGGTGTCCATCCTTGCTACTGGAGAAAAGGTTTTATCATAGTCTACACCATATTGTTGAGCAAATCCTTTTGCAAGCAACCTTGCTTTGTGCTTCTCTATCTCTACTTTTTCACTCAATTTGGTCTTATAGACCCATTTTACTCCAATAATATTTTTGTCTGATGGGAGATCAATAAGATCCCAAGTCTGATTCATTTGTAATCAATTTTTTCATTCATTGCTTGTACCCATTGTGCATCTTTTACCGCTTCATCAAATGATGTTGGCTGACAGGAAAATAGAGCATATTGTAGTTGTTCTGTGGTTCTGTGGTGGACTGTCTGCTGGTGTTTCTTTTTGCTATTGCACCTCCAGTTTGGGAATTCTTAGTGCTTATGGTGGTATTGGACTGTCTTTCTGCTAAATATCTGTTGTATCACTATGAGGATCACTCCAACATTTATCTTCAAGGAATTTGACATCTCTTCTCACCACAAGATTTTTGGTGACAATATTATACAGTTTGTAAGCTTTATGTTGTTCACTGTAACCACTGAAGATACATATTTCACTTTTCTTGTCAATCTTTTTCCTTAATTCATTAGGTATGTGTGCAAATGCCACACATCCAAATAATCTGAGATGTGAAACACTAATCTTAGTGCCACTCCATTCTTCTTCAAGAATTTTATCTTTAACACTTACTATGGGAGATCTATTGAGTAAGTAAACTGAACATGAAACAACTTGAGCCCAATAATCATCTGACAGTTTTTTGTATGACAACATACTTCGGGCCATGTTCATGATGGTCTAGTTCTTCCATTCAGCAACCCCATTCTACTGTGCAGTGTATCTGGTAGTGAACCGGTGTTGGATTCCATGCTTATTACAGAACTTTGCAAAATCATGTGAGTCATACTCACCTCCACCATCTGATCTCAACATTCTGATGGATTTACCTGATTACTTTTCATTCAATGCTTTGAACTCTTTAAATTTGGAAAAGGCATCAGATTTGTGTCTAAGAAAATAGATCCATACTTTCCTTCTATAATCATCAATAAAAGTTATAAAATACAAACTACCTCCTATGGAGTGGTTTTGCATGGATCCACATAGGTCTATGTGAGCTAACTCAAGGTGTTCTTTGGCTCGAGATGTAGAAGTGGGGAAATTGTCCCTTTGGTGTTTTCCTTAGATACAATCTTCATAGGAACTGGACTGTTCATTCATAACTGGTAACCCCTTGACCATAGATTGTTTTTGTAGATGACTGATACTTTGAAAGGGTAGATGACCATACCTATACTGCCGCAACCAGGTTTCATCTAGACTAGAAACAATATGTTCATATGAATGTGACAAGATAGCACTTCTCAGATTGAGTTGGAGTATTCTATTCTTGGTCATTTCTACTTTGGCTAAGAGTCTTCTATTGGGGGCTTTATCATAGATAGTACAATATAAGTCAATAAACCTGACGTCATACTTATTCTGAATCAGTTGACCCACACTGATTAGATTGAATTTCAGATTAGGAACATAGAATATATCATGTATTAACTTATTTTCATTCTGTTTGGTAAGAACATGAACAATTCATTTTTCTTGAGCAGGAACTAGATAATGATCACCAAGCTTGATTTTGGAATTAATAGAAGGATCTAGATCAGAAAATAATGATTTGTTACCTGTCATATGATTGCTGCATCCACTATCCAGCAACCATACATCTGAGCAATATTCTTCTTCAGTTGCTTGGCATGAGAGAAACATTACTTCTGAGATTTCTTCCAATTTGGAGACATGGGCTCTGCCACTGTTCTGATATGATTTCTTCTTTCTGCAGTCTCATTCATAGTGGCCATACTTTTTGCAATAGTTTCACTCAATGTTGGAACTATTTGTCCATTTCTTGCCTCTCCCCCTTTGGTTCTGAGAGTTGTGAGAGTGCTCACAGTGATCTGAGTGTTCATGAGCAGTTCTATCTTCTGTAGAATGAGAAATTCTTGCTCTTATTCGTCATCCTCTACTTCCTCTGCCTTGACCTCTACTCAATGAATCCTGAGTGCTGAATGCATTTGACACAGACTCTTCCTCTTAACTGAGTCGAGCTTCGTGGGACAAAAGGGACCCTATTAACTCTTCTAGCATAAATTTGGACAAATCTTTACATTCTTCTATTGCAGTGAAAACCATAGCAAACTTCTTAGTGAGACATCTAAGAATATTTTGGACAACAACCTATTGTTCCAAAGCCTCGCCATAGGTTAAGAATTGAATCACAATACCCGAAACCCTAGTCATGAACTGATCTACAGTTTCAGATTCCTTCATCTTAATACTTTCAAACTAAAGTCTAAGGGTTTGTCGTCTTACCATTTTAACTCTATCAGTACCTTTGTATGTAGTTGTAAGGAGATTCCATGCTTGATACCCAGTGTTAGATCTTGAGATCCGCGAGAAGATGGACTCCTCAATGTAGGTTTGGATCAACTACTTGGCCGTGAGATTTCGATCTCGACTTTCTTTAAGGTATTTCTTGTTAGCATTCATCATAATAGCCAGAGCAGTTGCATCTGGTTCTTTGAACTCATTTTCAACCATATCCCAACATTTGTTGAGTTGGAGAAACGTCTTCTTCTTGATTGACCAAAACTCATAGTTGGTACCGGCCAACATTGGTCCGGAGATATGCTTCATGCTAGTACTTGGCATATTGTATGACTGTCTTTAAAAAAGAGTGCCACTACTTTTTTAGCTAACACAATGCGTTGGAGGGTGGGTCGAAAAAAATCTGTGTAAGTGAAAAGTGCTCGATGCGCTTCTCCTTAATAGAAAGTTAGTCAGTGATGCGATCCGTCTGTGAAGAGAAAGCATAGGCGACACGCTTCTTCTATGCAACAGGTGCATTGCGCCTCAGTTCCCGAAAGGGATAGGTGTGTTAGCGCTTTCAAAGGAAAAATTAAAAAAAATATTTAATGCGGCCCCAAAGCTATGAAGTTGCTCCTCCACACTGATGTGTTCCATCCATGAGGGAATCGCAAGTGAGGCAATATCATATCACGTCCATTCATATTAGGGGTTTGAATACTCTTAAAAACCTCAAAAATATATTATCCCGTATTAAAGGGTTAAGAGAGGTTTTTAATTTGACATAGAAATATAAATATTCTGGGGTTATTTTTTTTGGGCGTGTTGAGGAATAACCTCAAAATGTGGGATGGATTCATACCTCCAAATCATGGGCTCGATTCATACCCACCTAAAACTTAAGGACCATCCATTTTTATTTGGTATTTCTTATGATCCTAAGTTTTGCATAAATCTGATAATAGTGTACCAATGATAATATCAATGGAAGTCTCTTTGGATTATTGGCCTTGAGAAATCTTCATTTAATAGTATTTAGGATTTGTTTGAATTTATTTTATATTGTTTTTCATCTTTAAGTTAAGAGATGTAGCTAATTGGGAGTTTCGGACTGGAACAATTGTATTGTTTTTTTCTGTAGGCATTCAAGTAAAAGATTTAACTCTTCACTTTTTATGTTAGGGTTTAGGTGGGCATTGATATTCAATTAAACATTTCTCCACAACAACCAAGAAAAGTGAGACCAATCTTTCTTGGCTCACTGGAACTAAGAAAAGTTAGATCAATGTTTCTTAACTAATTGTTTCTTTCAACTTTATGTATTATTTTTTAATATTTTCACATTGCGAGTTAGGAATAGTTGTTATATTGAGTTATATTTGGAAAGTTCATAATTGTAATTTCAATTCTTATATGCAAGGCATCTGTCTTAATATTGGATTGGAACTGACATGAACATAGGTAAACATCTAACTCCTTATTTACATACCCTATGTGTTATCGTTACCATGAAATGGTATCATATAATTTTCACCATCTTTGTATCTTTATAACTATTGCATGCTTGAAACCTAACAATAGATATTTTTCCCTCTCCTATAAAGATTTAAAAAACTAGATTTATTAACTCAAGAAAGTTATCTAAATGTTGTTAATTCCCTTGATTGCAAGAATAAATGTAGAGGAAGTGGAGGCAATTCATTGGATCTTGTGAATGACCCAAATCCAAGCTATGCACATGATCATATGGTTTTATTGAAAAGTAAAGGAAATTTTTTATGCTCATTTGGGTTCAAAAATAAATTATGTTTGTTTTGATAGAAAGTTAGGGGAGTCGATCCATGAAAACGTTTCAATTTTTCATTTTTATGGAGTTTAATTTATTAAGCTTATAGAAAACATGAGCTCTCTATGGCTATATTTGTATTTACATGATATAAAATTGGTAGATTGACAAGTTGTGGTGTCAAACATCTTCAATTCTCATATTTTCTAAGCATTGCACTAACAATTGGACTATCATTATTTTACATTCTTTGTTATGTTGATCTCTTGACTAGGTTTCCTTTTACGCAGTTTCCCTTCCCGATTACTATTTTGTTGGGTCTTCCATAATCCAACACTACAAATTCATTAGTCACCCAGATGTGTTAGGGTTCGTGTTTGTTACAAATTGATAATATGATATAAAGGAGGTGTTAAAAATGGGTTGATAAAAATGGATATCTACAATATGTGATGAAACTAGGGGGGGGGTTAAAGAATACAATTTTAGGACGCATTTACCAATATTTATTGAAATTAGGGATATTCCTTAATATCATGTGAACGATCGTGAACCCGCTGTGGTTTTGTCTTGATCTACACGTGTGTGCTTTTCACTATGTGAAAAGGCTTACCCAACAACAACAGGTATGGATCTGGTCATATGCTCTGATACCATGTTAAAATATGAAGATAGAAAAGACAGACAGAAATGTGCATATTCATTGCCTTCTGATTATTAACCTCAAGCTTATATAGGATTACATAACATCAATACTACCGTCCAATACTATGGGACAACCAAATGTCCTATTCAACTAACAAACTCAACTAATTAACCAACTTACAATTATTGAGATTAGAATTCTTAACATTTAGTACAAGTAATTCCATAATACCTTTAAATGCATTGCGAGGTCATTTATTTAATACTCATATGTGTAATGCATTTTAAACATTGAATCTAGTGGGTTAATATATTTACTTGCACAGAAATAAACAAGCAAAACCGAGGGATTGGATGACCCACCTCTTTACCCCAAGCAAAACCGAGGGATTGGACGACCCACCTCTTTACCCCAAGCAGTGTTGGTTTCATATATGCAGCTACAAACATTCAACACCTCATCTATGGCCGATGAAGGAGTGGAATATAACGTATAGATAGTTGTTTGTCATAATCGTTTCAGCATATTCTGAAAGTACAAAGAGGACTGACAAAATAAACTCGTGAGACCTTCGCAAGACCAGGAAGACGCTTTTAATTCGTGAAACACTATCCAAAAAAACAAACGAAAAATAAGTTATCACTTTTTATAGTAAATAATATCATTACCATAATCACTTAATTTGTGGTATGTGAATAGTTGTAATCACTTGTTATCTATCTTGAAATGTCTTTATCCATGTATTAGCTATCTACTAGTTATTCATGCATCAATTACAATTTATCTTTTATATATTTTTTTATAATTATAATTTTCTAATTTAAAACTACTGCCATAAAATTAATCCGCATAGTAGTACAATTTAAGAAAAACATATCAACCCCAAATTCTAAGATATAAATAACTATCTCTATAAATTATTAAAAACATTAAATTATATATAATTTAATATACACCAAAATATAAATATATATATATACAAAATGAGATATAAATAACTATAACTATATGTATAAATTATTAAAAACATTAAATTATATAATGTGATATATATATATATATATATAATTAATATGAAACTATTTCTTATATGTTAAATTAACTATAAAAATACAAACAGATATTAATACGTTAAACGCTGCCCCAGATCATTGAAACAGTCATAATTCTTCATTTATTTAACTGGTGGGTGTGAATCATGGTAGTTTGTGGCCTTGGCATAAGATCTGGGCCATCCGTGTCGACTTCAACAAATCCAGGTGTTCGAAGCTGTTTTAAAACTGAGCGATGGATCTTTGCTGTCCGCAGCATGGTTTCCCCGCATGCTTCACCAAAATGGTTGGATTACGTCCCAGCTGACCCCGTCAACAGCCAGATCTAGCCTTGGTAGAACCCCGCCAATGGTGGCGATTACTTCACGATCCAACCCTTTGGACTGATATGATTTCGTCGTCTTGCATCACCACCCAGAGAATGAAGTGGAACCTATTGAAGCTTAAAACACTTCAAAAGGCTAATGAAAAAGAACAAATAGAACACACATTTCAAATCAAGGACAGATCATCTAAAATATGGATCAGACTATCGCCATTAGCAAACATCCATTTGAAAAAAACTATGGCAATAGAAACGACGTAAAAAAAATAAACACTACTTTTTAGCGTTTGAGAGACTAAAAAGATATAACAAGATGGTTTTGGATCACGCAACAGATACAGTCACAGTCTTCAATGGCGCCTCCGCAACAAATCGACCCCACCGGCGACTCGGCGAGCCCAGAGTACACACTTTCCAAAACAATCCACTCGTAAAACATTGAAATAAATATAAATATAGTCCACCCATCACTTAGTCCTTGCAAAGCGTCACCAGTCGGTCGTACCCTTCTTTGGCAATCCATTTCTATGTTTGGAGAAACTCATTTGCCCGTTTGTACTATTATTGATCCTCTTTATCTTTATCTTTGCAAACAAAAGAAAATATAAGGAAACCCTAGAATCATTGAAACGGTTGGTGAATTTATCTTTGCAAACAAAAGAAAATAAGAGGAAACCCTAGAATCATTCAAACGGTTGGTGAATGATGACAATGAGGCTCACAGTAGCTAGAATCTAAAGACAGTGGATGGAATCCAAGGTGGCCTAAAAATTGGGAGTAGTTTATTCAAAATCACCGGATTCTTATCCGAAGCCCCAGCCTGGGTCGCACTCGTAACACTGTATATTGCCAACGTATTCTTCCATGATATATTCAATGTTATTGGAGAAATATAAATAGTTATTTTATGTATGGAAAAGAGCGTGTGCCGCAGGTCTCACCCCGCGGATCGATTCCAATAAACAATAAATTATTACCATTTGAATAGAAACCCTCTCCGGAATGAAAACCCTCAACGACAATAAATCTGGATTTTCACCCCACATGTTGAATCAAAACCACATTAGTAATTCGCATTTGATTCTCCTTTTCGCCTCGATTGTTTTCTGCCTCCTCTAGCCTGCTAGGTTTATATTTAAATATACTAAAAATCTAGCACAAAACCTAATTGTTTTGTGTTTCTAGGGTTTTTATTTATATACACTCAAAATCTAGCACAAAACCTAAATGTAATCTCTCACATTTTTCTATTTAAACTAGTTAATCTATTAGTTAAATCTGTTAACCTAAATGTAATCTCTCACATTTTTCTATTTAAACTAGTTAATCTATTAGTTAAATCTGTTCAGCTACGGACTTCTTCAAAGCGTCCAGGGGTCTCCGGTAGGGATGCCCTCTTTCCCCCCTCTTGTTTCTATTGATCATTGAGGGCTTGAGCCTCTCCATTCATAAAGCAAAAACTGTGGGCTCCCTCATTGGTATTAAGATCTCGGCGGATGTTACTGTCACACATTCATTGTTTGTGGACGATGTGATGCTCTTTGGGCTGGGCATTTTGGCTGAATGGTTACAGTATAAGAGTATTCTTGACCTCTTCTGCAGTGTAACTGGTATGATCATTAGTATGATAAAATCGATTTTCCTGAAACACTCTTTGGAGGAAAACATTGAACAATCTGTGAGGGACTTGCTTCCTTTGCAATTTAAAGAACTTACTGACGGCACTAAATATCTCGGATACTTCCTCAAACCTACAAATTATAGAAAAAATGACTGGCTTTGGCTAGTTAAACGTTTCGATTCTCGAATCAACCATTGGGGATTGAGATATCTTTCTTTGGGAGGCCGGATTACTTTGGCTAAGGCCGTCCTTCAGAACATGGGTGTTTATTGGTTCTCACTCTGCAAAGTCCCGTCTTCTATTATGCATATTCTGCGGGGTAAATTTTTCTGGTTTATATGGTCTGGTGGAGGTGAAAAGAACAGATTTCACTTAATAAATTGGAAACGCTTGGCAAAACCATATTGCCTCGACGGTTGGAATATTAAAAATATGGAATTGTTTGTGTTAGCCCTTCATGCAAAGAGCGTGTGGCGCGTCTTATTTAATAATTCATCGTGGGGCCGTATCACGTGGGCTAAGTATCTTAAAAAACATTCGGTATCGTCCTGGTTCCGGCTCGACAGGCATTTAGTTAATGGCTCCTCCAACATATGGCGCGGGTTGATGGGGGCCTTCTGTGTTGTGGCAAAGTGGCTCTCTTGGATCCCTGGTAATGGCCGTGACATTAGACTCGGTTTGGATCCCATCATGGGGACTGCGCCCTCATTTCATTTCTCTCCTGCACTTCTTGCGCACCTTCGTACGCGTGGGCTCTTCAATCTGTCACATGCTGCGGCTTATAATAATGGGGGGTGGATCACTGCTCGGCAACTTGGTATTAATGGGGTTTTGGGCAAAGAATGGTCGGATTTCACCCAGCTCCTCTATCAAGCTAACATACATCTCGGGGTTTCTCCGGACCGGTTGGTTTGGTCTTGGAATGTGGCTAAAGGAGTGGTTACTTCAAAACTTGCATACGACTCACTATTTGCCGACTGTATTCCGTTGGAGGTTTGGTGGCACTCGCGGGTCTGGAAACTTGTCCTTCCTCCGCGGATAATATTTTTTATCTGGTTGGCTTTGGGAAACAACATCCTGACCTGGGATAACCTCTATCGTCGTGGATTTATCGGTCCTGGGTGGTGTCATCTGTGCTGTTCTTTTGAGGAGACGGTAGACCATCTTTTCTCTTCGTGCCCACTCTGGAAGGAGCTCTGGATGCTCACGGTCTACTCGATTGGTTTAACTGCTGTTTGGAACTCGGTCTCATTACTGGACAGCTTCAGTTTTTGGCTCTACAATCCTCACTATGTCCGTTGGCTTGAACTTCCCTGTTACATGATGTGGGAGCTCTGGAAGTCTCGTAATCGCCTTATATTTGATGGGACTCCTATTAATCTGCACTAGCTCAGTAGCCGTATCATTGCTTCTTTTACGGAGTACAATTCTGGCACTGCTCAATCGGGTGGCCCGAAGGTCACTTCAGGTTTGCTTCCCGGTTATCGCATGGCTCCCCCGGTTTTAATGTTCCCTTGTGGCTTCTTCGATGGGGCTGCGGCCGGGGGTGGTGGTGGGTGTGGGGCGGGGGCAGTGCTACATCTAAACACCTCTATCACCTACCGGCTACATTTAAACTTGGGTCCTGGTACAAATACTCGCAGTGAGTTATGTGCACTCTGGCTCCTTCTTTTCTTTGCCCGGCGCTTACAGGTTTCCTCTTTCGTTGTTATGGGCGACTCTTCAACCATTATTTCTTGGGCTCTGGGGTCATCAGCTCTGAATGTGTTGATACTCACTGAATGGATGGCAGCTGTAAGAAAATACATTAGTGAATTTCAGCATATCCATTTTTCCCATGTCTTCCGCGAATCAAACTTGGAGGCAGATTTCCTTTCCAAGAGGGCTCTGAATACGTCGTCTGGACACATTATGTGGGAGGAATGGCACGAGGACCTTCTTTCCTCTCAGGGCTTGATTGACCTGCTTTGGAGTTGATTTTTTGGGTATGATATGGTCTGTATGATATTTTTTCCTCTTGATTATATGTGGATATTTATTGGTGCAGGTACTTAGTCCACTTATCTCCAACTACTCGTTGGACTTTTGATATGGTTATGGTTTTGCGTCTCTATTCGAGTTTTGATCTGGTTATGGTATTGCGGCTCTATTGTATAAATAGACCTTTGTGTCGAGGCCTCTGGCTGTTTTGGACTTTATATTCGCAGACTTTACATGTTTTTGTATTGACACCTTGATACATTGCTACTTACCGACTGTAGGACTGAGTATGTCATGGTAGTTGTTGGACTGGTAGGTGACATGGTAGATGTTGATGTGATTGGGGGCTCATGTGCCCGTATGTTTCTTATGGGGCTCTTGTGCCCGTGGATTAGGGGCACACATGCCCGTATGCTTTATGTTGATGTTTCTTGATGACCTGATGTATTGCTCCTATTTACTATTTCACTTTATTAATAGTAAGATAAATTTATGAATGAAAAAAAAAAGTTAATTTATATATATATATATTTTAATTGTTTAATTACCAATTATCCATGCCTAGCTACATGTTATGTAGTGTGTGAGTTATCCATGCATCTATGCATTAGCTACAAGTTATCATGCTTAGCTACATGTTATCACCTAGCTTCTTCTAGTTATGTGGCATGGTCCAGTTATCCACCCATCCATGCATGAGCTAAGAGTTGTAATTAGGTTATGATTTGTAAATTATTATGGATATTTCATTAGAAAAGTTTTGTTGAATAAATCTTACAAGTTTTTACAAACTCTCTCTTTATTTAAAGTTAATATTTAATATTACTAACTCAACACATCAAATAACTGAAGACTAATAAAAAAATAAGTTAAAAAGTTACCACACCATCCACACAATGTTCATACAATAAAGTTAACATTTCTAACATTTTTTTAATAGCCATATAAGGTTAGGGTTAGATTTTTTCCATACCCCAACTTTGGTTAGAGATTTGGACCCTTTAGGATCTTCTTGAAAGTCCACATGTGTCTAGATGCACATGTGAAGTTAATTGAAGCTAACATCCATCCACTTGTACCTTGGTGGTAACAACATAGGTCAATGTAAGGGATGGATAACTTCCTCATACAAAACTCCAATTGAGGTGATGTTTGCACTATTTAATGCCTCAAATGAGCTTTAGAAGTTTTGGGATACAAAATCACCGAAAAAAGACCTGCCCCTAAAATGTGCAGTACAAGCCAATAGCTTCAATTCCAAATGCAAAAATAAATGACAAATTATATAATGATCCATTTAAAATCATACATCTGCATTTTGGGAGGCTTTTGGTACCAAAATATTTCACTTAAAGCATTGAGGAAATTTTTCCTCTACCATCTCCTTAGATTACCATTTCCATTTACCTAGAAGTTTCATTTCAATCAACCCTATAAGAGTTCATTTGTTGGCCCCATCTAGTTGTTTTGGACTTCTTTTGCAAAAATGTACCCTCTTCTAAATCTAAATGAGCTTCTAGTGTTAACCATCAATTGCATGGTCCAACATGGATGGCTCATAGAATTTTACATTTTCCACATTCACTACTAAGTAAATTCACATATATGGGATAGAATAATTATTTAAATTATAGAGTAATGGAACATGTGCTAACCACCACCATCTATTATGAGCACTTGTATCTATTTCCCTCTTTTGAATCACAAGTTTCTTCTTATAATCTTTGAAAACATTTAATATATTTCATTTAACTTTCAAAAAACAAGCCTTCATCCTAGAGGAGGAGGAGTCATTGGTAAAAGAAAATAAATATTTGACAAATCACAAAGTTATAGTCGACATTGATACTAATGCTAACACACCACCAACCTCATTGTCTTTCTAATCTTGAAATTCTCCCAATGTTGCTTCCCTACAATCCATCATTCACAAACATCCTCTCCAAATATGATGTGATAAATCCTTGCTACCATCATTTTTTTTGTTTTTAAGGTAGTTGAAGATAAGGAAAGTTTAGATCTCCTTACCTTTTGTAGCAAATCACAACATATCATAATGGGGTTTCCCTTCTCCTTGATCCAAGACTCTTAGCAATGCCTCATTGCAACAATTACAAAAATCAATTAATACATAAAGATCAAAATGAGTTATTCAATGCCTTTCATTCATGCTTTATAATATTTTAATGAACTTATAAGTCTCATCATGAATATCTGAGGCATTGTGGGAGATTTCCCTTCTTGGCTAGGAAGTAGAGCACGAGGATAGATCACATATTCCGAGGTAATGGTGGGGGAGGTGGGCGTTGTAGGTACATGTGAGAAGGGAGGGGATGATGTAGGTACATGGGAGGGGGAAGATGTAGGTATGAGGAAGGGAGTTGATGTAGGTACATGGGAAGGGTTAATGTAGGTACATGGGAAGGGGCTGATGTAAGAGCAATGGATGGAGCTGATGTGAGTATAGGGGATGGGGCTACAATAGTTGATGCAATCGAGGGAGGGATGTGATGGCAAGTTGGTGAATGTTGGACAGATGGGGGTTCCACAAGAGGGGAAGGGTGTGGGAAGTTATATATACCCAATGGATGTACAAGGGATTGCATCACCCTAGGGGGGGAATGGGTAAGCTAATCATAGGGGTAGGGTGCCAAGTCACAGTACTTGGCATGAACTATGGAAAAAATGAACTAGATGGAAGATAGGGATGGATGGGTGGGTATGGTGATGGGATGGTGAAGATGACACTTTCGTACACATATGTAATATGTTTGAATAGTAGGAAAGACATGTAAATTAACCACACATAGACAATTAATTTCACATCAAATATATAATTAATTTCACACAAGTTGCCTAGGTGACGGGTGATATGCTTTGCCTAGGTGGAGACTTATGCTCTATCTATTTGGAAAGCACCTATGGAAACATAACAACATTAAGATTGATTTCCCATAAAAAAACTAACAAGTGCAACTAAATCAATTTTTAAATCCTACTTTCACTCATTTAAATACTTGTATGTGAGATGTCACAATATCCATTGGTTCCACCATGGTGGTAAGAAATGTTTATCTAATAATTTTCAAATGTTAAATTAAAAATATGCTCAATCATTTAACACCATTTACAAATCATACTAACCTTAGCTAAAAAATTATCTCATGCAAGATCCTACATATGGCCATGGAAAGTATGCTCACATAGAGTGCACAAATGCAATAATGATCAGTTGTCTAAGGAACCCGTTTTCTTATTGGCTATCATGGATGGTCCATGATTAGTGGGGATTGAAGGACCTACACCTAATAGTCCTTTGTACTTCTCTCATGGGTCATGACTAGACTACACCACAAATGTATTGTGTTGTAGTACACTATGTACAAGTTATGATAAGGAAGTTGCATTCTTAGCTAGGCAATCTAGTAAATGATGTGTCTATGGGGAAGGGTTAGGGATATTCCTAGGAGCTGGTGTCCCTCTCATTGGGTTGCATCTAGAGTTTGGTCAATCCTAGGATGATTCAAGACCAACTGCTTGAAACTCACTAATTTCAAATTAGGTCACATAGAGACCCAACACAAACTCATAATATAGTTTTTGAAGAAAATATAGTGGAACCTCTCTATTGTTGAAAGGAGGTTTGCCGAAAACCATAAACCATCGACTCATCTAGTTTTGTTTCCATGACTTGTATGAGCGCCAATCCATGAAAATATTCCTTTTGCATAGATCAAGGCATTGGTTGGTCGTGTTGTCAATGAAAAAACTAACTAGAGTTTTTTTTTAAATGTTCAAATCTTTTATTTGTTCGTTATTGAGACGAGTGGAATAGTATTGTCTCATCCTAGACCTATACTCAATTATGCTCAGCAATTGACCATGGGAATTGTCAACTAAGGAAATGATGTTATTAATGGATGTGGCTAAGGATAGTCTCAATGGTTCCCTTGTGGTTCTTACCTCTTAAATGAAGGTTCTTAATTGGTTTAAATGTTGGTTAATTTGGATTTCTGTAGTTGGGTTCTCCTCGGGGCTAATGTTTACTTTTGGATTTGGTTCTGTATTTTGTTGGTTTAGGGGTTAATGTTTACATTGATAGGTGTATGCCATCCCATAGTAGCTTCTATCTTCTTTGGATCCATTTATGTTCCTTCTTCAGAGAAGATGTGTCCCAAATAATGAATTTGTCCTTGATAGAATAAACATTTACTCAACCTAGCATAAAGATGGTGTTCTCTAAGCACTTGTAATACCATTCTCAAATTCACAAATTAGAGGAAATTTGAGGTCTAAAATGGGCCTTCTAAGGAAAATAATCAAATAATAGTTAAAATAATAAAACAATATTTTAAATTTTCAAGGAAAACACACAAAAACTACTTTTTTGTTTTCGTATTTTCAACTTATCTCCCTGTGGTTTTACTCAAATTTCGAGCCGGAACACTCATTGGATGCATAATTCAATTCCGCATCCAATGAGTACCCATGCTGCATACTTTTGATGGACCCCACCCCACGAAAAATGAGAAATTCATTAAAAAAGCATGTTACTTTGAAGTCACACTTTTTTAATGAATTTCTCATTTTTTGTGGGGTGGGGTCCATCAAAAGTATGCAGCGTGGGTACCGCTTGGATGTAGAATGAAAGTAACACTATTTTTTAATGAATTTCTCATTTTTCGTGGGGCAGGGTTCATCAAAAGTATGCAGCGTGGGTACTCGTTGGATGCGAAATTGAATTCCACATCCAACGAGTGATCCGGCTCAAAATTTGAGTAAAACCACAGGGAGATAAGTTGAAAATACGAAAAAAAAGAGGTAGTTTTTTATGACAAATCTGTGAAGTCAACCATTATGGTTGACTCGTTTTCTTGAAATTCTATTGGTTCTTGAATTGTAATGCATCAATGGCTCATTTTCTTATAAGGCCCATTTTAGACCCCAAATTTCCTCGAAACGGTCTGCCTCCAATTTTGAATAAATAAGAATGTCATCTAGTAATACAATGAAAAATGTATCTAGATATTTCCTGAATATTTCATTCATCAAAACACAGAATTGTAGTTGGTGCATTTGTTAACCCAAATGGAACCACTACAAACTCATAATGACCATATATGGCTTTGAAAGCTGCCTTGATAATGGTAACTTGATCTCGAATCTATCTTTGAGAAAATATTTTATCCTCTTAGTAGATCAAATAAATCATCAATTGTGGCTAGAAGATATTTATTCCACATAGTGACCTTGTTCAACTACCTCCTCAGAGTTCCATCTTTCTTCTTCACAAAAAGTATTAGTGCTCCCCAAGGAGACACACTTAGGTATATGTAACATTTCTTCAACAATTCTTCTACCTACATTTGTAACTCCTTCAACTCCAGTGTACTCATTTTATGTGGATTTAGAAATTGAGAGAACTCCAATCATCAAATCAATAGAGAAATCAATATCTCTTTTTGGTGGTAATCCTGGTATTTCTTGAAACACATATATGAAAACTCCTGCAATACTAGAAATTCTTCCAATATTTGGGTTTTTACACATTTTTTGTTTTTTCAACATGAGCTATATACAAATGACACCCTTTCTGGAAGCATATATTCAACTGCAAATATGAAATTTCTTTTTTGGAAATATGACTTGGAATGCCTTTCACTATCTTTTGTTTCCCTTCTTCATTAAGAAAAGTAAATGACCTTTCATGGAAATCTAATACCACATGGTGTGCATCTAACCAATCCATCCCAATAAGCATATCATATGAACCTAGTTCTATTATGTTCAAATATGAAAAAGTGTTTAGTCCATTCATATCCAATGGAAAACCCTTTACCAACTCATTATTTTTTCTTCGTGTTCCAATAGCCAACTGAACCATCCATGATTTATCATGTGCACGTTTCTTTAAATGAAATAGTTCATCCAAATTAGGATCAGTATAACTATGAATTTCTCCTGAATCAATTAGAATGGCAATAGGCTCATTGGAAATATTACCTTCAACCTAAAAATCATGTTGGATTGATGATCTTACTATCTATTTTCCAAGGATGCATATATTTTGGGAATGCTCTTGGCCACATTGCTTATTCTATGTTGTGTACAGTCCTTATTTTGCCTCCCCATTGAGGGCACTCTTTATACAAATGGTTTCTTTCACATCCTGAACATCTGAGTTGCTACTTTCTTCCTTTTTGAATAAACTCAGTCATCTTGGGTCCATTTTGAGTTGGATTTCTCTACTAATATGAAATTTGTTGGTTCCTAAAGAAAGGTGGTTTAAATACGTTCTTCCTTTGAAAAAATGGAAATTGGAGAATGGTTTCTAGGAAGGAAACATGGAAAATGAGCCCATGGGATAAATGTTTCCCCTGAATTTTTCCTTGGTCTTGGATATTATGAGAATGTTGTCTCACTTATTTCTCCATCTTTTATGTCACCAAACCTCCAACATTAGTTTGGCCTTCACTTTCAAAAAATAGAACGCAATATTTCCCTTTTGTAAGGGGGAGCTCTCACTCTCATTATTGGGATTAACCAAGTTCTCACCAACCATGTGAGTAGTGTAATTGCTATTCTCTTAAACATTTCGTGAAAAAGAAGAAGTCGTAAAATCTTGGCTCAACTCTTATAATCCATCTTTCATATGGTTGCACTATTGATTGGTCATTATACAACATTTAGCATTGTTTAAATGCTTCTCATAGAAATGTTTCATCCATATTTCAAATGCATGGCCTGCATGAAAGAATTTAATACCTTGGATCACTTATGTTGATCATTGTCAGATTTTTTCATTTTCATGAATTTGTACTAGATCATCTTCAGCTTTAGGATATTCAACCATCTTTCCATCTTGGTGTTTGCTTATTTTTCATGAAGAACGTTTCTAGTGTTTCTTTTATGTTGGCACAATATTCCTCTCGTTGAAATGATTTTTCATGTCTATACCATTGCATCAGATCTTCATTAATGTCGGGATACTCAACCATCCTAATAGATTCCATCCTTATACATTTGCACCTCTCTTTTTCTATAGAACTTATTGTGATTATTGTGATCATTGTCTTTTACTTTTTCTTGTCTAATAATCCTTTTCAGCTCTAGAGTTTTACGATAGTAGAATTTTTTTGTTGCTTCCTTGTAGGTGTAGCACTGTTTGGGCCTTCTTCATGGTTTAAGGAGCGCGAAGAAGGGATAGAAGTGTGCTCGAAATGGTACCTTCGTGTGGATTTGTACGAGCCCATGACAGTGCATGCTCGTGGGTGCTTTCAATTTTAAGGAGTCTGAAAGCGATAAGAAGACTCTGAAATGGTAGAAAGGTACCATCGTGTGTATTTGTATGATCCCAGGACAATGTATGCTTGTCGGTGCTTTTAAATTTTAAGGAGTCTGAAAGCGATAACAAGATTCTGAAATGGTGGAATTAAGGTACCATGATGTGGATTTATACAAGCCCGGGATTGTGAATGCTCATGGGTGCTTTCAATTTTAAAGAGTCTAAAAGCAATAAGAAGACTCAAAGGGTGTTCTTTTTCATGTGTTAGTCCCCAAGGACTGAAAAATCATAAAAGTATGCAATGGATAAATATTCTAGCCAATGTGACTAAAGTATTCTGTTTTCGTAATTAGTCTACCAGGTCTAGAAAATGGTTAAACTTATACCAAATAGATGCCCTTTCGGATAATTTTACCAACATGAAAGGAAGCAAGATTGCTCGGTGATCATTTCATTCTTTAAGGAGTCAGAAAAGAGCTTAACAGAAACTCCCTCAGTGCCTTTTTTGTAAAGGAGCTACTCGGCCCAAAAAATGGATAAAATTATACCGAACAAATGTAAAAACCAAGCAAGGAGGAAGTGTTCAATTTAGGGACAAACATGGGAACTAAGAAAGAAGGTGTGGGGGGGACATTGATGGGGCATCCTTGAGGGAAGATTAATGATGGAAAAATAAAGCAATAATTGCAGTATGGAGGGAGTGGGGGGCTCGTGAATAGGTCGCGATAGAAAAAATGGCCAAAATGGTGCGAAAATTGACTGCGTCATGTGTGGCATGCAAATCGAGGTAGAGAGGAGCATGGAAAAAATTCCCAAAAAATATTGAGTGAGAGCGATAAATGATCTCAAGCATCATCACAAGCACAAAATTCTGAATACGGTATTGCAAACGGCATGGAAAACGAAGTTTGGATGACTTCGGAATGGTCAAATTAAAAAAGGGAAAAAATGACTATAAATAACAAAGGAGTCCACCTCCACATGTCATTTTCACTTTGCAAATTGGGAGGAGTGTGGAGGGTCCCAAAAGAGAAAATTCATATTTCTCTCAATGTGTCCGATGGAATTGAGTTCTGTGACTTGCAGGTAAGTCTTTGAGTGATTTTTGACGTTTTCATGCATTCGGATTTGGATTTGGTCCTCCTCGGATCTCTGGAGAGCCTGGATAGGGAACCACTGCATCGGAGCATGATTTTCTAGGTAAATAGCGTGCCCAGAGCACAGATCTAGGTCATATAGTGGTGCGGTTGGGGTGCGACTGTGGTCCCCACAACAATGCTCTGGAGCGTAGATTTTCCTGAGAAAGGCGTGACTATGGTCCCAACGGGCGTACCCGAGGAGTGCACATTTTAAGGGAAAAAGCGCACTCCAGGGTGCACCTGAGGGGAAAAAATATGTGCTTTGGAGCACGTGTTTTTTCTCTAGATGGGTGGCCTGCCTCTTGGGGGACAAGCTTGCTGGTTTACACATTACTAATGGGGTTTTTTTCATGTGTGTGTAGGATGCCGAAAGTGAGTTGGTGAGAGCAAGAGCTTGGTAGGCTACTAGATGAAATCATGGACGATGAGGATGTCTAGGATATATTGGCCCGGTTCGGCTTACTAAAGTTTTCTAGGGTGCCCCCAATGCATTCAACTGAAGCTACTGTTGAACAAATCAGTAGAATTCTGGGATGACGATGTGGGGGCATACGTTATATAGGGGGAGCGGCTAGAGATATCACTCACAGATGTGTACTTTCTAACGGGGCTCCCACGGTTGGGAATGATTGCAGACACTCAACAAAGGAATCCTATTGATGTGTCTATGGAGGAATTACTAGAGCGCCATTGTTATGCCACCGCTTATGTGCATGACAATGTGATTTTAATCTATGATATAGAGAGTCTAGAGACTCGAGCTATACCGGCACTAGTAGTGCGGTGTTGGGTGTATTTACTGTCTTAATGAATCACCAAATATTTAATTATTGACCAGGGTTGGTAATCTTAGAGTTGTGGCACAATATATGATGAGGTAGAATGGTACCTAGGACATCAGCTCGGCCAACCTTAGAAATGTTTAATAATGAAAATATCGAAAGATCTTTCAAAATGAAAAACCGAGTCAAACTTCAAAAATACAACTACTAAACTGATTAACCCTAACTAAACCAATAGATGAGAATAGTATCAATCTATACTACTCTACTATATGAACAATAACTGAAAAGATAAAAACAACAATACTATTCTAGGAAACAAGACTTGATCAAATGCAAAACTAATCTTATGAAAATGGAAACTACTGATCAATTATTCAGCTCTAGTCTAGGAAATAGAAAGTAATAACTATGAATAAATTTGGAAACCTATCTATGAAATGATTCAATTTACAACTAACTATGGAAACAAGAAACTATATTATCTTACAATAAGATTATAAACTAAATAAACCTAAGAAATTCAACAATTAATCTATTCATGCATGTAACAAATACTCAAAACTAAACTAAGATACCTAATTCCATTCTCCTTGAAAATTCTGAGGAAAGTGTCAATGTAATAGGAACGGGAGAAAATGTATCAAAATGATTTTCAAATGTGACAAGGAAACAAAACGGAAGTATATCTAATTTAACTTCTACAAAGAGATGGAACCTAAAGAGTGACCAATTACAACTAACTTTAAACATTGTAATCTATTCTTTATCCATAAGCAAATGACTCTAGTTATGCTACCTAAGACTGATTTGAAAATGATATTTTATCAACAATTGATCTATTAACAAGAAACCAAGAACATGTATTTCTATTGACTACTTTGAAATTTAAGTATGCAAATATCAATGCTATCCTACAAAGGTGAATCATGAAACAAATTTAAGGAACTCTATGCATATGCAAATGACTTGGAAAATAATGTAATCTAGAAGCAAGTAGAAAACTTGATAAATATATTTTACTTGGAAATGAGTTTGATCTAGAAGCAAGTAGAAAAATTAATAAAGATATTTTATTTATGAATCAAATCCTATCCTATCAACATCTTCATCCACTATGTAAATGAGAAGAGAAAATCCTATGCTTGAATTTAGAATAATGATTGAACTATGAAAATGAAGTAAACTAAGCTAAGACTAAAACTGACAAGTTCTAGAACAATAACAAGTTAAGAAATGAGACATAAAAGATCAATTGCAGAAACATAATCTAAAAAGTAACCTAAAGCAAAGTGAAAGAAATGAATAAAAACTAAGAATGGTTATAAAGATTAATTGAAACTCTACATAGTTCAAAACAAGGTCCTAATTACATATATAACTGTTGGTTAACTACAGGAAATGATACAATTTGAAAACCTAAAAAAAATGAACTTTAAACAAGCATAAAAATAAGATAGAAAATATTAAAGTCTGTATGATAGTCCTGATGACAATCTGAAAGACAGTCCGAATGATAGTCCGGATGACAGAAAACGATATAAACTATGGAAATGACCAGATTAAATGATTCTAACGTGAGCTGGTTTATGCATATTAATCTACAGTGCAAGCAAAGCGGTAAATAAACTATTTAAATTTGAAATAACAAGAAGCCATTACACTAATCACTATCGAAGGAAAGAAAACCATTTCCTATTGCATAATAAAACATGGCTGATAGGTGAATGAATTTAATCTATAGCTACAACAACATTTAACAGAACTAAATCTAACTACAAACTGAACTTGAAAAACTAAACTAATTAAACTCTATCTAATTGCAATGGAAAGACTGAAAGAAAACTAAAGGAAACTATGCATGACCGGTCACTTTAAATTCTAAAAATGCAAATTATATTAGTAGCAAGAAATAAATCACAGGAAACAGAGAAATGAAATCTACAGGAAAACAGAGTTAAATACATATACTGAAAATAAAAGCTACTTATCTGCAGAAAGAGAAATAACAAAATATACACAGTAAAAAACTCTGGTTGTTGAGGGCCCTTCTCAGGAATCAAGGACTAGCTAACTCAAATTAATCACTAACAAAACATCAACAGCTAAATCAGAAACTTCTATTAACTAAATCAAACGTTACACAATCGTTTTCTAGCTATGTGTATCTCTCCAACTACTGCTGCTAACTAGCTAACTCCGTTTCTCAACAATAGACATCGTTATATAATTTTACAATGGGGGAGAAGGTCGACCCTTTTAGTGGTCGACCTCTCTAAAAATAGGAGGACTTAATGATTAAAGAAAACAACTGCAGGACGGTTCACGACAGCGCACAAGCCGTCTGCCTGATCATTGGTTCACTTCACGTGAGCAACTATGCGTTGATTTCCTTTGACGTGGGAAAAGGATGCGTTGTCAAGTTGGGCGGACAGGAGCATGGATATTCTAGAACGAGGGCTCATGCACCATGAGGGACACGTTGCCAATAGAACCCATGTCACCATTTTTGTCTTTAATGCCCCAAAATATTCCAATCAACGAATCCAATGGTGTGAATGGAGGGTTGAACGATGGTCCGAATGCGGCTGGGCATCTTCAGCGTGAACGCCCGTCTGAATGAAGGTTCGTTTGAAACCCATAGCCTACAGAATGAAGTCTATATGCCAAGCAGGTCGAGAAACGTTGAATAAATGTTAATAAATCATAATATGACGATAATTAATCAAGATTTGTGTGATATTCAAATAAGTTCATACCTGGGTTTGATTGACGGTATGAATGGAAAGAAGCATGAATTAATATGCCAAAAATGACAAAAGTAGTGCCAACGGAGCATGTTTAATGATTAAAAACGATGAAAAAAATGGACATCAACATTCCCCCAAACCGGAGATATGCCACGTCCCACTGAGCAAAACATAGAGGAATTCAGGAACAAGTCTGAACTGCGGTAGCAGTTGCCTTTGACTTAGATGAGTAAGTATATTTAGGCTTGAACTTCTTGGCTTGGGCTCTCAAGGTATCGTTCCTCGTCCGGAGAGAGTCAAGAGAATATGTTATGGCACTGTTCAGGTATTTGACACACTTTACTTGTATACGCAGTTCCTTATTCTCTTCACGAAGCTCAGAGGTTATCTGAACATACTTGTCATTCTGGATTTTTAACTATGTTATGTCTTGGGTCAATATATCACGGTCTGATGGAGTGGAGTAGATGGTTCTGCAAAAGACTCAGGATCTTTGTGAGGGCTCAACCCCTTTAGACATTTTTCGGGATCATCAGATGTAGTGTGTTCTTCAAGAGCCTTGTCTTCAATGGGATGGATGACGGTCTGGTCGACAGACTAATCATGATTATCCCTTCTTGATTTCGTGGGTATTGGTGAATAGAGTGTGGGTTTCGTGGTCATGTCCTCGTGGACCAGCTTAGGAGAGGATGAATGGATAAGGTGAATTTCTCCTAAGGCACCCTCACTAAACTGCACAGACTTAGTATCCCTTTTTGCTTGGGCAGAGGTTTCAACAGGCTCATTAGCACGAGTTTGAAATCAATGACGCTTGCGAGAGGCAGAGGCTTTGACAAGGGGCTTCTTGACCAAATGGGGGTTTAGTACTTCAAACACAAATCTATCCCATGTTTTCCCCTTTTCCTTCAACTGGTGAATGATCAGGATTTTTATGAGATAGTGGTGGTATAAGCTACCAGTGGGGTTAACTACATTTTTCCTCACCTAGTTCGACATTTTCTCAAGGCTCTTTAGAAAATAAAATGGGAAATTAAGAGCTTGATTATTAACAAAATGAGCTAATAATCAGAAGTGGCAGGCTTTGAAGATGGTAAACTTATGCTCACAGGTGATCAACCGAATGATAACGGTCAAGGGCTCGAGGTATTCTAGCTTAATCCACTGCCGGTGAAACCCTTTTGTGCCTACAACGTGTTGATATTCAGCTCTGAGAGAAAATTCATGAGCCGTCCGCGGGAGGAAGAGGTGCTTGTGCCAACAAGCACCCTCTCTGGGAAGCTTTGTGGCCAACACAATAGACTCTTTTGTTATAGGAAAAGTAAGGTGGCCAAACCTAGCCATTTTTCCATCGAATCCTTTGGAAAATAGAAATGAGATCTTGTCATTGTGGCCCTCAAGAAGACGGAGGAACGGACCCCAACCTGCTCGAAGAAAAATATCACAGCAAGCTTTAAATTCAGGGACACGGAGTAAATTTTGGTAGCTTCCAGGCTCATAGCGGATCAGTATTGTTAAACATAGGTAGATGGATGTAAGAGGTACAGGGGATGCAAGAAATTGCAAGAGACGCAGCTTGATAGACTCAGGAAAGATGATGGCAAGCAGAATGGAGGTAAAAATCATGCAGGCATTGGTTTTAAAATGTGATCTGTTCGAATGGTTGAATGATCGTGAGCATAGATTTAGCACATTTGAACGATCATGCTATCATTCAGAAATCTTTAATCGTGTGCCATCATAAAGATGCGTGCGTTAGTGAATTCGTATAGTTATGATATATTCAACCATGTCCAAAGTAAACTTTGGATAGGTTGAATGTAATTTTCATCATGAGATTATAAGCATAGGTGACATAAAAGAACATGATGAATTTTGATTAATACAAATGACAGATCACATGACAAATTTTACATATAACTTAATGAGGAGTTAAAACCATATGATAGCCATATAATGATTCTGAAAATTGCAATAATGCATGATTAATTGATTCATTTGATGAAGTCGAGACTAATAAAGGAATGAGATCGAGTGCATAGATGACATTTGATTGATCCTTGGTGTTAATTTTGAGCATTAATTCAATATACTCTAGGATATTTACTGATAGAATAACATGTACAATATATCAATGCATAACAATCATAGCAAGCATATCAATCATCACAAGATGCAAACATAAGAGACAATAGACACACAGAGTTTCCGTGGGGAAAACCCTAAGGTAAAAAACCCCACAAATTCCTCAGAGATAGATAGAGCAATAATACAACCAAAGTACAACCCAAGTACACAAAGATAGTCTCCTCCTAGCAGTTGATCCTCCTCCTCACTTGTGCGCCACTTTCCGAGTGATGTATAAGTGAGTAATGAAGTGATCAAATAGAGATCTCCCAATCTCTATTTATAATTGTTCCGACTACCCAATAAACTTATGGGGCCGACTTATCTAGCTTAACATAATAACCCATGGTTAACTTAATTAGAGCCGACCCCACACATGGTGGTCTAATAACCCATCGGCAAATTACGACACTTGTGACACTTGTCAGTACAAATGACAACACTTCCTTATAGAGGAATAACACATCTCTATAGGAGTACAATATACATAAATGAAATACATAGGTGAAATACATTCCAAAGTTACATATACATCAACACTCCCTCTTAACTAGGAAGGTATTTCTCGACACAGATCTGCTAGCACAAGTCTTCTTCTCTGGATCATCATCAATGAATCATCATCCTCGAATCATCGTCATCATCACTGCTGCTGCTATCTCAATCAATCTCTAAATCTACTCGTCATAGGAAGTTCTATAGAGCCAGTCCTTTTTCATACTGGATGTAGGCCCACCACCTCTAGGTCTTCATCATCACAGGCCATACTGTGGAATCCTCAAGACTTATTACGTGAGTCAACAAAACCTCGAAAGAGCATCCCAGGCCTTTTACGAGCACACGGCTCAACCTATCGGATCTCCCCGGATCTTTTACATGTGACTGTCACAAAACCTTAAAAGGGTGTCTTCCCAAGCAAGAACCCTAAAGAGCATCTGAGGCCTTTTACATGACTAGCACAACCTCTCCAGATATCCAGTTCTGATTACATGTGATTCCTACCAAAAAACCTTAAAAGGGTGTCTTGCCAAGCAAGAACTCTAAAGAGCATCTGAGGCCTTTTACGTGACTAGCACAACTTGTCTAGATCTCCAGGTCTGATTACATGTGGTCATGGAAATGCCTCGAAAGAGAATCTGAGGCCTTTTTCATCCTGTCCAAATCTCTTAGGTCTACTTACATGCCATAGGACAATGACTCGAAAGAGCATCTGAGGCCTTTTTCATCCTATCCAGATCTCCCAGGTCTACTTATATGTCATCCCAGAGCAATTCCTCGAAAGAGCATCTGAGGCCTTTTTCATCCTATCCAGATCTCCCAGGTCTACTTATATGCTCATCTGCACAACCTGTTCATGGCCACAGAGTATCAACCTGATACTCACCATACATCATCCTGATGTACACATGATCATCCTGATCATCAACACTGCATCGTCCTGATGCATGTCATCTAGAGCAACATCCTGAAGCTCGTCATCCATGATCATCCTGATCATACAATGCATCCATCTGATGCATACACAGTATCTTCCTGATACATATCATCATACATGATCTACCTGATCATACAATGTATCCACCTAATACATACACAAATACAAGATCCACATGATCATATCCAACATCCAACATGATGAGTACATACAGATACATATAAATGATCCAACTGATCATATCCAGCATCCAACATTACGCGTACATACATATACATATAAATGATCCAACTGATCATATCCAGCATCCAACATGATGCGTACATACATATACATATAAATGATCCAACTGATCATATCCAACATCCAACATGATGTGTACATACATATACAAAGCAGTAACTGGAGCATCGTCCTGATGCTCATTATCTAGTGCTTATATCCATAGCCATGGAAGGATCCTCCTCTCACCATGCTCGGAATGGCTCCTGCAAATGTGTCCATCACTTCTTCCTCTAAGTGTCATCAATCTGAAGAACACCAAGCCTCTCTCTAAAGTACTCGAACTTCACTCTAGCTAGTGGTTTCGTCAGAACATCTGCAATCTGCTCATCCGTCGCAACATACAGGAGCTTCACTGCTCCTCTCTGCACCATATCCCTGATATAGTGATATTTGATCTCAATGTGTTTCGACCTTTCATGGAACATCGGGTTCTTAGACAACTTCACACAACTCTGGTTATCACAGAAGATACTAGTAGCCTCCAACAGTAGATCAAATAACTCAAACAGTAGCTTCCTCAGCCATACTACCTCAAAAATAGCCGAACAAGCTGCAACATACTCTGCTTCAGCTGTACTCGGTGCTATGCATGATTTCTTCTTGCTAAACCAAGAGATCACTCCTGATCCCATACTGAAGCAGCACCCAGAAGTGCTCTTCCTATCTGCAACACTGCCTTCCCAATCTGAATCAACATAACCCTGCAGGTTAAACTTTTGATTCGCATCATACTTGAGCCCATAATCAACTGTACCCTTCAGGTACCTCAGAATATGCTTTACAGCAATCAGGTGAACACTCCTTGGATCTGTCAGGAACTGGCTCAATGTGTTCACCGCAAAGCAAATATTTGGTCTTGTGTTCGTCAGGTACATCAAGGACCCAATCATCTGACGATACATAGTGACATCAACCTGCTCAGATGAAGCATCACACAGAAGCTTCAGGTTCGATGCCATAGGTGTGGCCATGGCCTTGCAGTCCATCATCCTGAACCTCTTCAAGATCTCTACTACATACTTCTCTTGTCCAATGAAGATCCCATCTGCACTCTACCACACCTCCATGCCTAGAAAATAGTGCATCATCCCCAAGTCCTTCATCTCGAACTCGGAAGCAAGCTTCCTCTTGGTATCAGCAATCAAACTATCATTACCTGTAACAAACAAGTCATCCACATACAGGAGTAGTATCACAGGATTTCCTTCCTCAACCTTGTAGTAAAGGTTGGAATCCACTTTACTCTTGGTAAAGCCCAAACTAGATCGGAAACTGTCCATCCTACCATACCAAGTCCTAGGAGCTTGCTTTAAGCCATACAAGGATTTCTTCAATATGCACACATATGACTTCCTGTCATGTGTCTCAAAACCAAGTTGTTGCTCCACATACACTTCCTACTTGACTACACCATTCAATAAAGCAGTATTGACATCCATCTAGTGTATCTTCCATTTCATCACTGCAGCTAGAGCAAGTACTGATCTGATGGAAGTGTACCTAGCTACAGGAGCAAAAGTTTCTTCATAATCAATCCCTTCTTTATGGGAGAAGCCACAAGCTACAAATCTTGCTTTGTATTTTTCTATGTTGCCATCTGCAGCATGCTTGATCTTGTAGATCCATTTAGAAGTTGTTAAATTTTCAGAATTTACTTCAATCTGATCTAGGATCTTAACTGAGAGAACAACATGTAAAACAAATCTATAGCATATCAATCATGGACACAATAATGAAAGCACACAAGAGACATAGAGTTTACTCGGGGAAAACCATAAAGGTGAAAAACCCCAATAACTTCCTCAGAGATAGATAGAGCAATGATACAACCAAAATACAAGAGATAGTCTTCTCCTAGTAGTAGAGCCTCCTCCTCCACAAGTGCGCCACTCTCCCAACTATGAGTGAGAGAATAGAATGTGTAAAATGAGAGAGACACACTCTCTATTTATACACTAATTTGACTTGACCTTTACTCAACTAGGTCGGCCTCAACTTAACCACTTAACATAATGCTGACTGGGACAACCCCCACTAGGGTGGTCTAATAACCCTTTGACCCACATGGCCGACCCCCAATAGGGTGGTCTAATAACCCTTTGACCCACATGACTTATACAGGGCCGACCCCAACAAGGTGGTCTAATAACCCATCAAGTATAAGTTACGACACTTACAATATAAATGACGACACTTCCGTATAGAGGAATAATAACATCTCTATAGGAATACAACATACATATATGTGAAATACATTCCGAAGTTACATATACATCAACACTCCCTCTTAACTAGGAAGGTCTTTCTCGACACAGTTCTTCTAGCACAAGTCATCTTCTCTATATCATCGTCACTGGATAATCATCATCGATTCATCTGTTGAATATTGTAACTTCAAAGAATATTATAATTGTACTTTATTATTCCGGAGATGTTTCATCCCTCCGAGGTAACCCTATTATGTATCCGGAGATGTTTATTCCTCCGAGGGTTTGTATTAACTAGGGTTATTAGACCCACCATGTGGGGGTCGGCCCTATGGTTATATTTTTGGGGTTATTAGTCTTCTCCAGGAGAGGTCGGCCCCATAAGGTCTTTTAGTCAGTTGGGAGTCAGTATAAATAAGAGAGGTGAACTCCTCATTATATCATTCACTCACTTGTGGAAGAGTGCGCACTTGTCTGGGAGATCTGCTAAGGAGACAAAGAAGGAAGGAGCACATCTTGTATTTTTGTTGATCATCTTATTGTGGAAAGCTTTGCTGGGTTTTCTACCCCATGAGGGTTTCCTAGGGTATATTCTGTGTCTATCTTGTGATTGTGTTTCTTTCAGTGATCTTTCTAGTCTATTTGGTTAAAACTTAACATGGTATCAGAGCTAGACTGAATAGGACATCTTTCACAAGGTAAGAATACCTCTCTCTATCTCTCCGGTGAAGTTAGGGTTTCATCCCAAAGTCGGTATTATTGAATTTTGATTGCATGGCTGGATAGCCCTTTTCAATACCTTTCTTTTGAGCCCTATATCGAAATTTTTGGTTGGGTAGAACTCTGGGCAATCCAAACCCTAATTCTACCAAAAGTGCGATAAGTCAGATTTTGGTTTCAGAAAAAAGTTTGCATTTTTTATTTCTGATTACATGGATGGATAGCCCTTCTCAAGACCATTCTTTTGAGCCCTAGATCGAACTTTTTGGTTGAGTAGAACTCCGGGAAAGTCAAACCCTAATTCTACCAAAAGTGCGATAAAATTCTGTTCCAGATTCCGGAAAAGTGAAAAATAACTTTTCAGGTAAGTCTGCTCTGTCTCTTAGACTCCCCCAAGAGAAGATGGCTCCAAACACTAAGATTGAAGACAAGCTAGAAGGTATAAAAAATTTCCATGCTTGGAAATACAGAATTGGTCTCATCCTTGAAGAGAATGATCTTGCTCATTATATCAAGGAAGAAGTTGCAGAACCAGAAGGAGATGAAGCCAAAGAAAAACACAGGAAGGATCTAATTAGGGCAAAGAGAATCATATCTGATTCTATTAAAGACCACTTGATTCCCCAAGTGGCCTCCAAGAAGACTCCAAAGGAAATGTATGATGCCCTAGGAAGAATGTATGAAGGAAAGAACATCAATAGGAAGATGAACCTAAGGTCTCAGTTGAAGAGTACCAAGATGCACAAAGGAGAATCTATTCAAGACTATTTCTCAAGGGTCTCTCTAATCAAGGAGCAATTAGATGCTATTGGTGACACTCTTGATGAAGATGAACTTGTGATGACTGCCCTAAATGGTCTCACTAGATCTTGGGAATCTTTCATACAAACCATGTGTACCAGAAAAGAAAGCATGAAGTTTGATGTAGTATGGGAAGATTGTGTTCAAGAAGAGGCTAGGGTTGCCAACAGAGAAGCTCTTCTCAAAGAGGATGACCAAGCTTTGGCCACCCACACCAAAAGAGGAAAGAGAGGCTACTTCAAGAAAGTAAACTACAAAAGGTCTCAACCCTCTCATAGACTCAAAAGGAAAGGAGGAGACATCTCCATAGTCCAATGTTTCAATTGTCTTAAGCTAGGACACTATGCTAGAGACTGTACCCTGCCAGAGAAGAAGAAGAAAAGGTTTGTTCACAAAAGACATCATGCTCATATGGCAGAAGATGACAGTGAAGAAGAAGAAGAAGAATAAGAAGAAGAAGTGGAGGAAAGGCCTCAAAAGAAAAGATCTAAAGTAAAGAAAGAAGATACAGAAGAATATGTACTATTTTCTGCTCTCTTTGGATCTGTGTCTCCTGGTGAAGGCACTTGGCTCATTGACAGTGGTGCTTCAAAGCACATGACAGGTCATAAGGAAACTCTCTCCGGGATTGAATAAAAGTCTTCACCCCAAAAGGTATCTTTAGGAGATGATTATCAATATCCCATCAAGGGAATTGGTGAAGCAAGCTACAAGCTTGATTCGGGAACACCATTAAAGATGAAAAAAATTTTATATGTCCTAGGTTTAAAGAAGAATCTACTCTCTATCTCAGCACTAGACAAGAAAGGTTTTAGAGTAGCCTTCATAGATGGACAAGTACTCATGTGGTCCAAAGGTAAATCAATCAAAGATGCAATTGTCATTGGTGAAGAAGAAGGAGGACTTTATAAACTCAAGGGTCATCCAGAATCTGCCCTTGCTCATGAAGTTTCTAGTCCCAGTGAGCTATGGCATAGAAGACTAGCTCACATCAACTATAAAGCCTTACCCTATGTAAGTAAGATGGTTATAGGTTTGCCAGATTTGAAGGCTGATCATGATGGCTCATGTAAAGGATGTAAGAAAGGGAAGAATATCAAGAATCCCTTTCCGAAAAGTGAAACAAAGACTAAGAACTCTCTGGAACTAATACACTCAGATGTATGTGGACCTATGCCTACCACATCTCTAAGTGGGTTTGAATACTATCTCTCATTCATTGATGACTATTCAAGGAAAACTTGGATATACTTCCTAAAGGGTAAGAATGAAGTCTTTGGAAAATTCAAAGAGTTCAAGGCTCTAATAGAAAACCTCTCAGACAAGAAAATCAAGATTCTCAGAACAGATAATGGCGGAGAATATACTTCAAAGGAATTTGAAGATTTTTGTAAAGAAGATGGAATTAAGAGCGAACTAACCACTCCCTACAATCCCCAATAAAATGGGGTAGCTGAGAGGAAAAATAGAACTATCATGGAGGCTGTAAAGACTATGATACATGATCAAGACCTTCCCATGTATCTATGGGCTGAAGCAACCAAGACAGCAGTATATGTACAAAATAGACCATCTCATAGTGCTCTTGATTTCAAAACTCCAGAAGAAGTCTTTACAGGAAAGAATCCTGAAGTAAGTCATCTTAAAATATTTGGGTGTCCTGTGTACATCCACATTCCAAAAGAAAAGAGATCCAAGTTGGATCCCTCAGGTAAGAAGGGAATGTTTGTTGGTTATTGTGAAACTTCCAAAGCCTTCAGAATCTACATACCAGGTTTCCATCATATAGAAATAAGTAGAGATGTAACCTTTGATGAGGAAGCAGCTCTCAAGAAATCCAGAAAGTGTCAACTTGAAGAAGTTTATGAAGAAGATTCATCTCCCAGAATCTCAGAGACTATTCACATCCCTGAGGAGGATACACCAGAGGATCATGACATGCTGGAACCATAAGAACCCCCTGTTGCAGAATTATCTAGGAAAAGAAGACCAGCATGGGCTAGAGATATTATTCAACGAGCTGAAAGATATGGTGCTCCTGAAGGCTCCACTAGAGAAAGGAAGAAACCAAAACTAGTGTCCAACTATATGGCCTTGATGTGTGATCTTGTGGATCAACTACCTACTAGCTATGAAGAGGCAGCTCAGAAGAAAGAATGGGCAGAAGCAATGACAGAAGAATATCAGTCAATAATGAAAAATGATGTTTGGGATATAGTTCCCAAACCAAAAGATAAAAGTGTGGTTTCTTCCAAATCGATCTTCAAAATAAAACATGCTGCGGATGGAAGCATTGAAAAATACAAAGCAAGATTTGTAGCCAGAGGATTCTCTCAGAAGGAGGGAATTGACTATGAAGAAACATTTGCACCAGTTGCTAGGTACACTTCAATTAGAACTATCATGGCTCTTGCATCCATGATGAAGTGGAAATTACACCAAATGGATGTTAAGACAGCTTTTCTGAATGGTGTAATTGAAGAAGAAGTATACATAGAGCAACCACAAGGGTTTGAGGTTAATGATGGAAAGACTCATGTATGCAAACTGAAAAAGGCATTATATGGGTTAAAACAAGCTCCCAGGGCTTGGTACGGAAGGATTGACAATTTCCTAACTAGCATGGGCTTTACCAAAAGTAAGGCTGACCCAAACCTTTATCTCAAAGTGATGGATGATGAACCAGTTATACTATTGTTATATGTAGATGATCTATTTCTAACTGGAAATGAGAAACAAATTATTGAAAGCAAGAAGAAGCTTTCTTCAGAGTTCGAGATGAAAGATCTCGGTTTAATGCACTACTTCTTAGGCTTAGAGGTTTGGCAAGAACCAAGAGGAATCTTTCTAAATCAAGGTAAATATGCTGTGGAGATCCTGAAAAGATTTGACATGTTGGAGTGCAAACCCATGGCCACTCCCATGGACTCCAACTTAAAGATTTTAGTCAATGACTCATCAGATTTAGTGGACCTAACTCTATATAGACAAATTATTGGGTCACTAATGTATTTGACAAATACTAGGACAAATATATGCTTTGCTGTAAATACCCTAAGTCAGTATCTAGTAGAACCTAGAAAGGTTCATCTAATAGCTGCAAAGCATGTAATGAGGTACTTAAAAGATACATTAGATTTTGGTCTACTCTATCATGGAAGTCATGAACTCAAGTTGCATGGTTACTCAGACTCTGATTGGGTAGGCAGTGTCTCAGATAGAAAAAGTACTTCAGGTGGATGTTATAGCCTTGGATCTGCCATGATCTCTTGGTTCCGCAAGAAACAATCTAGTGTGGCCCTCAGCTCTGCTGAGGCAGAATATATAGCTGCTTGCTCTGCCAGCTGTGAAGCAGTATGGCTTTGGAAACTGCTATCTGGAGTGTTTGACTTAGAAATGGATCCCACTATAATTATGTGTGATAATCAAAGCTGCATCAAGATGACAGAAAATCCTGTGTTCCATGATAAGTCAAAACACATAGAGATCTGATGCTTCTATATTCGAGATATGGTGCAGAGAGGAGCTATCAAGCTTGAGTATGTGAGCACTGAAGATCAAATTGCTGATATCCTGACCAAACAACTGTCTCGTGTGAAATTTGAATACTTTCGAGACAAGCTTGGTGTAGTTCAAAAGGACCCTCCTATAAAGGGGGAGTAGCATGATCCCTGATGACAAGCTTGTCTCATCAATAATGAGACTTCACCTAGTCACTTAGAAATAGTTAGATTTAGGACTACTATATTTAGAATACTTAGTTTTACTTATACATGCTTTGATGATAGATGTATACATACTTTTGATGATAGATGTATTAGTGAGAATACATGCTTTGATGATAGATGTATACATGCTTTTGATGATAGATGTATTAGTGAGAATACATGCTTTGATGATAGATGTATACATGCTTTTGATGATAGATGTATTAGTGAGAATACATGCTTTGATGATAGATGTATACATGCTTTGGATGATAGATGTATTAGTGAGAATACATGCTTTTGATGATAGATGTATACATGCCTTTGATGTTAGATGTATTAGTGAGAATACATGCTTTTGATGATGGATGTATACATGCTTTTGATGTATGATGTATACATGCTGTTGATGCTAGATGATGATACATGTATTGATTAATGTACTTGTATAGATGAGGATACTTGTACTTGTATTGATGAGAATACATGTGGGGATTGTATCATCCTTGAACACTTGTTCTAAAATGAGCCGTAGACAGAAGTCTCCGAGAAAGAAGAGGGATTGTATCATCCTTGAACACTTGTTCTAAAATGAGCCGTAGACAGAAGTCTCCGAGAAAGAAGAGGGATTGTATGATCCCTGAACACTTGTTCTAAAATGAGCCGTAGACAGAAGTCTCCGAGAAAGAAGAGGGATTGTATCATCCCTGAACACTTGTTCTAAAATGAGCCGTAGATAGAGGTCTTCGAGAAAGAAGAGGGATTGTATCATCCTTGAACATTTGTTCTAAAGAGAGCCGTAGATGTATGTCTTCGATAATGAAATCCTGAATTAACAAGTAGGGGATTGTATCGTCCCTGGACTGATGTCCCAGAATAGAGCCGTAGACATGATGTCTCCGATAATTAAATCCTGAATTAACAGGTAGGGGATTGTATTGTCCCTGGACTGATGTCCCAGAATAGAGCCGTAGACATGATGTCTCCGATAATGAAGTCCTGAATGAACAGGCAGGGGATTGCATCGTCCCCGGACTGAGGTCCCAGAATAGAGCCGTAGACTGGGTCTCCGATAATGAAGTCCTGAATGAATAGGCAGGGGATTGCATCATCCCCGGACTGAGGTCCCAGAATAGAGCCGTAGACTGGGTCTCTTATAATGAAGTCCTGAATGAACAGGCAGGGGATTGCATCATCCCCGGAATGAGGTCCCAGAATAGAGCCGTAGACTGGGTCTTCGATAATGAAGTCCTGAATGAACAGGCAGGGGATTGCATCGTCCCCGGAATGAGGTCCCAGAATAGAGCCATAGACAGGGTCTCCGATAATGAAGTCCTGAATGAACAGGCAGGGGATTGCATCGTCCCCGGACTGAGGTCCCAGAATAGAGCCGTAGACTGGGTCTCCGAAAATGAAGTCCTGAATGAACAGGCAGGGGATTGCATCGTCCCCGGACTAAGGTCCCAGAATTGATCTGTAGACTGATGTCTCCGAGAACTGAAGATCGGATTGTATCATCCATGGACCTATGTCCTAAAGGGAGCAGGATTGATCATCCTAGAACATGATCGTGTGATGACGATGCTGATGATTGTGTGATGACGATGCTGATGATTGTGTGATGACGATGCTGATGATCGTATGATGACGATGCTGATGATCGTATGATGACGATGCTGATGATCGTGTGATGACGATGCTGATGATCGTGTGATGACGATGCTGTTGATTGTATGATGATGATGCTGATGATCGTATGATGACGATGCTGATGATCGTGTGATGACGATGTTGTTGATCGTATGATGACGATGCTGATGATCGTGTGATGACGATGCTGTTGATTGTATAATGATGATGCTGATTATCGTGTGATGACGATGCTGATGATTGTATGATGACGATGTTGATGATCATGTGATGACGATGCTGATGATCGTATGATGACGATGCTGATAACGATTCTGATAACGATGTTGCTGATCGTGTGATGACAATGCTGATGATCGTGTGATGACGATGTTGATGATCGTGTGATGACGATGCTGTTGATTGTATGATGACGATGCTGATGATCGTATGATGACGATGCTGATGATCGTGTGATGATGATGCTGATGATCATGTGATGACGATGCTGTTGATTGTATGATGACGATGCTGATGATCGTATGATGATGATGCTGATGATCGTGTGATGACGATGCTGTTGATCGTATGATGACGATGCTGATGATCGTGTGATGACGATGTTGTTGATTGTATAATGACGATGCTGATGATCGTGTGATGACGATGCTGATGATCGTGTGATGACGATGCTGATGATCGTGTGATGACGATGCTGATGATCGTATGATGACGATGCTGATAACGATTCTGATAACAATGTTGTTGATCGTGTGATGACGATGTTGTTCATCGTGTGATGACGATGCCGATGACCGTGATGTCAATGTTGATGTTGATATTGATATACCAGTAACTGTTTGAGTTATTGATGAAGACAAATTGAATAAAGCTTCCGATGATTTATAGATGTATCATGTATAGTGACTCCTTGCTCCTGCAAATGTTGTTATAATATCCTTCTCGTTAAGGGGGAGTGTTGAATATTGTAACTTCAAAGAATATTATAATTGTACTTTGTTATCCCGGAGATGTTTCATCCCTCCGAGGTAACCCTATTATGTATCCGGAGATGTTTATTCCTCCAAGGGTTTGTATTAACTAGGGTTATTAGACCCACCATGTGGGGGTTGGCCCTGTGGTTATATTTTTGGGGTTATTAGTCTTCTCCAGGAGAGGTCGGCCCCATAAGGTCTTTTAGTCAGTTGGGAGTCAGTATAAATAAGACAGGTGAACTCCTCATTAGATCATTCACTCACTTGTGGAAGAGTGCGCACTTGTCTGGGAGATCTGCTAAGGAGACAAAGAAGGAAGGAGCACATCTTGTATTTTGGTTGATCATCTTATTGAGGAAAGCTTTGATGGGTTTTCTACCCCATGAGGGTTTCCTAGGGTATATTCTGTGTCTATCTTGTGATTGTGTTTCTTTTAGTGATCTTGCTAGTCTATTTGGTTAAAACTTAACATCATCATCATCATCACTGCTGTTTCTATCTCAATCAATCTTTGAATCTACTCGTCATAGGAAGTTCTACAGAGCTAGTCCTTTTTCATACTGGATGTAGGCCCACCACCTGCAGGTCTTCATCATCACTGGCCATACTGTGGAATCCTCAGGACTTATTACGTGCGTCACAAAAACTTGCAAGAGCATCCAGGACTTATTATGGGAACACAGCCCAACCTATCAGATCTCCCAGGGAGCTATTACATGTTACCCTACCACAAAACCTCGAAAGAGAATCCCAGGACTGATTACAAGCACACAGCTCAACCTATCGGATCTCCCAGGTCACTATTATATGTGGTCACCACAAAACCTTGCAAGAGCATCCCAGGACTTATTACAGGAACACATCCCAACCTATCGGATCTCCCAAGGTGATATTACATGTGGTCATGGCAAAACCTTGCAAGAGCATCCCAGGACTTATGACGAGCACACAGCTCAACCTATCGGATCTCCCAGGGAACTATTATATGCCATAGGACAAAACCTCGAAAGAGCATCTGCCAGATATCCTAGGGAGCTATTATATGCCAGCAGAAAAACCTTGCAAGACTATCTGCAGATCTCCCAGGGTGCTATTATATGTCCTCCCAAATCAAAACCTCAAAAGAGCATTTGCCAGATATCCTAGGGCAAAATTATATGCCATAGGCAGAACCTTGCAAGACTATCTACAAATCTCCTAGGGCGCTATTATATGTTCATCTGCACAACCTGATCCATGGCCACAGAGTATCAACCTGATACTCCCCATACATCATCCTGATGTACACATGATCATCCTGATCATCATCACTACAACATCCTGTTGCATGTCATCTGGAGCAACATCCTGAAGCTCGTCATCCATGGCCATCCTGATCATATAATGCATCTACGTGATGCATACCAAGTATGTACCTGATACATATCATCATACATGATCCACCTGATCATACAATGTATCCACCTGATACAAATACAAAACATGATCCACCTGATCATACCTGATACATATCAACATACATGATCTACCTGATCATACAAAGTATCCACCTGATACATATATAGACACATGGTCCAAGCATCCAACATGATGCATATACAAAACATATACAAATGATCATACTGATCATATCCAACATCCAACATGATGCGTACATACATATACATATAAATGATCCAACTAACCATATCCAGCATCCAACATGATGTGTACATACATATACATATAAATGATCCAACTGATCATATCCAGCATCCTCCTGATGCATATACAGAGCAATAACTGGAGCATCGTCCTGATGCTCATCATCCAACACTTACATCCACAGCCATGTGAAGTATCCTCCTTCCAACATTCTTGGAATGGCTTCTGCAAATGTTTCCATCACTTCTTCCTCGAAGTGTCATCAATCTGAAGAACACCAAGCCTCTCCTTGAAGTACTCGAACTTCACCCTGGCTAGTGGCTTCATCAGCACATCTACAATCTGCTCGTCTGTCACAATGTACAGGAGCTTCACAACTCCTCTCTACACCATATCCCTGATATAGTGATATTTGATCTCTATGTGTTTCGACCCGTCATGAAACACTGGGTTCTCAGATAACTTCACACAACTCTGGTTATCTCAAAAGATACCAGTATCATCCAACAGGAGATCAAATAACTCAGACAGTAGCTTCCGAAGCCATACTACCTCACAACTAGCTGAACAGGATGCAACATACTCTGCCTCAGCTGTACTCAGTGCTATGCAGGACTGCTTCCTGCTGAACCAAGAGATCACACCTGATCCCATACTGAAGCAACATCCAGATGTGCTCTTCCTATCTGCAGCACTGCCAACCCAATCTAAATCAACATAACCCTGTAGGTTAAAATTTTGATTAGCTTCATACTTGAGCCCATAATCCACTGTACCCTTCAGGTACCTCAGAATATGCTTTACAGCAACTAGGTGAACACTCCTTGGATCCGTCAGGAACTGGCTCAATGTGTTCACCACAAAGCAAATATCTGGTCTCGTGTTCGTCAGGTACATCAAGGACCCAATCATCTGACAATACATAGAGACATCAACCGGCTCAGATGAATCATCACATAGAAGCTTCAAATTCGATGCCCTAGGTGTGGCCATGGCCTTGTAGTCCATCATCCTGAATCTCTTTAGTATATCTACTGTGTACTTCCCTTGAACAAGGAAGATTCCATCTGCACTCTGCCACACCTCCATATCTAGAAAGTGGTGCATCATACCCAAGTTCTTCAACTCGAACTCTGCAGCAAGCGTCCGCTGCATGTCGACAATCAATCTATCCTCACCTGTTACAAACAAGTCATCCACATAGTAGTAGTGTCATTGCATTGCCTTCCTTAACCTTTTAGTAAAGGTTGGAATCCGCTTTACTCTTGGTAAAGCCCAAACTGGATAGAAAGCTTTCTATCCTACCATACCAAGTTCTGCACATATATGACTCCCTATCATGTGTCTCAGAACCAAGTGGCTGCTCCACACACACTTCTTCTTCAACTTCACCATTCAATAAGGCTGTCTTGAAATCCATCTGGTGTATCTTCCACTTCATCACTGCTGCCAGAGCAAGTACTGATCTAATGGAAGTGTATCTGGATACAAAAGCAAAAGTCTCTATGCTACCACGTGCAGCATGCTTGATCTTGTAGATCCTCTTGGAAGTCACTACAGACTACCCTTCAGGTCTTGGGACTGCATCCCAAATATCTTCATGATCTACTTGTACTCCTCGATCATGGCATTCTTCCCAGATCCTGGGAACTTCAATATCTTCAATATTTTCAATAGATAACTTTGTTGCTGAACAAATGTTGTAGTCCTTCTTTTGTAGGTGATGGTATACGATCTTTCCTACACAACAAGTTAAATTGCATGATTAGAAAACATCTCATAGTTTTCAGAACAAATTCTTACACATAAAGAAATATGTCATACAGTCATACAATTATCTTAGCCAATGCTTCAATACAACATTTATCCATATTCTGTAACTTTCTAGATGCCTTCCAATCTCTACCAGAACATTGTTAAGAGTGTGCACAACTCCTAACATGTCAACAAAGAGGTTTCATTCTAGATAAGTAGCAATGGAATGTTGTATAGTGCCATAGGCAACTTACCCATGTATATTAGTAGTATACTGTTCATCAATGCAACTATTCTAATATGCATAATACACAACCTAATTCTAGGAACATAGGCATATACATCATTGAATAACATTATGTAAGAAATGACAATTCAAATACTTATCTTTGTTTGGTTGCTCGGTATACTCCCTCTGAATCTTTCCAACTCCATTCTGATGTAGATTGTGAGAAGTGGTCAACTCCCTCTAAATATATGCATCCTTGCAGAAACTACTGAAGTGTGCTCCTTTTCTTTCTTGCAGGAACAACTGGAGTGTGCTCCCTCTTGATCTTCACTTCCTGGATTACTTGTCCTTGAACTTATATCCATACTTAATCACTATGCATGCTTATTAGTATCATCATTTTGTTATCCTTGAGGACTCATACATAATCACACATTTATTAGTATAATCTTAATATTATCAAAACACAATAATATCAAGCATGTATAGTCAGGATCATTTCAAACACAGATAATAAACATTAGTACTCAAGGTTTCAGGGAAGTCTTCTTTTACTCATGCATATTCTTATTTGATCATAGAACTCTTCTGATTAGTTAAATCATCAATGCATAAACCCGTGATTACTCAAACCTATACTTTCATGATTCTTCTGGTTATTCATATCATCAATTATGGTAAGAAACATAATATGCATACAACCATGACTATTCAAACCTATGACTTCATGAATTATCATTATCAACAACACAACAGTATAAGATCCTAACACAAGGTAGGATTCTAGCTTGATATAGGAAAAACATACCTGGATTAGCATGCTAGCTAGTTATGTCTAACATACCCACATAATGTCTTCTGGTTCTCTTCAGTGACTTGTGCTAGTAACCTGCATGTCTCATAAGTTAACCATTGTAGAACCAAGTTATACATACCTCGAAAGTAGATCTTCTATGTGATCCATGAAAATGGATGAATCTTTGTCTTCATGTCACCATGAGCATATGTTCTTGAAGTAGAACATGATTTGACTTTCTTGGTGTACCTTTTGTGTTAGCAGACAACATAAACCTTATACAACACCATAATGCATTAGTACAATCATAAGTGTCAACACCCTAATCAATGAATATCTTCTATCGTGCATTCATAATTTTATTAAGGTGATAGGACAAGTCTAGATTTAATCAAGATTGTACTAATCGTAATAATATGAAGACAAATATACCATAAACTTAATCATGAACAAATCTCGAAACATACCTGTATAATTCATACCTATCGATATTGCTTGTAATCTTCTTATGTAAGGCCTTAGCCTCATCTCCCTCTGAAACAGGAACTTCTTCACTTATGCAGGTGACCAATCCACTTGATTTGCAAGAACTGGATCTGGAGCTGGATTAGGGTTTGTCAGAGAAACCCCAAAAATTCAAACTTTGAATTTCAAACTTCCGAAAAGATATAAATATGCGGCTTGATGAGCTGATCAAGTTGGTATGTTCAGAATTTGAAAACTGCAAAGTTTCACTCCTCAATTTTTCCTTTGAAACTTACGGATTCATTGGACGTAACCCCGAACTGGGGTTTGATGAAGCCCACTCGTCTTCCCAATCAAAAGGTTTTATCCAAAGCTCTAAGCTTCTATTTTTATGAGGATCTTCCAGCCGTGGTAACAGATTTCAAAAGTTCCCATTTTTGCAGAAGCCCTAATTTTCCACTTTTCTGATCAAAGTCCCGAACTAGGGTCTGATCAAGCCCGACCTTCTACCTAACCAAAAATTCTGATCTTGGTCTCTAAATTTCTATTTTGATGAGTAGCATACAGCCTTGGTCTTCGATTACAAAAATTTCAACTTTCTCCGAAGCCCTAAATTCCGGAAGCCATGAATGAAGGTGCTAAAAAATAATTATGTTTTGACAGAAATATGTACCTGATTGTTTCTGGTGTAACTCTGAACTTTTCGATCCACAGGGTCTGAAAATTTTTTCTAAGATATCCCGACCTATTATCTTTCCATCTCGATAGGTCTGACCTCAATTGGATTCTCTGAGAGAGAGTTATGCCAAGTGTCGCAACGTGACCTGTTTATGGGATAATATAAAAGAGAGAACTTGTACGGTGTTCCACGTGTCATTGGTTCAACTTCGGCCTTGGAAATGTTTCTTACGATAGTACAGTCTGTTTACTACCTGTCACGTTTTACGAAATTTCATTTGGAGCTTCCTAGCCCAAGTTATGACCTTTTTTCCAAGGTCACTTGTTTATGACTGAGATCTGGAAGAGGCAGAAACCCTATATTGTACAGATCATAAATCACAAAGTACAAATATTTAGACGTTTTCCTTTGGGAAAAAGGTACATGGGGATCTAATCTTCGACTTGTAAAAGTTTCAGATCTGAAAACTTTGCCAAAATGGATTTATAGCGAAAGTGCTACGATGACTGGTTTTTTCTATATCAAGCCCTAGCATCGTAAGTGCAACAAGTGTCATACATGTCATATCATGTCTTCTTTCAGGCTAACTCTGATACCATGTTAAATTTTTAGAATTTAATTCAATCTTATCTAGGATCTTAACTGAGAGAACAACATGTACAACAAATCTACAGCATATCAATCATGGACACAATAATGCAAGCACACAAGAGACACAGAGTTTACTTGGGGAAAACCATAAAGGTGAAAAACCCCAATAACTTCCTCAGAGATAGATAGAGCAATGATACAACCAAAATACAAGAGATAGTCTTCTCCTAGCAGTAGAGCCTCCTCCTCCACAAGTGCACCACTCTCCCAACTGTGAGTGAGAGAATAGAATGTGTAAAATGAGAGAGACACACTCTCTATTTATACACTAACTTGACTTGACCTTTACTCAATTAGGTCGGCCTCAACTTAACCACTTAACATAATGCTAACTGGGCCGACACCCACTAGAGTGGTCTAATAACCCTTTAACCCACATGGCTGACCCCCAATAGGGTGGTCTAATAACCCTTTGACCCACATGACTTATACAGGGCCGACCCCAACAAAGTGGTCTAATAACCCATCAAGTATAAGTTACGACACTTACAATATAAATGACGACACTTCCGTATAGAGGAATAATAACATCTCTATAGGAATACAACATACATATATGTGAAATACATTCCGAAGTTACATATGCATCAACAGAAGTCACTACAGACTTCCCTTCAGGTCTTGGGACTACATACCAAATATCATTCTTCATTATTGATTGGTATTCCTCGACCATGGAATCCTTCCGTTCTTTCTTTTCTGCTGTCTCTTCATAACTGGAAGGTTCTTTGTTCATAATATCACAAAGTAAAGCAACATAGCTGGTATGTGATCTAGTTCTCTTCTTTGCTCTGTGTTCTTCTTTTGGAATGCCATATCTTTATGCATCTTGAATGAGCTCTCTAGCCCATGCAGGTTTCCTCTTGTGAGATTCCTTCTCACGAGGTGGATCTATAGGTTCCTGTGGATCTTGAATTTCACGATCTACATCTCGAATTGCTTCAGTCATAGTAGTGTCTTGAAATCTGGTTTCCTTTAGTTGTTCATGATCTTCAACATGTGTCTTCCTTGATTTGATGAATGCTGAGTTTTCATCAAATGTTACATCCCTGCTGACATCAATCTTCTTGAACCCTGGAAAGTATATTATGTAAGCCTTCGAGCTTTCATTGTAACCTACAAATATACCCTTCTTTCCTGAAGGATCTAGCTTGGTCCTCTTTTCTTTCGGGACATGAGTGTATACTGGACAACCAAATATTATGAGATGGATGACTTCAAGTTTCTTACCAGAGAAGAAATCTTCTGGTGTCTTATTGTCCAATATCTTGTAGGATGTTCTGTTATGCACATATATAGTTGTCCTGGCTGCTTCTGCCCATAGATGCATAGGAAGATCTTGGTCATGCAGCATTGCCTGTGCTACTTCCATGATTATTTGATTCTTCCTTTCTGCAACTCCATTTTGTTGTGGATTGTAGGGAGATGTCAACTGCCTCTTAATCCCTGAATCACTGCATAGCTTCTTGAAATCACCTGAAGTGAATTCTCTAGCATTGTCTAATCTGAATGTCTTGATCTTCTTATCAGTTTGATTTTCTATCAAGGATTTGAATTCCTTGAATTTATCAAACACTTCATCCTTATTCTTTAAGAAGTAAAACCAAGTCTTCCTGGAGAAGTCATAAATGAAAGAGACATAGTAAACATACCCACTCAGAGAACTAGATGACATCGGACCGCATACATCAGAGTGGATGATTTCCAAGACTCCTTTGCCTTGCTTTCACTTCTTGGAAATGCCTTCTTTATGTTCTTTCCTTTTGCACATACTTTGCAAACACCTTTCATGTTTGGTCTTGATTTCAGGAAGACCCTCTACAACTTTGCTTGCAATTGGTAGTGATCTATAGTGCACATGAGCAAGCCTTCTATGCCAAAGTTCACTTGGCTCCTTGGATTCATGTACCATGGCATGTTCAGGTTGTCCCTTCAATTTATACAATCCTCCCTCTTGCTCTCCAATCACCATTGCATCATCTATAGTTTTACCTTTTGGTCACATTAGAACTTGGCCATCTACAAATGCAATCCTCATTCCTTTTGCATCCAATGCAGATATGGAGAGTAAGTTCTTCTTGAGCCCAGGTACATATAGAACCTCTTTCATCTTCAAAGACTTCCTAGAGTCTAGGTTGTAGGAGGCGTCACCACTTCCTTTGATAGAATATTGATAGTCATCCCCAAGTTTCACCTTATGGGGTGACTCATGTTCAGATAGATTTACGAAAGATTCTTTAAACCCAGTCATGTGTTTGGAAGCCCCACTGTCAATAAGACAATCATTACAACCATGAGAGATAGTACCTGTGATAGCAAAGATTAGAACATACTCTTCTTTGCTTGATGAGTCATCATCATCACTTTCTGCTCTAGCCTTCTTCTTGGGAGGTTCATCATCCTCAACAGCATGAGCATGATATCTCTTCCTGTTTCCCTTCTTGTTGTAGTTGTTGAAACCCTTTTTGTTCTTGGGACAATCTATAGCAAAGTGTCCCTTCTCATTACAGGTGAAGCATCTCAGATCCTTCTTACCCTTTTGGTGGTAGTGGAAACATTTCTTGGGATGAACTTGTTCCTTCTTGGGTTTGTTCCTTTTGGTGTGAGCCGTGAGAGCTTGGTCTTCATTTCCCATCTTTTCTTCTCGGGCCACAAGCCTAGCTTCTTCTTGAGAACATTCCTCCCATAGTCTACTGAAAGAGATCAATTTATTTCTTGCACAGATTCCTTGAATAAAAGAGTCCCATGACCTAGGTAGGCCATTCAGAGTGGTCATAACAACTTCACCATTGTTTACTACTTCATCCACAGCTTCAAGTTGTTCCTTGATCTGAGAGACCTTGGAGAAGTAAGATTGAATGGTCTCTCCATTCAACAGCTTGACCCCTTTCAATTGATTCCATAGAGTCATCTTCCAATTTATGTTCTTCCCTTCAAATAGCTTGGTCAAGGAGTCAAACATCTCCATGGTTGTCTTTAGAGATGACACATGTGGTATGAGATGGTCTTTGATAGAATCAGTAATGATTCTCTTAGACTTGACCAAGTTCTTCTTATGTAAGGCCTTAGCCTCTTCTCCCTCTAGGACATGGACCTCTTCACTTATGTAAGTATCCAATTCATTTTCTTCCAGGATTAACCCAATCCTATACTTCCATGCTCGGAAGTTATCAACCCCTTCAAGCCTATCCTCAAGCTTGGTGTGGTGAGACATCTTAAAGAGTACTTTAAATGGAAATAGAAAATATTTAGGTCTTACCACTTGATTTGCTGAAAACTGGATCTGGTCTTGGATTAGGGTTTGTCAGAGAAACCCTAAAAATTTAAAATGTGAATTTCAACTTTCTGAAAGGATAGAAAGATGCACCTTGATGAGCTAATTAGCCAGGTATACTCAGAATTTGATTTCTGCAAAGTTTCAACCTTCAAAAGTGCCTTTTAGTCTTCCCAAATTCACTAAGGAGGACCCTGAATTAGGGTTTATGATTCCTGAAGATTTACCCAGCCAAAAATCTCGATCCAAAGCTCTAAACTTCTATTTTTCCAAGGAGCTTCCATCTACGTCTTCGAATTTCAAAAATTCCTATTTTTGTGGAAACCCTAATGTTTAGGGCCAAAACTGAAAGTGCTCAGAACTAAATTCTGATTGGAAAAAAAGATTCACCTTGCTGAGGAGAGGCAGTCTATCATGTTGCTTTTCCAAAATCTATGGAGAGAAACCCAAAACCAAGAAGCCCTAGCTTCCACAACTACATAGTGTCTTCTTCTTAGGTTAGCTCTGATACCATGTTAATTTTGAGCATTAATTCAATATACTCTAAGATATTTACTAAGAGAATAACATGTACAGTATATCAATGCATAACAATCATAGCAAGCATATCAATCATCACAAGATGCAAACATAAGAGACAATAGACACACATAGTTTCCATGCGGAAAACCCTAAGGTGAAAAACGCCACAACTTCCTCAAAGATAGATAGAGAAATAATAAAACCAAAGTACAACCCAAGTACACAGAGATAGTCTCTTCCTAGCAGTTGATCCACCTCCTCACAAGTGCGCCACTTTCCAAGTGATGTATAAGTGAGTAATGAAGTGATCAAATAGAGATCTCTCGATCTCTATTTATAGTTGTTTCAACTACCCAATAAACTTATGGGGCCGACTTGTCTAGCTTAGCATAATAACCCATGGTTAAATTAATCAGGGCCGACCCCACACATGGTGGTCTAATAACCCATCTCCAAGTTACGACACTTGTGACACTTGTCAATACAAATGACGACACTTCATTATATAGGAATAACACATCTCTATAGGAGTACAATATACATAAATGAAATACATAAGTGAAATACATTATGAAGTTACATACACATCAACACCTGGTATGGTTAGTCAATTGGATTTTATCAGTAGAATTCAAAAATTAGATACCTTAACACACATAATCATGGTGTTATAAGTTATGGTTTCATTCAGATCATCATTCGACACTTCATTCATATCGTCATTCATTTGCCTCATTCGGATCATCATTCGACCCTTCCTTCAACCCTTCATACAGACCTTTTATCTATAAAAGATGTGCTTTGCTGGATCTGATTGATGTTGATTATGCAGAGAATTTTTCTGGGCTTCCAGCACACAAAAGGATGATGTAATCCTGCTTTTCTGAAACTTCGGTCGCGCTCTTCTTTATTTATCATTAATCAGAACAATCTTCTGCTACTTGCATTATCTTGAAAACACCTATCAGTTTGTCAGATATAAATGAGCTTTTTTATAAATAATTAGAAAGTAAAGATAGTTCTGAACCTCCTTCAAACCAAAAATATGGCGTTTCCTCGAGACATCAAAGAAAAACTGATTAATATTCAAATATTTTCAATTAATAGTTTAGCCAATAGCTCTAAAATGATGTCATTATAAATATATATATATTGCGAGAAAAAGAAATACTAACTAATAATGGAGATGATTCATATATCCACATTCATAAAAAAAAAATAGTGCTTAGGAAGACCATATGAATAATGATAGTACAATTGATGCAAAAAATTCCATAGGAAAACCAGTCATCCTTGACTCATTTTAAAGATTTATTGTCATCCAAAGAATATAGATAAAGTTCACCATGGAGTTCATTAGATTTCCATGGTTATGGGTCCCACTTCTAAGATAATCATATCCTAGGTATTGTTTTAATTAGATGACAGGGTCCGAGTACAACTTACAGCCATTCTCTAATGACAATATAAATAATTGGCCTAAACATGTATTTGTATAATCAGGTTTTTAGATGAGCCATGTGCATAGTAATGCTTTAACCATATCTCTTTTACCTGATATTACCCCACTGCTAGTAGGCCTATTCAGTACCCGACGGGTTTATCTTGGTACCATGCAAGCATAGCCCCGCTGACAGCGAGCCTGTTTAGTACCCCGACGGGTTTACTTGCATTTACCGAGCTTCTTTGTTTAAGATTTTACTTAGCATGGACCCACTTCTAGCGAGCTTTTTCAGTACCCCAGTGGGTTTGCTTCATATAATGATTTTAGTATGTTGAAGCTGGTTGGCACTAGAGTGTGTTAAGCCTGCTAAACACATAATTCAAATTTTTAGAACAAACCTTATGAGTAACTTTATTTATAATAGCCTGAATTATAGATCATGTCAAAAGATAATAACCTAAAGTTGTTCCTTGACCTCTCAGTCTATCTTCTTCATAAAAGATCAGTAATGTTCCCCACAAGTAGAAATGTCACTCACTCTTGGGATACCTTTTTAAAGAATAATTAAGAGACAACATTTGATAATGAGTCTGGGATGAACTAGTAGTCCATAGGTGTAAGATAGAACGTTGAAAATCATGATGATTAGAGTAGGTCTTAAGCAACTGATCTAATGATAAATCAGGAATGTGCATGTTTGAATCAAACACCATATACAGAAGCATGAAATTAACAAAAATAATCATAGAAGAAAGTGGTAGAAATGATATAAAGAACACTTTAACTTTTCACTATAAATTTTCAATTTTCAACAATAATCAAAAGAGAAGGAATTAAGATGCATTATGAGTTTTTTTAGAGCACTTCCCTTTTCAGATAATTTTTCATGAGCTGATTATAGAGATGAGGTTCTTGTAATCAAACTACAAAACCAGTTGTTAGATGATTCAAATTTATTCAAACAAAAGCATATGTACAAAGAAAATTAATATGAAATTTATCAAAATTACGGAAGGGAGAAGAAAGGTCTTCCTGTTTGAATTGAAAAAATTCCATAAGTTGATCATAAGAATGAATTTCCTATATAAATGCAATCAGTTGTTAGAAATGATTCTTATTTATTTAAAGAAACAAAAATATATTTACATATATACAAATGAAGATAACCCAAAATAATTCAAGAACTAGGAGAAGGAGGAATGACTTCCTCTTCAACTAGCTCCATCTCCTTCTGTTGTAAGGCATTCTGCACAAAATCTTGTTTAGATATTGGTTGATGATAAATTCTATGTCTATGTCCATTTACAACAAAGGAAATTTGTGAATCATCAGTTGTCTTAATCTCAACAGATCCATTATCAAAAGCCGTAACAATTTCATATGGACCCATCCAACGAGTAGTTAATTTATCTTTAAATTTTTTGTACCTTGAATCAAAAAGTAATTCCCAGTCTCCAGTTTTGAATTGTTTTTGTTTAATATATTTATCATGCGACTTTTTGCATTGGTTTTGTATTAGAATTGTGCATTGGATGGCATCTTGTCTAATCTCATCTAATTCATTTATCTGCAGGATTCGTTGTCTCTGTGCTTCTTCCAGATCCATCCCTAATTGTGCAGCCATACAAAAGGTTTTGACTTGAAATTCAATGGGTAAAATAACTTGTTTACTATAAACAAGTTCATAAGGTGTGTGACCAGTGGTATTCCTCCAAGTTATTCTATAATCCCATAAGGCTTCTGGAAGCCTATTTGCCTAGTCTTTGTGGCGTAACTCGATAGTCTTAGTCAGGATGGATTCTAATACTTTGTTAGTAGTCTCTACCTGACCATTGGCTTGTGGGTGATATGGTGAAGATTTACAATGTCTAATACCATATTTTTCAGTAAGCTCTTTCATCAACTTGGAGGTAAACTAAGATCCTTGATCGGTTACAATTTCCCTAGGTACATCGAATTGGGTAAATATTTCTTCATATATAAACTCTACCACATATTTTTCTGTGGCTCGGAATAAGGATTTAGCTTCCACCCACTTGGTGACATAGTCTGTACAAACTAGGATGTACTTCTTCTTGCAAGACATAGGGAGAATTGGTCCAACGAAATCTATATCCCATTTTTCAAAAGGATCAATCATAACCTGCGGTTGTAAGGGCATCTCATCGGATGGCGTAGGTCTACCCATTCTTTGGAAACTATTACATCCCTTGACATACTTGGCAGCTTCTTTAAAAATGATTGGCCAATAATATCTGGAGTGCAACACTTTGTAAGTTGTTCTCTTATCATAAAAATTCCCACCAAAAGGTCCACCATGACATGCATGGAGGATCTCTGCCATCTCATCCTCTCATACACATCGTCTAATAATAAGATCAGGACCAGTATGAAAAAGATCATTGTACACCCAAGAATAATTAGAACTTTGAACTATGATCCTACGTTTCTCGGGTGGGGAGAGATGGTTTGGAAGCTTTCCAATTGCTAAATAATTGGATATGTCTACAAACCAAGGGGTTCGAACAGACACATCGAACAAATGTTCATCCGGAAAGCTATCATCGATGGGACTAGCATTATCGTCAATTTGAACTCGAGAGAGAAAATTTGCTACCACATTCTCTCGACCGAGACAATCAATAACAGTGATGTTAGATTCTTGTAACAAAAGAAGCAACCAAGTCACCCTGCCATTGGTGATTGGTTTATTCATTAAAAATATAATGGTGGAGTGGTCTGTGTGTACAAAAACTTCATATCCTGTGATATAGTGACAGAACTTGTTGATGGCATAGACTACTACCAGAAATGCTTTTTTAGTAACAGTGTATTTTGATTCTACAGGAGTCAAATTTTTGCTAGCAAAATAGATGGCAAGTGATGTTTGTCCTTCCTTTTGACCTATAACTCCTCCTATAGCCATGTTGGAAGCATCAATGGATATATGGAAGGGAAGGGACTAGTTGGGGCCCCTAAGTATTGGTGCCACTGATAGTTTTTCCTTCAAAGTTTCAAAGGCATGTTGACAAGTTTCAGTGCATTGAAATTATGTATCTTTCAAGAGTAATTTGAACATAGGTGCAGCTATCTTAGTGAAGTTTTCAATAAAATGTCTATAATATCCAGCATGGCCAAGAAAGCTCTTTTCCTCCTTCTGAGATTTTGGAGGAGGAAGATTAACAATTATTTCTATCTTGGCAGGATCCACCTTGATACCTTGAAGAGAGACATGATGTCCCAAAACTATGCTCTCAGTTAGTAACATCTTACATTTTTCATGACTAAGGGCTAAGTTCATTTCTTGGCACCGAATAAGAACTGTTTCAAGGTTATTAAGGGCTTCTTGGAAGGTATTAACATAAAATGTAAAATCATCCATGTAAACTTATACACAGTCATGTATAAGGTCAGCAAAAATTCCTAAGAATGCACGCTAGAAAGTGGCAGGTGCATTACACAGGCCAAATGGCAACACTCTGTAGGCATATGTCCCCCAAGAACAAGTAAAGGTTGTCTTGTCTTAATCCTCAAGTGCTATTAAAATTTGGTTATATCCACTATACCCATCAAGGAAAGAAAAGTATTGTTTTCCTGACAAGGTATCTAACACCTAATCAATGAAAGGTAAAGGGAAGTAATCCTTCAGAGTGGCCTTGTTCAATTCTCGAAAGTCAGCACAGATACGCCATTTCCCTATAGCTTTCTTTGGAACTAATACCATAGGAGACACCCATTTACTGTTAGAAATTGTGCAGATGAAACCAACATTAAGGAGTTTTTGTAATTCATCTTTAACTATATCCTTTAGGGCTGGATTCATTCTTCTCTGGGGCTACCTGACAGGAGGTATGTTTGAATCTATGTAAATGTGGTGAATAGAAGTATCTAGGTGTATACCCTTCATATCAGTGTATTCCCATGCAAATGCTCCAGTTTGACTTTTGAGAATTTTTAGTAACTGTTTTTGCTGATTCTCATCTAAAACTGTGTTTATATGTACAAAATTTTCAGGACTAACCTCACAAGTTATGGTATAAGATCCTATATGTTCTTCGATTGCGAAGACACAAGGTGTACCTATAAATGTTGAGAGGCTTATGTTTTCTTGGAATTCATCTCCAAATATTTGGTCAAGTTGCGAAAAATACTGAGGAAAGTCTATACATGTTGTGGAAGAAACAAATTGGTTCAACACATTTTCGGTATTTTGTTCTTGGAGTGCCCATGAGAAATCACCAACAAGGGAAAGTTCTTCCAATTTCTCATCCCCCAAAGGACAATCTAACCAAAACAGGTTTTTGTTTATTGGTTGTGCTAGTGGGTATAAAGTGATTTTTCTTGTAGACAACCCATCAGAGATGATCATCTCTCCATCCCTACATCCTATAAATGCATTAGCAGTGGCTAAGCAAGGCCTTCCTAGAATGATGGGGTGTCTTTTGGAAGGGTCCTTTGATTCTATGACCATAAATTCCATGGGGTGTTCCCATGAATCCACTGATACAATGATATCTGCTAAGATCCCAGCAGGCTGCACCATAGTGCGATCTACTAATTCTAGCATTGTTGGGGTAGGGCGGAGAAACTGTCCTAAATGGATAATTTCTAAAACTATGGTAGTCATTAGGTTAATAGCAGACCCTAGATCAATAAGTGTGTTTCCTATAGCAGTGTTATTGATGATAACAGTTACCACAAGATTTCATGGATTTGTATACTTTGGAATTCTAGGTTTGTTTGCTATGTAATTGAACATTTCACATATGACATAAATTGTTGGAGGGTCTTTTTGATTTTTACCTGGTCTTTGAATACAAAGTTCTTTTATCACTTTACTATAGGTCGGTATATCTTTAATGGCTTGTAACAAAGGGATCTTGATACAAATATTTTTCAATTCGTTAATGATATCATACTTTGGATAAGTTACAGGTTTGTCTATTACTAGACGCTCTAGATATGGGTGTGCGTTTTCTCTTAGAATTACTTCTTCATGAGGATGGTTGTGTGTTGAAGCTTTAGGAATAAACACTTCTTCAAGAATGGCATTATTCAAAATTTCATTAGGGATGTCTTCTTCTTCATTCTCTTCTCGGATAACAACTAATGATTTGGGATGATCTTGAAAAACTCTTCCAGACCATAGTTGAATCTCAGGTACTGGTGTGGTCGAAATGGCATATGATGGAAGAGGTAGAAACCCAATGTTGTTAAGAGCTTGAGTTGGCTTGTTGTTAGGATTTGGTATCGGTTGTGTAGGTAATATTGTGGGCCTTGGGGGATTCATATTCTGGAAATGGTGAGGCTGATTTGTGATAGGGGGTAGTGAAGGAGGTACAAATGAAGGCAAGAATTGTTGGATATTAGGTGGGTAAGGATAGTTAGGCATAGGAGGAGGTGGTTGAGAATATGCTTGTCCTCTCCATCCATGTGGCCATTGCTGCTGTTGAGCATTCTGAGATGGGTACTGAGGTGGCCAATTTTGCCAACCAGAAGTGTTCCATTGTTGAGGAGGTTGATAAGGATGGTAATAGGGAAGAAATTGTAATGATGGATCCTGGTATGATGGTTGATCTCTATGTTGCCAAGGCCTCCTAGATGTCTCACCAAAAGTTCCACTCTTATATACAGCTTGCAACCCAGGCAATGATGGTCAGTTATTTGATGGATGTTCTTTTGTACAAAGGTGACATACTGAAACATTATTTAATGGACATTCCTATTGGGGATGTTTAGTTCTAAACCTAGAACAGAAAACACTCATTGCTGCACACTCCTCATCCTGTCTCTTTTTAGCTTGTAATGCATCTAATTGAGAACCCATGGCTCCTAAGATATCTGTTTTGAAATTTTCTAATAGGTTTCCCAATTCTACCCATGTAACTCCACCAGGACTGTATGTATTTCCTTTTAGGTTCCTAGTATAAGATTCTCGAAAGTGTCTTCCACTTTTCCCTCTACTCCTAGAGTAATTCCTACATAGCTCACAAATATATGTGAAAGACTTATGCGAGATGTTTCCTACTGCCATGAGATTAAGGTTTTCTAAGAATTCTTCTGAGATTCCCTTAAGGAAGAGTGTCCTTACTGTATCTTCTCAAAGATCACTATATTTGGATTTATGTAACACATAGTTAAATCTTTCGAGATAGTCTTCTAGGCTCTCATCTTCAATTTGCTGCATTTTGAAAATATCATTGCGAGAGTCCTTAGGTTTACAGTAATCCCGATATTTTCGTAGAAATGCAGTCTTCATGTCTTCCCAAGTTCTAATACTATATTCTCCTAACCCCATAAACCATCGAAGAGTAGAATCTTTTAATGTGGCAGGAAAAAGTTTTATCTTTTGGCCATCTTGTAGGTAGTTATAGGTCCTACACAAAATGTCAAATTCGAATAAGAATGTATCCGGATCCGCACTACTCTTCCCATAAAAGGTCGGTAGTGAGGAGGGAGGGATGGTTTTCATGGTTACATCTTGTGTAGTATCTAATATAGGGAACATAAAAGTACCTTAAGTTCTAACTTCTCCCTCTTCTTCCTCTTGTCGGACATGATCCTCATTTTCATTCTCCATAAAAACTTGATTTCCAAAAAGAGAATGCCTAGGTTTTTCCTTTCTTGGTGAATATGGGATGTCCCAACGTTCTGTTTCAAGGATGGTATTCCTCTTTTTAGGAGAGGAATTACCTGTTACGTGGGAGTCCAGTTTTGAAGGTCCTACAGTTGTTGTCTCAATCTGTGAAACAAATATTTTCACAGAATTTTCAAAAAGAGTGTCTACTTGTGCAAGATCAACAAAGTCTACTAGGTTTGGACCACCCACTATTGAAAAGGTAGTGTCTTTGGGTTTTGAATCTAATGGAGGATTAAGAGGTTGTGATGATATATCTTTTTGAGTTTCCTCTTGTCTAAGTTAAGTCTCAATATGAGCTTGAGGTTCTTCTAATGGTGTCTCTTTATGGACAGACTTCTCTGATGTCTCTATGGTTCCCCCTGAATGGTTTCCAGAAAGGATTTCCCTAGCTTTCCAAGTAGGACTATCCCATTTAGGTGTTTTCCGATACCTTTCTGTTGATTTAGCAGTTGGGGTGGCATGGCCCCCGTAAAGGTTAGTAGGGATTTTAGTAGGAAGGCTAGTTTTAATGTATCTACCTTTTAAGTCTCTAGACCTATTCATGAAAACAAAGCTAAAACTGAAATAAATTCTAATTGCATTACTACTATTGTTAGGTTTTGGGGATGTCTGTTATAATAGATGCGCAGGTTCTTACCTCTCATCTTATCGTTCACCTGCCACTAGCCTATTTCTAAGTTTTAAGAAGAAAAGTCTATCTACCTGCAACTAAATTATACCTATCTACAACTCCCCGGCAATGGCGCCAGAATGTTGGGTGTATTTACTATCTTAATGAGTCACCAAATATTTAATTATCGACCAGGGTTGGTAATATTAGAGTTGTGGCATAGTATATGCTGAAGTAGAATGGTACCTAGGACATTGGCTTGGCCAACCTTGGAAATGTTTAATAATGAAAATATCGAGAGATCTTTCAGAATGAAAAACTGAGTCAAACTTCAAAAATAGAACTACTAAACTGATTAAACCTAACTAAACCAATAGATCATAATAGTATCAATCTATAATACTCTACTCTATGAACAATAACTGAAATGATAAAATCAACAATACTATTCTAGGAAACAACACTTGATCAAAAGCAAAACTACTCTTATGAAAATGGAAACTACTAATCAATTATTCATCTCTAGTCTAGGAATTAGAAAGTACTAACTATGAATAAATTTGGAAACTTGTCTATGAAATGATTCAGTTTACAACTAACTATGGAAACAAGAAACTATGTTATCTTACATCAAGATTATAAACTAAATAAACCTAAGAAATTCAATATTTAAACTATTCGTGCATGTAACAAATACTCAAAACTAAACTAAGCTACCTAATTCCATTCTCCTTGAGGATTCCAAGGAAATGTGTCAAATGTAATAGGAATGGGAGAAAATGTGTCAAAATGACTTTCAAATGTGACAAGGAAATAGAACGGAAGTAAATCTAATTTAACTTCTACAAAGAGATGCAAGCTAAAGAGTGACCAATTACAACCAACTTTAAACATTGTAATCTATTCTTTATCCATAAGCAAATGACTCTACTTATGCTACCTAAGACTGATTTGAAAATGACATGTTATCAACAATTGATCTCTTAACAAGAAACCAAGAACATGTGTTTCTAATTACTACTTTGAAATTATGCAAATATCTATGCTATCCTACAAAGGTGAAGCATGAAACAAATTTAAGGAAATCTAAGCATATGCAAATGACTTGGAAAATAATGTAATCTAGAAGCAAGTAGAAAACTTGATAAAGATATTTTACTTGGAAATGAGTTTGATCTAGAAGCAAGTAGAAAACTTAATAAAGATATTTTATTTCTGAATCAAATCCTATCCTATGAACATATTCATCCATTAGATAAATGAGAAGAACAAATCCTATGCTTGAATTTAGAATTATGATTAAACTATGAAAAAACTAATGTGCTTTTGAAAGTGAAATTACTTAATAAAAATGAAGTAAACTAAGCTAAGAATGAAACTGACAAGTTCTAGAACAGTAACAAGTTAAGAAATTAGACATAAAAGATCAATTGCAGAAACATAATCTAAAAAGTAAACTAAAGCAAAGTGAAAGAAATGAATAAAAATTAAGAATGGTTATAAAGCTTAATTGAAACTCTACGTAGTTCAAAACAAGGTCCTAATTACATATATAACTGCTGGTTAACTACAGGAAATGATACAATTCGAAAACCTAAAAAAACTGAACTTTAAACAAGCACAAAAACAAGACATAAAATATTAAAGTCCATATCACAGTCCACATGACAGTCCGAATGATAGTCTGGATGACAGAAAACGATATAAACTATGGAAATGAGCAGACTAAAAGATTCTAACGCCAGCTGGTTTATGCATATTAATCTATAGTGCAAGCAAAGCAGTAAATAAACTATTTAAATTTGAAATAACAAGAAGACATTACACTAATCACTATCTAAGGAAAGAAAACCATTTCCTATTGCATAATAAAACAGGGCTAAAAGGTAAATGAATTTAATCTATAGCTACAACAACATTTAACAGAACTAAATCTAACTACAAACTGAACTTGAAACACTAAACTAATTAAACTCTATCTAATTGCAATGCAAAGACTGAAACCAAACTAAAGGAAACTATGCATGACCGGTAACTTTAAAATCTGAAAATGCAAATTATATTAGCAGCAAGAAATAGATTACAGGAAACAGAGAAATGACATCTACAGGAAAATAGAGTTAAATACATATACTGAAAATAAAGGCTACTTATCTGCAGAAAGAGAAATAAGAAACTATACATATTAAAAACCTCTGGTTGTTGAGGGGCCCTTCTCAGCAATCATATATTGGCTAACTCAAATTAATCACCAACAGAACATCAACAACTAAATCAAAGGTTACACAGTCGTTTTCTAGCTCTACGTATCTCTCCAACTATTGCTGCTAACTAGTTAACTATGTTTCTCAACAAGAGACGTCTTTATATAATTTTACAATGGGGGAGAAGGTTGTCCCTTTCAGTGGTGGACCTCTCTAAAAATAGGAGGTCTTAATGACTGAAGAAAACGGCTACGGGACAGTTCACAAAAGAGCCCAGGCCGTGTGCCTGATTCCGTGGGCGTTGGTTCACTTCATGTGAGCAACTGTGCGTTGATTTCCTTTGATGTGGGTAGAGGATGCATTGTCAAGATGGGCGAACAGGAGCATGTATCTTCTAGAACGAGGGCTCATGCACCATGAAGGACACATTGCCAACAGAACCCATGTCACTATTTTTGTATTTAATGCCCTGGAATATTCAAACCAACGAATCCAATGGTGCAAACGAAGGGTTGAACGATAGTCCGAATGCAGTTGGGCGTCTTCAACGTGAACGCGTGTCTGAATGAAGGTCCGTTTGACACCCATAGCCTGTAGAATGAAGTCTATATGTCAAGCAGGTCGAGAAACGTTGAATAAATGTTAATAAATCATAATATGATGATAATTAATCAAGATTTGTGTGATATTCAAATAAGTTCATACCTAGGTTTAATTGACGGTTTGAATGGCAAGAAGTATGAATTAATACACCAAAAATGACAAAAGTAGTTCCAACAGATCACGTTTAATGACCAAAAACGATGACAAAAATGGACATCAACATGCGGATCCTGGGGTCCAAAGCGTCTCACAGGGTCTCTGGAGGGCATATGATTTTGGTGGAGCAGGCCTTGGAGGGTACATATTTTGGTTGGGTTCATATGTACTTGATAGTTGTTCGGCGAGATTTGAACAAGGTGAGCCGCACAGGAGGGGATTTATGTTTCCCGTCATTCCTATTCTCTTTCTTCTTTGAGCGAGTTCCAACACTGCAACTGCACAGAGCAGTATGTGATGGTGGGCTCACCGAGACAAGGATGCGTCGATGGGGCGATATGATGACTCGCAGTGGTGGGGGACTTGTGGGTCGATTATTCACTCGATATCTATTCACATAGTGGCTTACATTTTCCACTGGTGATCGACGACTTCCCTTATGTAGGTATGGACTACAAGGGAGATGCGGAGGTACCACGACCTCCTTGTCAGGCATGGGGACCATATGCTATGTATCTACTGACATTACAGTATCATGTTGTTTCTACTATATAGCATATGTGATAGCTAGAGGATTTTTATGATACTAAGACTAATGACATGCTTTTGTGTGAAAATGTGGGGCCGCAACCACCAGGAGGATACCGGGCGCATAGGGACCTAGTGGAGGGAGTGTACTCTCCTGGGCATGGGCACCGTCCATAGTAGAATGGTTCGACTACGTTGGAGATGCTACGTGCATGGATTGACCACCTATTGGATGAGGTGATTGATGATGGATGGCATCATATGGCTCAGGACCTGATCGACATTTGTTACAACGCTCCACGGTAGTGGAGGCTGGTGAGACGACAGATTGTGATGGAGGTCGAGGCAGTGAGGGCCATGGAGCAGGGTGATGCCCCATATGATGATGAGGAGGAGGAGACTGAGTGGGATAAGGAGGAGGAGGAGGAGGAAGAGGAGGAGGAGGAGAAATACGATGAGGAGTAGGAGGAGGATGACGACGATGGGGATGAATTAGATGACTAGGCAGTTTATGGCACTGCCCCCCAATGCAATGAGCATGGGAAATTTTTGTATTCGACGATTATTTTTATGGAGAGGAATCTATTGGGGATCCTCAATGTATTGATGTTTATTTTATGATGTAAACACTATGACACTTTGATTATATATATATCTCTCTCTCTATATATATATCTACGTGGATGCAGTTTATTATGATGATGGTCCTCTTTTTGTTTTTATGATGATGTATGCCTATATGATGTATATGTGCATGTGCATGTGGATGATGTGATGAAGAATGCTTGTGGTTTACTTCCTACATGTTGTGAGTGATATTCCATTCTAGAATATTATTATCCATTTGGTCTGCAACATTGTTATGACTTTGTGGGACATGGATGAATGTAATGAACTAAAACTGTCTAATCAGTTGTTTTGTGTGCAGGAACTATCTAAAAAGTCAAGGATCCTGTACCTGGTAAACGTTATTGAGTTGGGAAACAAGGAGATGGGAGTCAAGAAACACTTGAAGGTGACTAATTCCCAACTTGATGGCAGTGGTCAGGAGACCGGTCACAACATCATACTCAACCTGGTTGTTAGTGGAAGCACCAATACACATTTCGTCGAGGTGGATCAACTCGTGTGAGGGGGAATACAATACCCAAGCGGCTGAGGCGAGGTTTGGAGATCATCTAGTTACACCATCGGAAAAATTGACATAGAGTGGAGGAACAAGATCCATCTATGGTCACGCATGGAAGAAAACTATAAGGTTCTGGATGCAAAAAATGAAAAACAAGAAAGAAAACTATACAACATGGACTAGTGGGTCCGAAAAAGTTAAGGAAAACATTTCTTAAGATACAACCTGTTGCGAGGGTTGTGAAAAGGGTGTCCTTCAGAATCGGTAAGGATGTATGCCCCCTTGCCGAGGCAAGTTTGGACAATGTAAGGGCCTTTCCACATGGATTCAAACTTTCATTTTTCATGCTTGTCATTAGCTTGGTCATATACGAGCATTAGATCACCTTCTTGGAAGTTGCGGGGATGGACGTGTTTGTCATAATAGGATTTGGAGCAATGTTTGGTGGCCTCAATGATTTGTAAGGATGCTCATTGATATTTTTCCACTTGTTCAAACAAGAGTAAACATTGCTCAAGTGGTGAGGTGTCTCGGAGAAGGTCCATGCAAATTTGTAAAGCAAGTATTTGACATTCAATGTGGATAACAGACTCTACATCGTGAACCAAATGGAAAGGGCTAAAACCCGTGGTGGTCTTAGTCGAAGTGCAGCAAGCCCAAAGTGCAGGAAACAACATATGGTGCCAATTGGACTTATGTTTGATGATTGTTCGTTGAAGTATTGTATTCAGGATCTTGTTGATAACGTCAACTTGGTCGTTCCCTTGGAGGTAGAAGGATGAGGCATACTGGTGGTCAAATTTCAAGATGGTGGACAACTCTTTCCAATTCGTTTCCTCGAATTGTTTTCCATTGACAGAGACGAGTTGTTTAGGGACCCTGAATTGAGTAATGACATGGTTAAAAAAGAAACGTGTCACAGTTTCGGCATGGTTGTTAAATGTGGGCATGGACTCAACCCATTTAGTGAAATAATCAACAGCCACAATGATGAACTTATGTCTGTTGGATGAGGGAGGGTTGCACTCCATAAAATCAATGGCCCATTTACAAAAAGGACCAATCGTAATTACTCGATGGAGAGGGGCAAGAGGGGTCCTGACTTTAGGGGGAAAGAGTTGGCAATTTCGGAAATGTTTTAATGTAGTAATACAATCATTGAAAAGGGTGGGCCATTAATACCCAACACAAATGAATTTTTGGGAATTTTCCATTCCTGAGAAGTGGCCACCACAGGCTCCACTATGACAGTCATTTAAAAATTGTTCTTCCTCTTCATGTGTGAGGCATTAACATAAAATGGTGTCAATGTCGCATCGATAAAGGACATCACTGAGAAGGAGGTACTATGAAGCATGATGGTGGATACGATGGCGATCATCATGAGCGAGGTTGGATCGAAAATTTTTTATTTGTATGTAAAAAAGGATATCACCATACCATGGGTGATCCAATGAAATAGTGAATAACTGGTCGTCAGGAAAATTAGTGATGATTGAAGCTGATGCTGATGAAGATGGTAAGTCGGTCATGATATGTGCCAATGAAAGGTATTTGGTACTCGTAGGTATAACAAATTTTAGGTCATATTCTTACAGTATAATGATCCATTTAGACACGCAACCTTGAAGGAGGCAGTGACTCAAGAGATAGACCATAGGGTTGGAGTTTGCCACAACTGTAGTTCGTCTCATAAGAATGTAGTGGTGAACCTTCTGAACATAGAATACAACGGTGAGGTGCAACTTCTCCTCGTGGGGGTAGTGTAGCAGTAGACTAGACAATGTCTGACTTGCGTAATAGATGACACATTCTTGCCACGCACTATCTTCTTGGACTAACGCGCCGGAAAAAGCATATTTGGATGCCGAAACATAAAGGATAAAATCCTTCGAGAAATCAGGAGGTGAAATCAATGGGGTAGAAGTCAAGGCTTGTTTTAATGATTCAAACATTGCTTGTGCTTGTTCGTCCCAAATGAAGCGAACGTGTGTTCGAATCAAGCGAAGGAAACCATGAAATTTCATATCATATTCAGGAACGAAGCGATGGAGAAAATTGGCTTTCCCTTGGAGACTCTATAATTGGTGTAATGTATGTGGTGATGGAAGGTCAAGGATGGATTGAACCTTCAAAGGGTCAACAAAGATTCCTTTTTGGGAAACAATGAAACCCAATAACCAGCCGACAGGAACACAAAAACACACTTGATGGGGTTCAAGCGAATGTTGTATTTGCGACAACACAAAAATATTTTCCGAAGATCGTCCAGGTGGTCAAATCATTTCTTGGATCGAACAGTGAGGTTGTCCAAGTAGACAAGGATAATATGGACCAATTCATGAAGTCAAATGGTCATGGATCGCTGAAATGTGGCACCAACATTTTTAATACCAAAAGGCATTACGGGATAGGAAAAGGTTCTCCATGGAGTAGTAAAGGAAGTCTTATATTGATCCTATTTATGAATGTGAATCTGATTGTAGCCAGAGAAACCATCCATGAAGGATAGAATCTCGTGACCTGAACATGCATCAATGACTTGATCAATGAAAGGCGTAGGAAATTTGTCTTTGGGACAAGCTAAATTCAGATCACGAAAATAAGTACAAACGCGAATGGTGCCCTATTTTTTGTTAACCAGAATTGGATTGGACACCCATGTGGTTTAAGAAATGGGATAAATGAATCTAGCTTGTCGTAATTTCTCAATTTCGGCCTTCATAGTTGGTAATTTGGAGGGGTGAATGGGCCATTTCTTTTGGAAGATAGGAGGGATGTCAGGCCAAGTATCAATACGGTGCTCAACAATGGCGGGGTCAAGACTAGGCATATCAGTATATAACCAAGCGAAAACATCACAGAACTCTAGTAAGAGCTTCTTGTAGGCATTGACTGCATCTGGAGTACAGGAAGCACCCAAAGTAATATTCTCAACTATACTGAGTGTGGCGGAAATATCAACCTGAATGGCAGGAGAGATGTTAGCCACGTTTCCTTCTTCGAATGCATCAGGAGCTGGGATGGGGTTCTTAAACCAATCCACTTGGTTATGGATGAAGTCTTTGGAATCGAAGGAAATTTGGTTGGCCGTAACAAGAGTGGACTCATCAGGAATGAAGTAGGCTCTATGATGCATGTCATCCGAAGCGAAGTTAGGTACAGTTAGTGCTTCGAGGATTTATTCGTCACTATGAAAACACTACGTGGACAGATCAAAAGAGGTAAAGCTGGAGGTCGCGGGGATAATTGGTTCACCACTTGTGGAAATCATGTAAATAGTGTTAACCTCTCTTGAAGAGGAGGACTCAGGTGGGTTAATCTCATCAATGGTGGTAATGGATGATTTTAGCTTAGACTAACGCATTTCATGCAACACCAATCGATACTATGGTAGTTTTGGACAAAGATGAGTGTAATGGCCGTAAATTCCTCATATGGAACAGGAGTGGTTCGTGCACAACGATTTGTTATGTGGTGGGGGGGTAGTTGACAATTCGACAACTGGTGGAGGGGTATTTGACAATTTAGGAAACTATGGACAATTATGGGTTTAATGACCCAACTCATCGCATAAGGAACACTTGGGAGGTGGTCATGCTGGAGGAGGGGGTTGCACAATTTTAGTCGCATTTGGTGCGGTATGAGTGTGCGTGGCTCTGCCATCAGCATTCTTGGGTGGTTGATGGGTGGTGTGGGAGGAAGATGGTACCACCATACTGGTAGGTGGATGATTTGCGGTGGTGATCGCACTAGTACAAAATGAGAAATTACTGACTAAAAATCGCATATAAACGACTATTTTTTAGTCGGCGACTAATAGTAGCTAATTTCCACTATATTATAGCTTGACTAACTTAGTCATTAATAGTTGTCTTATTTAGTCGTATATTTGATCGTTGATTTAGTCATTAATTTAGGCATTAGTTGGTGACAATTAATGACTAAATCAATGACCAAATATATGACTAAAAAAGGAAATTATTAATGACTAAAATAAATACAACTAAGTTAGTCGAGCTATAATAGAGTGGAAAATAGCTATTAATATTCGTTTATGTGCGAATTTTAGTCATTTTTTAGTCACAAATTTATCATTTGTTGTAGTCATTTATGTCTATTTAGTAGTTTCATATTCATTATATAAATGACTAATTTATTAGTTTCATATTATATCATTTTATTTCATTATTAATCAATATAAATGATTAATTTAGTCGTTTATTCATTTTATTTGTGTTCATTATTAATCAATACAAATGAATACGATATTGTGACTTAAGTAAAATAATGTCATACAATATTCATGCTCATCAAATATGAATACACATGTGAATCATGTAAATTTGCATTAGTTAATTACAACACTAAATAATATCAAGTGCAAACATATAATTTCAACCATGTAAATTGTATTATATGAAATGTTAAGTGTTACAATATGTATGAGTTCCAAACTAAATATCCATTAATGGAATAATACTAGTCCATGAAAAAATGGTCTCCATACTTTACATGAAAATAATCTACATCGATGACTTTTCCAAACTTTGCAATGGCGACCGAGTGAAATCTTGGCAATGCCCATAGAAATCCATTGATTCCCTTATTTTCACTTAACCAACCCCCACTACACACTCACACATCTTGTTGCGCAACATGTGTCCTCAGTTTTCTTAAGTCCTTGCCTCTTCCTATGTAGAATCTATCTTCTCACTCTATGATTTGAGACTTGATATTTTCCATCCTCAGGAAATTCAACACTGCAAAGGTGAAATGACTAGGTATCAATTAATACTGAATTCAATAATGTTGCAAAAAATCTATGAATTGAAGAGACAAGATATCAGTTTATACTGAATTAAATAATGTTTCAAAACACACTTATACTAACAATAAAAAATTCTAAAAAATAATGCATAGTTAGCCCAGAAAAGAACAATGTTTACAGTAAAACATAGAAGACTTCTATTCAAAATTGAATACCATGGTTGGCCATCCTTTTGGCATAAAATCATCAGCCTTTCCTAACTGTAGCTTTTCTATAAGATACAATTACACAAAAAGAAGATGACTAGACCAACAACCAATATGATACAATTACACATAAGACAACCTGCAATAAACTATACCTAGATATGTTAGAATTGACCTCTTTTGATTGTAAATAATTGATAGAGACCACATTTATTATTATGAATACTTCCTTGTGGAAAGGCCTAAATTTTTTTGTATTGAAGTCATATGGCCGATCTCCTCTTTTAGTATAACAACTCATTCCAAATGTTGATTGGCAAGAGATACCGCATTCTCAATAAACTCTTTATCCTAGAAAATTAAAGTTGGTTAGTGCAATTTAGTGCAAATAAAGAACAAATAAATAAAATTGAAATCCATTTGAGGTGACCACCTCTAGCAACACTTTCAAGTGTCACTAAAACATATTAGATCAAGAAAAAGTCTTTAGTTATGAAATTTCAGCTATTCTCTCAAATTTCTAGACTCAACAAAAGTAAAAAAAGAGGGTTTCCATGAAGAATTAGAAATATGGTTCTTACATGAATATTACCGAAAACCACTCATAGAATTTCCCAGTCTAACAACTATATTGAAAGGATGTCAATTTGTTGATTCCACTCTACATAGATTCCAAATTCATTTTGGAAAACAAAAGGTCTGATTTCTTGCAATGCGTTCTTAAAATCCTGTAATCAAAGCAACACATTTGTAACAAAGTGGATCATGAAAGCTAACACATCAAATCCCATTTCTAGAAGACATAAACTTGATGCAAGATAGATAAAATATGTGGGGAATACAAATTCATTTACAAATGTTCTAACTTGGAACATGATTGGCCTCATATTTTATTTTTTGAGCTAGCAATTCCCATGCCTTTCCTTAAGTCTTCTCTAAGGGTTTCCGTTAAGGCATCCTTGATATCAACCTGTAGATTATACACCACCACTGCTAGAAAGCTTACCATTGTCATTGGAATTCATCTTCGCAAGTTTATCCTGTTGTGAGAAAATCAAACAGTCTATATATTAAAAACTCAAACATATCAAATACCATGTATAATGACCAAATAATCATGAACATAAAATACCTTTAGTTGTCATATCTGTTCACGCAAAATGTTCACATCATCCTCAGTTTCCTCATTCACAACTGCTTTGTTTTGTATGCCTTTTGCTCATTTTGTAAACCTTAATGTGCTTAAATTTTCATTCATGCAACTGCATAACCATGGAGAGGAAAATGTAAGTCTCTGTCTTTCACCCATGTACATGGATAGAGGATAGATAATTACATGAAATGAACAACAAATGTTTGCATAAAAATAACACTAAGCCAAATTATTTGATACCTAAGTGGATAAGTAGCAAATTTGGGAATACTTCATCCTTCTATCAGTAGTAAACAGTAGTAGCAACCCCAACTACTAATGTTGAGCACTTTTGAGCATTAAAAAGTCAGTGACGAGGAGTATTTTAAATCTAGGTAGTGGGCACATTCTAGTTCATCATGTAGCATGACATGAACAACAACCCTAAATACTTTGTTCTACTTTTGTCCATTCCTAGACATTATTTCACCCTCATACATAAATAAAGTGGGAGTTTTGAGCATGCCTGTGGGTAAAAATAACAGCGAAAATGCAAAGAAGAAGTTCTTTGGGTGAAAGGAGGAACTGATCTCCAATTCTGGGAAATTTGTGGACGGAAAGGGCATTAAAAAACATGATATCTAAGTTTTGTGCCTCCCATGTTCTAACCATGTTCTCTCTAATCCACAAGTGGCATGTGGAAAGAGTTTGCAGATATCCTTTTTAGAGGATGAAATTGATGAACTAGGCCATGAAGATAAATTTTTGCAACCTTAGTAGTTGGATAATCAATACCAAATGACAGTAGAGGTATCAACAGATGCAACCAGTTAGAGGATCAGACCTCAAAATGTGAATAGGAGGAACGGTAGCTGAAATTGAATGATAATTAAGAGAGTGAATTTTTAGACTATTGCTTTGGAGGGAAATAAAAGGCTATAAGCCATACAACTGCTTAATGGAATATTTATGCATATTGGGGATTAATTATGCATTCTAGACCATGTGTGAATGAATTTGGGCCTTCAAAAAGGAACAGTTGATCTAATGCTAGCTGACCTAGGCATGTTGAGCCAATTTCAATCATGTTTTTTGCTCAAAAATCTCAATAAGCATCAATTTTGGGCATACATCATCCTTCTATCAACAATAAATAGTAGTAACAACCCCAACTACTAATTATGGGCACTTGACGCAAGTCAGGTCGTAGGGACCTGTTATCACCTAAACTGTAGTTACCCCTATGGATGTATACACTCATGGATGGTAATAGGGAAGGGAAACTCAAAATTTGCAACCACGATCACCTCGACCTCCAATATATGGTTGTCACACCAGTCGAGGCAACCTTCACTTTATGTTACCTAGCACAGACAACAAAGGGGGAGACCCAATCTACTCCCGATAGGAGAGATCAAAACTAAGACACCAAATCAAGTTAATTCTAAGTGAAGTAAGGTGTATGGTTTATCCTAGACCTTAGGATGAAGTCACAAGACAAGTGAGGGGTTCAATGAGTATAGCTTTGGTTCATTATTCATGTGAAAGTGACTTATGATTTGTGAAATAGGAACCAGGATTAAAGTACTAGTTCAATGTGAGAAAATCCACTACCTTGGGAACCGTGCCCAATGCAGGGTAGTTTAGGGATTGAATTGGGGCTAACTACTACAAGTGACAAGCTTGATCATGAAGTATGATGGCATCAAAGGGTTTAGTTCACCACACAAAGGTCAAACCACAAGTTAATCCAACAATCTAGGAAAGTCGAATTGACTTGGAGAGAAACCAGTGCCTTGGGATTTGGGATAATGGAGTCAAAGTAAGGTTAACTTGTGGTTAAGGACTCCTATTCCATAAGAAAAGTGGGAAATTAAAGTCTTGATGGATGAATAGGTCTAGATATAGAGATTTAATGTTTGTCCAAAGTGGACCACAATCCCTTAAAACAAGGAATGCTATCCCCAAGGAAAGATTTGACAAGGTGACCTACTAAACCTAGGTTTTGAATTATGCCCGTTCCAAATCCACAAAAATCTCATGTACCCATGTCCTAGAAGTGGACCAACTCACCTCTCCAAGGTTGTGCGACTTTACCTAAGGAGGCTAAAAAGTGGGATAGATCAATCAAGACAAGTCCAATGGCATCCAAACTTTAGATCCAAGTAGTTTAAGCAAGTGAGAGTATGGATCTACAATTTCAAGGCAATCTGATGGCTAGATCTTACTAGATATGATTTTAAAGATACCGAGTGGTTCAAAATGGAGATTAAATCCCTTAAAATGTGGAATAGGTCCCACAAGGTAGAAAACAAAAAAGTGACAATCTGGGGGTAGGTTATTGGATGTGTAGATCACGAATCAAGTGGAATCTCAACTACCCACATACTAGATCTAGGTTAATCCAGCCAAACTAGGAAGTGCACCCTTGCTTGGAGAGGCTAAATGCAATGTGAAGAGGGTCGAAAGGAGGCCAATCCTCACCAAACTGTAGATCCGGGATGTCGTGGATACTATAGAAGTGGGTTTTCAGTATTATACCCAACAACCCACTAGATCTTAGTAGATCTGAGAAAATGTAACAATGAGGGTTTGAGGAAATAAGGGTTTTAACAATTTATGAGTTATGTCAATGGATTGGATCAAGATAAGAGAAAAAAACTTGTGTATCTTACCTGGGTAACCTTGTAGATGCCTTGATGATGATGATCTATGCAAACCCGATCAATTTGAGAAGTTTTGAGGTAGTTTTCTATGAGATCGATTTAGTCCAAGAAGCCAATGTGCCCTCTCTCCTGCACAACAAACGTCAGCAATATCAGATTTGATGCAATTAAGAGATAAGACTAATGCCACAAGAGAAGTAACAGAAAGATAGCATAGATCACAATGATACTAATGATAACTCCCTGATACAAGCAAATGCCAAGAAAGTCGATTTGAAGAAGCCTTGCAAAATCGCGCTTGTTGAAGTTGCCCTCCTGTAGACAAGACAATGATTTCGAAAAAAGATATATCTTACCACAAATTCCAAATGCTAGGATGCAATATACTTTCAAATAACCATATAAGAACACCAGATGCAAAGGAGACCACAAGAATTTCCACAAGAAAGTTTTTCTATACCAATAATCCAAGAGCCAAAGACCCCTTACAATGAGAAGCTCTCTCCTTTAAATAGGAAGGAGAGGCATCAAAATCCTAACCACTTTTTGAATGAGTGGCTAAGATTAAAAGATACAAATGTCTAATCAATGGTTGAGATGAGCTCAACAATAAAATACATGGATCACTCAAAAAATATAACATAAGTGGACAAAATCGCCCTAGAAGAGGGGAATCCCACCAAATCATGATGACAAAATATAATAAGAAGCTTATGGTGGGTCCAAGGGGTAATTTTATCCACCCTTGGTCAATCCGCATAGCACAATAATAATAAAATAGTCATCAATATACCAAATCATGCCTCTATGGTCAAATCGTAGGCCTCAAAAGACCTCAGAAATCATCAGAAAGTGCCATAACTGATGGATGCAGGCCCTGATGAAGCTGAAACTGCTGGAGGAGGTGTGGAAGACATCAATCCATCATCACTGATCATACCATGTCAAAACATTTCCTCATTATCCCAAATCAAATTCCTCAATAGCCATTTCTACCAATCCTGAAATGCCTCGGGAAGCGTGAAACTGCCCCAAACTACCTCCTGGAGTGCCTGTGCTATCAAGGTGAGGGTACCAGTGTCTCCGGGAGGGGGGTAATATGGTAAAAAAAAGTGGCTGGACCACCCCCTCCAAGCACAACGCCCTAGTTCAACCGGATAAAAATCACATCTGCTATGACAGGGTCTCCGACAGACCAAAATTGCACTGGGATAGCCTGTTGAGGCTAAATCATCACTGTAAGTGCCCAGGACTAAAAACAAACTGTCTCATTGGACTTAGAAAGTCCAAATCCATCCAAAATGTGTACTCATACACCATATGAGTCTCTGCATGATCAAAATATATATCCAATATACCGAAATAGGTCAAATAATAATCATCTGTAAATGATCAAATACTGCTGTAAACCATGAATCATCATCATAACCCTATAGCTGCTGCATAGAATCATCATGTACATGTATATAGACCATATATCATCTATCCATATCATCACAAGGTCCAACCATCTCATGTCCTATGGTTGACCTTGGTCAAACTAGGTTTGACCAAGTCAACATGACCAAATATAACTCAGACCATCATCAGAAGCTGCTACAAAGTGTCCAAGGTTAATGCATGATCTACAACTTATTCAAATAACAATTATAACACAAATTAATCATTACTGGTGATCTAAATCCAAATATATAATGTCATTAATTATTATTATTACTCAGACTAGACTTTCAAGATCATACTCACTTCATAGCTGTGATCAATTTGCTAGTGAAGGGTGAAGGCTAAAATAACTTGCTAGGCTAAGGGATGACTTGATTGAATTAACTTTGTGACACTTTGGCAGAGGGAAAGGGAATACACACCATAGTATTTACTAAATGAGCAACAACATAGGGAATGACGGTGTCTCACAAATGGACGAGTTGTTCAAAGAGGGTTTATTCACCTGTAACAGATGTGCACAATCCATAATACAAACAAGGCTAGCAATTGTTTTGATATAGCATTTAATTTCCATTGCTTTTTGGGCCTGAAGTTTCCATAGCCTTGATATATGTGTGTTTATAAACACATTGCATAGATTTACATTTATTTAGGATTTTCTGTTGCAGGTGTGTTTTTAAGGCACTTGTTTACCTGAGCACTTCTAGGTGTGTCACAGACAGCTTGTTTACCTAGGTATTTACATTTCCAAAAGATATAACATTTTATTTTCATGGCCATTTTCATTTGGATGCTTTTCATTCATGTTTGTTTAAAAAGACATTGCATGAATGGGCTTTACATACAAGATATAGCATTTCATTTTTTCTAGATTTTGTATTCATGGCAGCACTAAAAGTTTCAGGTTTAGCCAACACAACTTTAGTGACTAAGGGGAATTCACAAGGAACTCCAACTCACCATAGGTAATTTTTGTCACCAACTCAGAGCCGAGACACAATAAATAGGGAAGCTCATCCAATATAGAGGCTATAGTGGAGAAAGATCCTCCATGTCACTAGTCAAGTAGTAATTCAGGGTGATAAACTAAAAGGTAGGCAATGGATGGATGGAGACAATGAATAATGGATCCAACACTAGCAAGCCAAGGTATGGTGGAATGATCACCTCTATTCTCCCTAAGGAGGGTAAAACCAATGAGTATGAATAGTGAACTTCTAAGTCTGAGTAGGGACAATATAGTATATATAATAAGATCAACCAGGTCCACATATCTATATGATCTCCAGATCATGACACTAAGTGCTAAGACATGCTATAAGAATAAGTTTAAAAGCAATATAACCATAACACAATGATATACCTGCTGAGTCATATACCTAAATGCTCATCAACCTGTACCATCATTTGTCCTCTGAAACTGTTATTGTAACTCTAGGCACTACTAACTGCTATGTACAAATGGTATAATGGCTACATCGGTCATCTCTCTGAGTGTCCTGAGACTCAGTCATGGCATGGGGAATACAACTGTCGTCCAAAATCTGATAGTGATCCAATATAGATGCTCATCTCAGCATCTCAAATGTAAGGGAACTAGCTGAATAGTGTACTGGCATCAAAAAAATAATGTATGGTAGCCCAGCTACTATATATGTGATAACATCTTGCTCCGACTGGGACAAGTGCTCTGCTGAAATGAGTGCTTGAGAACCTCAGAATCTCTGGTCGTCAAACTCTGCTACTCGAATCCACGATCCAGCACTCTACCATTTTGCTTCCAGCTTTTTATTTTTGCAACCTATTTCTGCATTCACAAACATCAAAATACCTCATTCCGCATGTGTGGGAAAAATATAAAAACTAATTGAAATAAAATCTATTCTATGTCAGAAATGAAAATGCATGAAATATAAATGCAGAAAGTAAATTAAACTACTAACATAACTTGCAAAGATTGAGATTTATTGTGCAAGAAAAAGAAAAATGACAGGTACTCAATTAAACTAGGAGCTTACAAAGGAGCTTAGAAATAAAAAAGGTGACAGACTCAATGGCTGAAAAGACTAACTACTGCCCAAGTAGGATTATTTAGTTCCTACCTACTCTAATATAACCAGTCATCACAAATGCTAGGTAAAATCATAAATCCAGTGCAACCATTCATCAAACATATTAGTGATTCTTCTTTGATGTCTGGTAATGAAACAAGTCATGATTGGATTAAAGATCAGAGAATTTGATAATGCAATCTTCCAGGTTTGTTCAAAAATTGAATAAAGGTTTGAATGGTGCAAAATGAAGTCATGCCAAGGAAAAGATTGACTGCTGCAAACATCCTCCATCCAATAATTGATAGGATCATAAAATTCATGCAAGTTATTACTTAAGTTTGATGGAGGAAAAATATAAGGCTTGTAACTCAATTATTTTTCACAGAACATAACTTCCTCATTTACTTCTCTTACATATTCAATTTGGTTCTCCCTGGGATTAATGATCAAATATAAACCAAGTGGGGATAACTTAAAGTTTAAAGAACGGAAAAACAAAGTAAAACCCACTTGATGCTCAAAAATGGAGAAAAAATGGAATTTATCTTTAAACACCTTTCCCAGCGACCAAGAGTGATTGATAACTTGACAACAAGCATTATGGTTCCAAAATGACCGAAAAGGGGAATGAAGTTATTTTTCTCCAAACATGTAATCATGCATATACTTCCTTCTGAAAATTCCAAAGGCAAAAGATTAATTATAGCACCAACCCAAAGATGATTGAAAGAGTTGGGACGGGAGGGTGGATTGTAAATATGAAAATTCTCCCAAACAGATAGACAAGTTCGACCTTAGATTTTGATAAAAGAAAACACTCTTTACTCTAGGAATTATTTCAAGCTTTTGATCAAGGTTAATATTTACAATCCGAGGACAAGATTGACCATAGTTGTCTAACTCTAAGCTATCTTGAATAAGGATAAAAAAAGGAAAATTTAAAGATTCATTATAAGAAGTGGAGCAAAGATTAGAATATCTAGTATGATTCACTAATTCATACTCTCCTTGAGATTGACTTATTGCTTCATCATTAAATTCATACGAGGATAAATTATCATTTTTATTCAATTTGTCGGGAATAAAATTAATGGGCTCATCTAAAACATCCTGATTATTTGCACAATGATCATGTGAAAGCACTACTAAATGATCTTGGTTAATGTCTCCACTTTCTTCTTCTTCAGTAAGTTGAAAAGGAATTGAATGATCACTAAAGACAGAATGACTAATGAGTCTCTTTGAGGGAGGAACTTCAGTAGACCTGTTAACTAAAATCTCATCCTCAGAAATTCCCTCAGGATCAGGACTAGGGCTACCTAAAAAGCAATTTGAAAACTTATGGTTTGTACAATGATTAAAGATTTGACTTTCGATTGACTCAAAAGTAGAAGACTTCTCATCAAAAGAAATTGGGTAGGAAAGGTCATCTCTGGATGTTGATAAATCACTTGATATTTGATTGTTAAATGATTCCACAATAGGATCGGAAAGGGGAAGGTTTTGATCTTGGATTTGATTCGAAAGATACATATCATCGAATTCACTTCCCCATTCTTCTAGGAATTTATTTTCAAACATGTCATAACCAGAAATGCTATTGGGTTTCAAATTTGAAAGCCAGAGTCCAGCTCTTTCTTTGAAAGATGAAGCCAATAGTATCATACACACATCCTCATGGGTTATGGATAACTCTTTAATAATTTCCCTAAAAATTTCAATGTGTCTTTTAGCAGAGATTTCATAACTTCCATCGAAAATAGGAAACCTTTCACATGCTTGATGAGGAATATGATGAGGATACCCAACAATTTTTGAAAAGTCAAAAACTTTTAAACGACCGAAAGTTCTAGGTCGCTTAGAAGCAGCCATGGATAATAATTTTTTTATTTTTTATTTTTTATATTTTATATTTTTATATTTATTTTTTTAAATTCAAGAACCTGAAAACAAAATGATGCACCCCATGGGTTCTAGATAACGATAAGATATATCTAAATTCTAGTGTTATAGGGATGTAAATGATCTTGCTCCTCAGCAGAGTCACGGTTGGGAGTTGCCAGGTAGATTTAAACTCTTCTACCAAGATATGTGTCGTTGTGTATGCAGGAGAGAGTGAATAATGACTACTAGTTTGTCCAAGGTAGGCCTATGCCCTTCAATGCCAAAACGTTAGGCAAGAGTAATGGGAGTAGGGCTCTAGGAGATATATGTAAAACCAAAGTAAGCTATTGCCTCCTCGGCAACAGTGCCAAAATGTTAGGCAAAGAGAACGGGAGGGCTTTAAGAAAAGTATGTCGAACCAGGGTAAGCTATTGCCTTCCCCGGCAACGACGCCAAAATGTTATCACCTAAACTGTAGTTACCCCTATGGATGTATCCACTCATGGATGGCAATAGGGAAGGGCAACTCAAAAGGTGCAACCATGATCACCTCAACCTCCAATATATGGTTGTCATGCCAGTCGAGGCAACCTTCACTTTATGTTATCTAGCCCAGACAACAAAGGGGGAGACCCGATCTACTCCCGACGGGAGAGATCAAAACCAAGACACCAAATCAAGTTAATTATAAGTGAAGTAAGGTGTATGGTTTATCCTAGACCTTAGGATGAAGTCACAAGACAAGTGAGGGGTTCAATGAGTATAACTTTGGTTCATTATTGATGTGAAAGTGACTTATGATTTGTGAAATAGGATCCAGGATTAAAGTACTAGTTCAATGTGAGAAAATCCACTGCCTTGGGAACCGTGTCCAATGCAGGGTAGTTTAGGGGTTGAATTGGGGCTAACTAGTACAAGTGACAAGCTTGATCATGAAATATGATGGCATCAAAGGGTTTAGTTCACCACACAAAGGTAAAACCACAAGTTAATCCAACAATCTAGGAAAGTCGAATTGACTTGGAGAGAAACCAGTGCCTTGGGAATTGGGATAATGGAGTCAAAGTAAGGTTGACTTGCGGTTAAGGACTCCTATTGCATGAGACAAGTGGGAAATTAAAGTCTTTATGGATGAATAGGTCTAGATCTAGAGATTTAATGTTTGACCAAAGTGGACCACGATCCCTTAAAACAAGGAATGCTATCCCCAAGGCAAGATTTGACAAGGTGACCTACTAGACCTAGGTTTTGAATTATGCCTGTTCCAAATCCACAAAAATCTCATGTACCCATTCCCTAGAAGTGGACCAACTCACTTCTCCAAGGTGGTGCGACTTTACCTAAGGAGGCTAAAAAGTGGGATAAATCAATCAAGACAAGTCCAATGACATCCAAACTTTAGATCCAAGTAGTTTAAGCAAGTAAGAGTATGGATCTACAATTTCAAGGCAATCCGATGGCTAGATCTTACTAGATCTGAGTTTAAAGATACCGAGTGGTTCAAAATGGGGATTAAATCCCTTAAAATGTGGAATAGGGCCCATAAGGTAGAAAACAAAATAGTGACAATTTGGGGGTAGGTTATTGGATGTGTAGATCAAGAATCAAGTGGAATCTCAACTATCGATGTGCTAGAACTAGGTTAACCCACCCAAACTAGGAAGTGCGCCCTTGCTTGGAGAGGATAAATGCCTTGGGAAGAGGGTCAAAAGGAGGCCAATCCTCACCAACCAATAGATCCGAGATGCCGTGGATACTATAGAGGTGGGTTTTCAATATTATACCCAACAACCCACTAGATCTTAGTAGATCTGAGAAAATGTAATAATGAGGGTTTGAAGAAATAAGGGTTTTAATAATTTATGAGTTATGTCAATGGATTGGATCAAGATAAGAGAAACAAACCTATGGATCTTACCTAGGTAACCTTGTAGATGCCTTGATGATGATGATCTATGCAAACCCGATCAATTTGAGAAGTTTTGAGGTAGTTTTCTATGAGATCGATTTAGTCCAAGAAGCCAATGCACCCTCTCTCCTGCACAACAAACGTCAACAATATTAGATTTGATGCAATCAAGAGATAAGACTAATGCCACAAGAGAAGTAACAGAAAGATAGCATAGATCACAATGATACTAATGATAACCCCCTGATACAAGCAAATGCCAAGAAAGTCGATTTGAAGAAGCCTTGCAAAATCGCCCTTGTTGAAGTCGCCCTCCTATAGACAAGACAATGATTTCCAAAAAAGATAGATCTTACCACAAATTCCAAATGCTAGGATGCAATAGACTTTCCAATAACCATCTAAGAACGCCAGATGCAAAGGAAACCACAAGAATTTCCACAAGAAATTTGTTCTCTACCAATAATCCAAGAGCCAAAGACCCCTTACAATGAGAAGCTCTCTCCTTTAAATAGGAAGGAGAGGCATCAAAATCCTAACCACTTTTTGAATGAGTGGCTAATATTAAAGGATAAAAATGTCTAATCAATGGTTGAGATGAGCTCAACAATAAAATACATGGATCACTCATAAAATATAACATAAGTGGACAAAATCGCCCTAGAAGAGGGGAATCCCACCAAATCATGATGAAAAAATATAATAAGAAGCTTATGGTGGGTCCAAGGGGTAATTGTAGCTACCCTTGGTCAATCCCCATAGCACAATAATAATAAAATAGTCATCAATATACCAAATCGTGCCTCTATGGTCAAATCGTAGGCCTCAAAAGACCTCAAAAATCATCAGAAAGTGCCATAAGTGATGGATGCGGGCCTCGATGAAGCTGAAACTACTGGAGGAGGTGTGGAAGAAATCAATCCATCATCACTGATTATCCCATGCCAAAACATTGCCTCAGTAGCCCAAATTGAATTTCTCAATAGCCATTTCTACCAATCCTGAAATGCCTCGGCAAGTGTGAAATTGCCCCAAACTGCCTCCTGGAGTGCCTATGCTGTCAAGATGAGGGCACCAGTGTGTCCGGGAGGGGGTTAAGATGGTAAAAACAAGTGGTTGGACCACCCCCTCCAAGCACAGTGCCCTAGTTCAACCGGATAAAAATCACATCTGCTCTGACAGGGTCTCCGGCAGACCAAAACTGCACTGGGATAGCCTGCTGAGGTTAAATCATCACTGTAAGTGCCCGGAATTGAAAAACAATTGTCTCATTGGACTCAGAAGGTCCAAATCCATCAAAGATGTGTACTCATACACCATATGAGTCTTTGCATGATCAAAATATATATCCAATATACCAGAATAGGTCAAATAATAATAATTTGTAAATGATCAAATACTGATGTAAACCATGAATCATCATCATAACCTTGTAGCTGCTGCATAGAATCATCATGTACATGTATATAGACCATATATCATCTATCCATATCATCACAAGGTCCAACTATCTCATGTCCTATGGTTGACCTTGGTCAAACTCGGTTTGACCAAGTCAACATGACCAAATATAACTCAGACCATCATCGGAAGCTGCTGCAAAGTGTCCAAGGTTAATGCATGCTCTACAACTTATTCAAATAACAATTATAACATAAAGTAATCATTACTGGTGATCTAAATCCAAATATATAATGTCATTAATTATTATTATTACTTAGACTAGACTTTCAAGATCATACTCACTTCATAGCTGTGATCAATTTGCTAGTGAAGGGTGAAGGCTAAAATAACTGGCTAGGCTAAGGTATGAATTGAGTGACTTAACTTTGTGACACTTTGGCAGAGGGAAAGGGAATACACACCATAGTATATACTGAATGAGCAACAACACAGGGAATGGCGGTGTCTCACAAATGGATGAGTTGTTCAAAGAGGGTTTATTCACCTTTAACAAATGTGCACAATCCATAATACAAACAAGGCCAGCAATTGTTTTGATATAGCATTTAAGTTCCATTGCTTTTTGGGCCTAAAATTTCCATAGCCTTGATCTATGTGTGTTTATAAAAACATTGCATAGATTTACATTTATTTAGGCTTTTTTGCCGCAGGTGTGTTTTTAAGGCACTTGTTTACCTGAGCACTTCTAGGTGTGTCACAGACAGCTTGTTTACCTAGGTATTTACATTGCCAAAAGATATAACATTTTATTTTCATGGCCATTTTCATTTGGAATGCCTTTCATTCATGTGTGTTTAGAAACACATTGCAGGAATGGGCTTTTCATACAAGATATAGCATTTCATTTTTTCCAGATTTTGTGTTCAGGGCAGCACTAAAAGTTTCAGGTTTATCCAACACAAATTTAGTGACTAAGGGTAATTCACAAGGAAATCCAACTCACCATAGGTAATTTTTGTCACCAACTCATAGCCGAGACACAATAAATAGTGAAGCTCATCCAATACAGAGGCTACAGTGGGGAAAAGATCCTCCATGTCACTAGTCAAGTAGTAAGTCAGGGTGATAAACTAAAAGGTAGGCAATGGATGGATGAAGAAAATGAATAATGGAGCCAACACTAGCAAGCCAAGGTATGGTGGAATGATCACCTCTATTCTCCCTAAGGAGGGTAAAACCAATGAGTATGAATAGTGAACTTCTAAGTCTGAGTAGGGACAATATAGTATATATAATAAGATCAACCAAGTCCACATATCTATATGATCGCCAGATAATGACACTAAGTGCTAAGACATGCTATAAGAATAAGTATAAAAGCAATATAACCATAACACAATGATATACCTGCTGAGTCATATACCTGAATGCTCATCAACCTGTACCATCATCTGTCCTATGAAACTGCTGCTATAACTCTGGGCACTACTAATTGCTCTATACAAATGGTATAATGGCTACATCGGTCATCTCTCTGAGTGTCCTGATACTCAGTCATGGCATGGGGAATACAAATGCTGTCCAAAATCTGATAGTGATCCAATATAGATGCTCATCTCAGCATCTCAAATGTAAGGGAACTGACTGAATAGTGTACTGGCATTAGAAAAATAATGTATGGTAGCTCGGCTACTATATATGTAATAACAGGAACTTCTTGCTTAACAATACCACACAACACATGCATTCACATGAAATGGATGTAAACAGGATGCCAAAAGCTGGCTTCTATTACTTCAATCAAATAATGTTACAATGCTAGATGGAAGGGATGTAAACAACTAATTATGCCAGCCTCAACCTATTACAATATACAGAAGTAACTGTGTGTTCTCTCTGTGTGTCGATCTTCACCCTCCCTTGGTTCACTGCAGAACTCTGAGCTATGGTTCTGATATCTTCTTCTGCGCTCGGTCGATGTGTGACTACCCTCTCCAATCTACAGATCCACTCCCAAGTGAGTGATCCCAAGTGATCCAAGTGATTCTTTCTTTTGTGCCTTGCATTGATCTTCAACCCACTAATTCTCTTCCCGAGACATGGCTCCTCTTTCCGCCGATCTTCCCCTATCCTGCAGACCCACAGTTGCCAGTGCCTCTGCTGTGCCGCAAAACCTCCACCTGTGGCGACATCTGACATGTCTTCTACCACCTTCATAACTGCTCATAACTTCCATAGCAATCCCGAATGGCTACCAAGTACTCTGCTTGACATTCTGTGCGTCCTTCTGACTTCCTGACAATTATCGGAATCATCACTACCTCAACCATAGTGTCCTTCGTCACCCTTCGAGTTACCCGTCGGATTCCTTTCACGTTTTTGGCATCGCCATTCTTCCCCTTCCTCGACGCTTGGATTTCGCCTCAACCTGTCGATGTCACTGTTCGACAACCTATCAACACTCGAACTCTTTGTTGCAACTCTGTCGTCGGTCGACCGTGAACATGTTGACTGTTGACCTTCTCGTTCTGTTGACGTACCTCAATAGTTCCCTACTCGACTGCTTGGATTTCGACAACCAATCCTTTATTTTGCACCAGTGGTCGTCGGAAATCCCCCCTAGTCAACTCCTTATGTTGATCATCTTTGATGCTTCTTCCTAGGACCTGATGCTCCTGCATCAAACTCCCCAGGTGAAAAATAACTTGACTACTCCTTTACTCTCCTGAACTCTACTTAGGAAATCCATGTCTCCCCCTACAACTCATCATATTTCCATCGCACTAAGTATTCCTTCTTTCCCAAACTACATGTACGCACTACTTCGCGTTCCTCTATTACTTCTGCAATTTCCTCTTTGTGTTGATCTGGAATTTGCACTGTCCAGTCGATGTTCAACACTTCAGGTCCTCCGCTGCTTGAACATTCTTCAAACTTGTACATATCTGAGACATTGAACATTGGTGAAATGATCAAGTCTTTCGGAAGCTCTAACACATAAGCGTTGTCCGAAATCTTCTTCAAGATCTTACATGTTCCAACCTTCTTCAGCTTCATCTTGTTATATGTTCCTGTCAAAAATCTCTCCTTCCACAAATATGCATAGACTAAGTCTCCTTCACTGAGAAACTACAGCCTCTTCTTTCTGTTGGCTCTCAACCTTTACGCCAGGTTTCTCTTTTCTATGCGCTTTCACACATCTTCATGCACTTCTTTCATATGCTCTGTGAATCATTTTGCATCCGCGCTCTTCCTTATTTGGGTCGGCATCTCAACAAAATCCACCACTCCATATGGGCTTCGTCCTTGAACAATCTGGAATGGGATCAAACCTGTCAACCGATTCACAGAATTGTTGTACGTGAACTCTGCTTGCACCAACATGTTCCTCGACTGGTTGGGTCTATCGGTAGTCAAATATCTCAGGAGGTTTCCCAAACTTTTGTTCACCACCTCGGTCTATCCATCTATCTGCGGATGATATGCCGAGCTAAACTGCAACCTCATGTTCAGTTTCTTCCATAGGGTTCTCCAGAAATGACCCATAAACTTGGTATCTCTGTCTGATGTTATACTCTTCAGCAACCCATGCAATGTCACTATCTCCCTGAAGAATAGTACAACAATGCTTATGGCATCACTTGTCTTCTGACAGTGAATAAAGTGTTCCATCTTCGAAAATATGTCGACTACAACAAAGATTGAATCATTACCTTGCTGTTCTTCGGAAATCCTAGCACAAAATCCATGCTCAGGTGCTCCCATGGGGTATTTGGCACTGGTAATGGTGTATACAACCTCGTTTTCTGACTTCTTCCTTTTTGCAACTGGAAAAATTGACACTGTTGTACCCACTTCCCGACATGTCTCGTCATTCCTGGCCATTAATACTTTTCTTCAAATAATTCCTTGGTCTTTTTTATGCCATAATGACCTGCTAATCCGCCGCAATGAAACTCTCTAATTAGGTTCTCTCTCACGGACCCTCTGGGAATACACAACTGTTTTCCCTTGAATATGTATCCCTCTTGGATGAAATAATCCAAGTATGGAGTCCTGTCGACACTCCATGGTTTGCTACTCGCCTGCCATGCTTTTGAAAAATCCTCGTCGGTCGGATAGTCTATCTTCACTAACTCTATTTTTGTTTCCTGAATTTTCATCATGTTTAGCAATGCAAATCTTTGACTCAGTGCATCGGCAACCTTGTTTGACTTTCCCAACTTATGTCGCAACATGAAGGTATATCCCTATAGGAATTTGACCCACTTCATGTGTTGTTGATTCAACTTTGACTGAGTTTTCAAATATCTCAGTGCTTGATGATCTGTGTACAACACAAATTCCTTAGGAAACAAATAATGCCTCCACTTCTTCAATGCTTGGTTAATAGCATAAAATTCCTGGTCATATACCAAATATTTCCACTTTGCATCATCCAACTTCTCACTGAAGAATGAAATTGGTCATCCCGGCTCCTGGCTCAACACTGCTCCAATTTCCATTCCACTCGCGTCGCAATCGAATTGGAAAACTTTGTCGAAATCTGGGAGCACTAACACTAGGCTCTTAGTGACCTTTTCCTTCAACTTTTTGAAAGCTTGCTGGGCAGCTTCTGTCCACTTGAACTCTCCTTTTCTCATGCACACTGTCAAAGGTGCACATATCCAACTGAATCCCCTGATGAAATTCCTGTAGAAACTAGCAAGTCCATGGAAACTTCTTACTCCAGTCACACTTATCGGTTCCAACCAATCAAATATTGCATTCACCTTCTCTGGGTCCATCACTAACCCTTTAGTTGAGATTACGAATCCCAAGTACATGGGTTCCTCCTTCATGAAGAAACACTTTTGTAGGTTCACCATAAGCTTCTCTTCCTACAAATTCTGCAATACTTGTCAAATGTGCCCCAAGTGTCCTTTCTTGGTTCGACTAAATATCAGGATGTTTTCTAGGTACACTACGACGAACTTACCCAAGCATTGATTCAGTACCTCATTCATCAACCGCATGAATGTATTGGGTGCATGACTCTATCTGAATGGCATGACTGGCCACTCATACAACATTTCCTTTGTCTTGAATGTTGTCTTCCATTCATCTCCTTCTCTAACCCGAATCTGGTGATAACCACTCTTCAGGTCGATCTTCGTGAAGTACTTCGCTCAACTCAAACAATCCATCAAGTCATCCATCCTCGACAATGGAAACCGGTACTTGATCGTGATCTTGTTGATGGCTCTAGAGTCTATACACATTCTCCATTATGCACCCTTCTTCGGCTCTAATACCACTGGTGCCGCACGCAGACTCAGACTCTCTCTGATCAATCCTTTGTTTAGCAAATCCTAGACCTGTCGATTGAGTTCTCGACCCTCTGCCGGACTCATTCTATACGGTGCCTTGTTTGGAAGACTCAACCCTGGAATCAAGTCGATCGAATGGGATATGCTTCTCGTCGGTCGGATGGACCACTTCGACCATATGCACCTCGACCGCGTGCCTCTCGACCATCATAAAGTTTTTCTTGCGCTTTCTCCCTAGTCGATGTCTCTTCCGTACGTCGGTTGTCTTCGATGGCTTCTCTCCTAGTTCTGCTACTTTTTCCTTTCACGAAAACAATCTTCGCACCCTGACCAGTCATCCTACCTCTAGTCGATGCGGATTTCCTTGACAGATTCTCTTCTACTTTCAGAGATAACTGGTAGGCTTCACCGACTGCTCTAAATATTGACAGACTCAACTCGTCTTGTATGGCATATTTCAAGCCATTTATATTTCTTGCGACAGCTACTTTGCCTTCGTCGGTCTTCCCCGACCTTATCGACAATCTGTAGAACTCTTCCGTGTATATTCCTTCATGCTCATCTCTTTTTGTCGAAGTTTTGTAAATTCCTGAACAAGGAAATCAGATAGTCACCTGGGAAGAGCTTCCCTTTCAGCTTGGTGACCATCCTATCCAAAGAATTTATTTTCTCCTTTTCCTTCTTGACTCTGTCAGCCTGGACATTGTCCCACCACAATGAGTAAGTACTCTTAAACCTCAGACATGCAGTCTTAACCCATCTGGGGTCCTCGATCTGCTCTATGTCGAAGTATTTCTCCATTTCTTTGAAACAGTCGATCAAGTCTTTTGGATCTAGGCTTCCTGAGTAGGTACACACATCTATCTTTGTCCATCCTCTCATCTCTGACAGTATCTTAATCAGTTTTTCTTCTGGTTATTCTCCTGCTACTTCTCTTGCTTCCACCTCTTCGACCTCCTCGTCAATGTGGTCTAACGTATTAGGAACACATCCATGCCTTTGGCTTTCTTTGATTGCTGCGAATTCACTAGTCAAATTTTGCATTGTTTGCATGCATTCGCCGAACATATCACGATCAATTGTGACTGCTGCACCACGTGATCTTCGTCCAACTCCTAGGACATTAACGCCTCTGTGAGACATTTTCAACCTCAGCTGAAACTCCCACTCATACAATTGCAACCGTACTTCCACGCGTTGTGCACAACTCTACTCAACCTTAACTGGAGCTCTAAACACACTCGAGACTGGATTCCATTTCCATTTTCCAATACCAACTGATGCAAGTCAGATCAGTACCGCTACTTCAACCGAACTCACTTCCAGGATTTGATACCAAATGACTCAAGCCAGGTCGCTGGTGTTAACACCCAAAAAGTGTTCACTACCTCATCTACCTCATTACATGGCTCATTTGACCATTTTCCTACCATATTTCCCTTAAAAACCCTAAAAATCCCACTAAAAAGCCTCCAAAAGGCCTAAAATGCCTCCAAAAGGCCACAAAACCATCAAAATAGCCTCAAAAAGGCTAAAAAACCCCCTTTTTCCTCCAAAAATAGCAAAATCCCTCTAAAAAGGGAATAAAAAATATAAAATAATGAGGAAAAGGAGGAAAAAACCCTATACAGCTGCCTTAAACGATATGGTTCCCAAAACCATGGGTCAGCACTCCACCACCAAAAAACTATAAATAGGTGATGGAGATCCCTTATTCCATATCCACAATCAAGTATACCCTTACTCTGCCAAAATCTCTCTTGAAACCCTAGCTCACCATTGAGCCACTTTCACCTTGAGAGCCCCTTTTGGCCCATTTCCACCATTGGAGAAAGAGAAGGAGCACATTGGAGCTTGGAGCAACCCTCTTGGACATTGCAAGAGCTTCATCAACCTCCACATTGGAGGTAATATCAATACAAAACCATTATTTATCTTTCGTTCTTTATATTTCATGTATGTGTTTTAGGTTAGTTTACATTTATGTTTTAGCTTAATTATTTCCATTTATTAAACTGCTACTAAGGAGTCCCTTCTCCTTAGTAGGTGCTCATTTGCACAAGCTAGGGGTAAAACCCTAGCTACAGCTGGGACCTTCTTTCTTAACAATAACACACAACACACGCATTCATATGAACTGGATGTAAATAGGATGCCAGAACCTAGCTTCTATTACTTCAATCGAATACGGTTACAATGTTGGATACAAGGGATGTAAACAACTAACTATGTCGGCCATAGCCTATTACAATATACAGAAGTAATTGTGTGTTCTCTGTGTGTGTCGATCTTCACCCTCCCCTAGTTCACTATGGAGCTCTGAGCTATGGTTCTGATCTCTTCTTCTGTGCTCGATCGATGTGTGATTGTTCTCTCCAATCTATAGATTCAATCTCAAGTGATTGATCCCAAGTGATCCAAGTGATTCCTTCTTCTATACCTTGCATTGATCTTCAACCCACAGCTACTCTTCCTAAGACATGCCTCCTCTTCTCATCAATCTTCCCCAATCCTCCATACCTGCAGTTGTTAGTGCCTATGCTATGCTGCACAACCTCCACATGTGGGTCCATCTGGCATGTCTTCAACTGCCTTCATAGCTACTCGTAACTTCCTTAGCAACCCTGAACGGCTACCAAGTACTTTGCTTGACTTTCTGCGTGTGCTTCTGACTTCCTGATAGTTGTCGAACTCATCACTGCCTCGACCATACTGTCCTTCATCAACCTTCGACTTACCCGTCAGCTTCCTTTCACATATTTGGCTTCTCTAGTATGTCCCTTCCTCCACTCTTGGCTTCCACCTCAACCTGTCGATGTCATTGTTCGACAACCTATCGACACTCGACCTCGTTGCTGCAACTTTGTCGTCGGTTGACCTTGAACATGTCGACTCTCGACCTTCTCCTTTTGTCGACGTACCTCGATAGTTCCATGCTTGACTGCTTGGATTTCGACAACCAATCCTTACTTTCACACCAGTGGTTGTCAACAATCCCCCTGGTTGACTCCTTATGTCGATCAACTTCGATGCTTCTTCCTAGGCCCTGATTCTCCTGCATCAACACTTCTCAGCATTAAAACAACAGTAAGGAGGATTATTTTTAATCTGGAAACATTCTAGGTCATCCTATAGCATGACATGAACAGCATCCCTAAATCATTTTTTCTACTTCTGTCCATTCCTTAACATTATTTAACCCTCATACAGTAGTAAAGTGGGATTTTTGAGCATGCTTGTGGGTAAAAACAACATCAAAACTGCAAAGAAGCAGTTATCTAGGTGAAAGCAACGTCTGGTCTCCAATTCTGGGCAATTTGTGAATGAAAAGGGCATTGGGAATGCTAAAAAGGGGGCTTTGTTCCCGCAACAAATCTCCAATAAAATAAATAATTGAAATTTAACGATAATGCCTACTTACCAAGTGCAAGCTACATAGATACTTGTGGTTCATGTAAATGCTACAAGTTAAGCAAGTACCACATGCATACATGCCACCAGCATGCATTTATATACCAAGGAAGTAGATTCCAACTTTTGTTTCATTTGTATGCAGTTACACAAATTCAAAAAGACTATATTACATCACTTATAAAAGGAATTAGAAATTAAATCACTATACATGATGTATCTATTGAAAGAAATAACACATCTACAAAAAATTATGTCCACCAGGAGTAGAAAGTGGAAGAGTCAACACTTTCTTACACATACTACACCTAAAATCTGCATCAAAACATCTAAAATTGCAATTAAGTAACCTTTTCATATAATGCAACACATTTTAGAATAGAACTCAATTCAACACATTTTACAATGCATGACACTAATCAAGAGAAGGTTATCCCCTAACAAATACTCACCTGGAGGCACTTACACTGCATGGAGGATGTTGCAGTGAGTGTTGCTCCCATTCCCACTTGTTATGACTAAATCAAAGTTGGTTTCATTTGTATTCATTGCCAACTTTTTACAAATTGAAACATGATTAATTAACCTATAAGTTTTTCCAAACAGTAAATATTGAAACATCAACATCATTTTATCTTTTAGCTAACAAAATTCCATTTCCTAGATCCACAATTTACTGTTGTTTTCAGAAGCATCAATCTAATTTTATGATGGAATAACAAGATTGTGTGCCTCAATTAGCCTCACTAATTGATGCCTTGATATAGGTTTGGTAAATAATTCACCTACACCAACGACAAGAAACTGGTTTTGATCAATGTCAAGGGCATTGTCATTTAATACAACAATTGGATATTTGACACCCATAGCCCTAAGCTCTCGTGTTTCCTGTTAAAAATTCTATGTCAAAATATTGTATTGTTACATAGCATTTAATGCAAATATACATCAAAATAAAGAAATCTCCTGACCAAAAGTTCAAATAAAAATTCATAAATCCTATCATATAACACAATGATTTTTACTTATATAGACTAAATTCAAAATGATACAACATACTCTGGGTGTTGATGGATGAGATATATTAGTCAAATTAATATGGATATCCTAGTGCTATGAATTAGATCATAGTTGAAAAAACCGAAATCAATTAAGTAAATCTTGTCAAGAGTTAGGTGACCCCTATGGAATTTAGACAACTTATAGACACTCCAAGAATAAGAGACAAAATGACATGAATTTGAAAGATACAATCAAGTTATTTTTTAAGGGTGTAACTTGTGTTTTGGAAGGGATTGAAAAATAAACGTGAAGTATACTGCAGAAAAAATCACCTAGTGGAAGTAATATGTATATGCTTAAAATAATAACATAATACAATAACTTCTACCTATGACAATACACATGGAAATCAATTAAACATTACATTTCCAAAATGAAATTATAAAGAAGAATATATTGGAACATCTTTGTGTATGAATTTTCCAACAACTCAACCTATTTTAGACTCTTAGAGGGAGGATGTTCAGTCCTTATGGAGCAAAACCTAAAGTCTTGGCAAATAAGAATAATTCAATTATTTGGTGTTAGTTTCTTGGAAGAATCAAATACTCCAATTTGTGCTAAGGGCACTTGTTCAGGGTCTATTCTTGATTATTTGAGGCATCTAAGGGCTAACCTTGGTGGTGATTTTGATAGTCACTCAAACATTATAGCATATGCAAAGTTGTTCCATGAGTCAGGATCACATGGTTCTTCTCTACCTTATCCCGTGGTTTCAACAAGATCTAGCCGATCACTATAGAGTGCTACTAGCTTAGTGAGAGAGAGTTTCTTATGTGATAAATACAAGCATATCAATTATAGAGGTTAATAGGAAGGATGGAATTATGTAATATATGAGTATTACTAGGATAGAATAACCACTGGAAATTCTAGTTGTTGTGTTATGGACACAACTATTTCCCACATAAATTAAATGCCACTTTTATACTATAAATGGGGCTTGCTTAAAATTTGGAATAATTAACAATTTACAACGAATACATGTATTAAAATGATCAACTAGTCTTCATATATAATCCCATTCATGGCCCTTAATGCTAATTTTTTTTGTATATATACCTGATAATGAATGCACATAAAGAAATTCACTCTATATCAACTCACTTGTATATGTAACCATTGTTAGCAGTAAATTTGTGCTAATAATTCATTCTAAATTCATGATGTAATGAAAAACATAATTGCTCTTAATTTATCTAAAGTTACGCAAGAAAGTTAACATCATTTTTTTTTATTTCATGTGATTAGGATATTTCTAGTATACAAAATACCATAAATGTATCAAATAGCTTGGTCTATCCAATCTTCAAATTCATGAACAAAAAAGGATTTACCTCCAAATTTGTTGATAGAGAATGCTTATGTTTAAACTTTAGATATGTAAAGGGGGAAACAAATTTTTTCCACACACCTACAATTAGGCAACATTTGAGCCATGCATTTTTTGGTGATGAGTATTGTATATCACCTGCATTTTTGTGGGTCACACACACACACACACACACGGGTATTAACTCCTTGAACACAAGAGCAGTTTAAAAATCTTTACGTGGAATGGAAAATGAAAGGTGCAATGAGATTTCCTTGAAAACACCATAACTCCAAAACATTGAAATCACTTGAGTCTCCCATTCACATGTACAAACTTAGTCAACACATTTTTTTCTAATAGACTATATTTTAATTTTCAAATTTGCAAACTAGACAGTCTTTCATCATACTTACATTATGATGAGCATTACCTGGAGCGTTACTCTTTGATGAGTGATGGAGTTGGTAAAAAGACAAGATATCTTTCCCAGTGGCTGAGTTGGTAAAAGGACTGTAACTTCATTGGAAGTGATTGTTCTATTCTTCACCGGTGCTTCCATTTATACAATTAGATTTACAATTTTTTTCTTCTTGGTAAGTACTTGTGAATTTACATTTTATCTGTTTTGCAACAGTTTTGTTAAAAAAAAAATTAATTGAAAAATAAATATTTCCAGAAAATTTATAATGCCACTTAGTTTTTATAATATAGTGCAACATCCTATCTCAACACCTTTATAGATAAATTCAAGAATGTGAGGATTACAAGGTCATCATCATCCAGCTCTTCCAAATGTCAAAAATCCATGCAGTGATTTAACGATCTGGAAAAGGAGCCTATCAAGCTCTTTAAAATCTTCTAAGCAATAATATGCTTAAGAGTTCTACCATAAAGATATATGGTACATATAGGAAAGAGTTGCAAAATAGAATCTACTCTGTTAAGTGCACCACTATAGATTAAGATTACTAAGTATGATCATTTGTTTGCATCGTTTAGTTGTAGTGAAAACAAGTACAGAGAATGGAAAAATAAACGTGGAATGGAAGGCCCAAATTTTATACAAGACAAAAACTGTTGTGGTGAAAATTAAATTATCTTCCCAAGTCAGTAGGAAACATATATTTGTAAACACAAGGAAATGAATATATACCAGTCAAGCACCCTTTCATCTCAAACCAGTAGATAAATCACATACATGATCAAATACTAACTTTAAATATTGAACATACAAGTAATAATGGACCACTACACATTAGGATTTCAAACTCTACCCAGTATTATATTGTCAAGCTCACTTGATTGCATTTTAGAATTAATTTTTGTTAAGGAATTTTCATGGGAATCACTAAATTCTCTTCTTGGAATGGCCTAGATCTGTATCATCTCTAGGTATAGACATCAATCAACACGGAAGCATACCATAAATAAATTTTTCCCTAAAATGGATCTGGGATGGGTATGTAGAATGAATACATTTTGTGTCAAAACTTGTAATTTGTGAAGTATGATGCCTTTCCATATCAGAAACCATCGCTATAACGTCTAATACAAAATCCATGAAATGAATACGACTAAGCTGTAAACAAGAAGATAAATCCAATTTCAAACAGAGCAATCAATTGGCTGAGCATTAGATCCTACAATATCCATAACAATATACGACTATTAGCATGGATATGAGCCTCTATGCAAAGCATAAAGGTGACTAAGGTATTATATCAGAATACACTTATTGTAACTATCTGTGAAAAATATTTTTTTTGAAAGGAAAAATCAATATTTTTAATAACCAAGCTTATACTGGACCTCAAAATCAATTTTTTTTCTAACCAGACAACCCATTTCAAAATTCGAGAGCTATTCTCTATGAGTAGATTCTCGTTTTTGAACATTCCTGACATAACTTTAAGATTAGATCTAATATTTTTTATAATATAATGCATCATCCTATCTCAACACCTTTATAGAGAAATTCACTAATGTGAGGATTACAAGGTCATCATCATCTAGCTCTTCCAAATGTCAAAAATCCATGCAGTGATTTAACGATCTGGAAAAGGAGGCTATCAAGACATTTAAAATATTCTAAGCAATAATATGCTTAAGAGTTCTACCATAAACATATATGGTACATACATGCAAGAGTTGCAAAATAGAAGATACTTTTTTAAGTGCACCACTATAGTTTAATATTAGTAAATATGATCAAGTTTGTACATCGTTTAGTTGCAGTGAAAACAAGTACAGGGAATGGAAAAATGAACGTGGAATGGAAGGCCCAACTTTTATAGGAGACAAAAATTGTTGCGGTGAAAATTAAATTATCTACCCAAGTCAGTAGGAAACATATATTGGTAAACACAAGGAAATGAATATATACTAGTCAAGCACCCTTTCATCTCAAACTAGTAGCTAAATCACACACATGATCAAATACTAACTTTAAAGATTGAATATAGAAGTATTACTGGACGACTACACATTAGGCTTTCAAAATGTGCGCAGCATTATATTGTCAAGGTCACTTGATTGCATTTTACAATTAATTTTTGTTAAGGACTTTTCATGGGAATCACTAAATTATCTTCCTGGAATGGCCTGGAGCTGTATCAGCTCTCGGTACAGACAACAATCAAGTGGGAAACATACCCTAAATAAATTTGTCCCTAAAATGGATTTGGGATGGGTATGTAGAATGAATATTGTTTTTTTCAAACCTTGTAATTTGTGAACTATGATGCCTTTCTGTATCAGAAACCATTGCTATAAAGTCTAATGAAAAAGCCAGGAAATGAATACCACTAAGCTATAAACAAGAAGATAAATCCAATTTCAAAAAGAGCAATTAGTTGGCTGAGCATTAAATCCTATGATAGCCATACAAATCGAATGTTATTAGAATAGATAGAAGCCTCTAAGCAAAGCAGAAAGGTGACTAAGTTATTGTATCATAATACACTTATTGTAACTGTTCGGGTAAAAGATTGGTTTTGAAAGGAAACATCAATATTTTTAATAACTAGGCTTATACTGGACCTCAAAATCAATTTTGTTTTCTAACCACACAACCCATTTGAAAATTCAAGAGCTAGTCTCTATGAGTAGGTTCTCATTTTTCAACAATCCTGGAATAAATTTAAGATTAGATCTAATAATGAACTTGACAGGCTTAAAGTATAGTCTGAAATGTTGAATGGTCTTATCAGAAATATGAGCTAATATTTTGTCTTTATGAGCTTCAGAATAAGAAATAGCTTGATCTATATTGAAGAGTTCATGCAAACTGAGAGGGGTTGGTTCTAGCTTATTAACTGAGGGAAATTGCCTTTTTCTTTTGATAGTAGTTATATTCTACATTGGACTTGAGATAATTCTTTACCAGCGGCATACAATTTTATTATCATTGCCTGAGAACTAAAAGTAATGGGACTATATCTTTTCTACAATTCAGATTCCAGAATGCAATCATCCCTTATTTATTTTGTGAAAGGCGAGGACAATTATCATACCCTGTATATTGATTGGGAAGTCTATTCCTTCAACTTTGATCCCCACTTCTGATTCATCAATTGAAATACCAATTTCTTGGGTATTTTCCAATAGAAACTTGGAAGAACATTTCCTCTTGCTATGTTGAGCTCAAAGCTTGAATCTATCAAGCAATCAATTTGATATGGAAAATATTCTTGAGGATGGAATGATAGCTTTATAAATAACTTTTTTCCATCCATTGAATTCAAACTCGACATTTCTTTATGGGCATTGTAGTCTCTTGTAAAGAGCAAGAAAGGATACAAAAATCATTCAGAAGAAGATACAAAGACTTCTTACTCAATAAAAAGTTGTTACATTACTTCTACCAATACTCCTTAGATACTCTATGAAGAGTTGTACTTCCATGCTTTGGCATTCAACAAATTTCCAAAGAAACATATTAAATTAAAGTAATCATAGATCACAAAAAACATGACCCGGGTTCTACCCATGTATACACATTGATCTGCCATGGATTTTCCATAAATGAAAATTATTTGTATCCATAGATCTCAAAGAAGTCATGATCCCATATGAATCCCATTACAAATATTCTAATGTAAATACAAATGGAAACCCTAACAAAGGTCAATTCATTTCTTATATTTTTTAACAGAGGACACCTTGAGAAAATTGGAAGGATGCATATAAGAAGAACTGTGCTAATATGATTGCAACGATTAGACATGCTTGGATGTATCCCAAGTAGGATATCATAGAAATGATTCAAGATGGTAACTCAAGGTCATATGTCATTTAAAAAACTAGAAATGAGCTTGTTTCCTGATAGCAAAGTGGAGGATTCACTACACAAGTCTCAAATTCCATCCTTATTGGTTAGTGGTGATAGTGACACACCTTTGATAGCCTTTAATCTGACCATCTATTGTTTGGATATTTCTTCTTAGTAGGAAGTACTATTCATCCAATCTACCTACCTTAGGGATACTTTTTCTTGGGAAATTTCAATTGTGTTATAAATTATTAGCTACTAGAGGGTGCAAACATGAAACATGGATATTTTTCCTCTCAGGAGTACTCTCATGTTTGACTATGCTTGAAAGGAAAACGAGTCTAGTCGACTCTTTTGACCAATGTTACTAAACTTGATATCATGAAAATATTGGCGAGGTAGAAGAGCTAGGAGTTTGACTCGGATTGGGAAAAAATTTGCAAGTACAAAATATAAATGTATACATATATTTTTACAAAACAATATAAGTGTTGGTGGGTTCCCTATTTGCAATAGCATGACATCCTTTTGGTCCCAACTGCACAGAACTCAAATATTTTGTTAGGTAGTCCAATAGTGAGGGTGGCATTTTTTTAGGGCACCCAACAAGGTTCAATTCTCCAAAGGCATCATTCGAGTGGTTGGGGCCAAGTTGAAGTCATGGGTAATTTGACAAAATAATACTCCCCTATCAGGGAAACTTAGATGAATGTGAGCTTCATGTTGTACAATAATGTGAGATCCATCTTTCATATGTTGGCTACATAAAATTTTCTCATTCAAACTTTCACTCTTCAAGGGGAAAGGCATGCTTGCGAGAACGAGCCAATTCTAAGTAAGCATTCACTCTATATAGATATATATATATGGGTGATCAAGGGTAAGTGGCAGAAAGCAAGGGTGGAATTTGAAGCATAGGCTGCTTGAGGGGATATCTATCCATTATTTGGCAGGCATGCTATTATTTACAAGGCCATGCTTGATGATAGAACACTACTCCGTGCAAACGGATGAAATTGGGAGACATATATCCAAAGTACTGAGCAAAGAGGTGGATCTTCCCAAGAAGTGGATTTTTTTTCTAACCATTTGAGGTCTCTATTTATTGATAAATATGAAAATAATATGAAACCTATTTGTTGACATAGTCTTTTCGACAGGGGTTCACTTCACACTACTGTCAACAAACCTTGACTAGACACCCTTAAGCATCGACCCAGAAATGTTTTACCCTTTCCAGAAACACCCGCAGAGCGAGTGAGGTCTCACCCGAGATGTCTAAGGGGGCTGCAGGAACCAAGTTTTCACAATAGGGAAAATACCTACACTACTCTACTCTCAATTGACACAAACCAGATATTTAGATTTGCATTATACTAAAAATATGTCATTGACATTTGCATCAACTAACACTACTGATCAATTGACAAGCAACAATATCACATCATCATTATTCGTAAAAGATATCATTCATACTTCATAACATAACGACATATAGAAATCACAAAAAGTAACTCATAGCGACAAGTCGAAAACACAGAGTTGAGACATAGTTGAACATACTCATTCATTAAGTCATCAAAAGACTACGGGATGAACTTCGTAGAAAACAGTTCCAAGCGAATCAACACAAATCCATATACTCAGGGAAAAAATGTCGAAGGCAGAAAAAATACATTAGACTTGATCGACCAATCTCTTCTATGATTCTATCGTTCTCCTTCACTTCGATTCGAAGCTCATATATATTACAATTGTGTTTCTATTTATAGACTCCTATGGCAGTTACAAAATGGTCCAAATGAGCCATTCTAATTAATTTAGACCATAAATTCCACTTTTGTCGGCTCCTTATCCTTCATGAATGGTCCTTTTCCTTCATTAATGACCCCTTCATCCCTGTTGGCTCTGGATCTTCTATGCTCTAGCCCGATGCTAACAGGCCCCCAACACAAAATTGTGGCTCGCCCTCGAGCCACCTCAGCTAGAAATCTCTTCTATAGCTATGTTTTACCAATTTGGTCATCCTTCACTTGGCATTGGGCCGACAAATCTGCTTCTAGCACATCCATTTCACGAATTTGATCATCCTTCACTGGGCCCGAAGTGCCCTTGCTCTTAGTGCTTCTTGCGGTCGAAAGGCCCGCTTTTATTCCAACAACTAAAGTCCTCTTAGACATCTTGGGGGAGACTTCACTTCTTTTCTTCCTGATTGTTTGTGCATACGCATCTACTGGTTGCTCATTAACACTCGTTGTCCTTTCCCTTAGTGCCCCTTGGGTGCTTCCGCTGGAAACAAAATGCACCATCATAACTCTATAATCTCACTTCTTTACTCTGTAACTTTCTTTGATTCGCGCATTCGGCTCAGTAACTCTCACTCGTAATGAACATAAGACTTAATGCTTCGATCTATCCATCCTCTTTGGGAATTTATAACTTAACTCGCTCGTTTCCCATCCATCTCGTTGTCCTTGATCAATGATTACCGAGTTAGTAGTCGAATCTTTCATCGATTTACCAAATTCTTTCATCGAGTGTATCATCATCGATCTCCGCCGCCTTCTCTCAGTGTTTAAATGTTGTAATTATGATCTGATTTGACTTCCGTGTGCTAAACGTCGACAAGCATCTATCCTTGTCGCTTACTCTTTATTTTGCTACTGTTTCTTTGACAAATCCAATGTGGTCGACATATCTCCAAATTCATCATCATTGTTTTTATCATTATTTTTTTTTACTGTTGTGACCTGTTTCAGTTGCTATGCACCTGACTATGGAGATAGGGATTCAACCAGCTTCCATTCACTAGATTTGTCAACAGTGTCCCATATAACCTTTGTAACTACACCGCACCTCTGTCAGTAATAAAATTGATAATATAGGGACCCAACCAATGCATCTACAACTTACCTAAGTGCTTCGCAAACTTACTGTCATATAGAAACACCATATATCCTCGCTAGAAGTGGTTCACCTTAACATGGCGATCATGCCAAGCCTTTTGTCGATCCTTTTCTACCTGCTTATGGAATACTGTGATGAACCTGTCCTCCTCCAACTGTACCAACTGTTCTAACCATTCTTCAATTGCTCTGTCATCACTCATTCCTATTGCGGCTGGGATGCACAGACTTGGGACAATGTACTCCATTGGCATCACCGCTTCTTGTCCGTAAACTAACTTGAATGGATTTTGTCCTATCAATCGTTTACAAGTTGTTCTATAGGCCCAGAGTATCGCTGGAATATTTAAATCCCAATCATCGCAGTTCGTGTTACATACCTTTCTGAGCACATTCTCCGATACTTTGTTCAATGCCTCCACTGCACCATTCTCTTGTGGGTGATATGGGGTACTCTTCTGATGTTGAATTTGGAATTATTCATTCATGGCCCTGGTATTTTGGTTGACTAAGTGAGTACCTTGGTCACTCATCAGTATTTTTGGGAACCCAAACCTGGTGACCACATTATCAAAGAGAAATCTTGTTGATGTCGCAGCCGTGCAATCCTTTACTGGTGCATCTTCAGCCCATCGTAGTAATTATATATCGTGACCTTTTTCTTTTTCTTGGTGGGTTGATAGGTCCTATGAATTCAATTTCCCATTTTTTGAAATCTTGCAGTGTTAGTTGAGGTACTAATGGCATTTCATCCCTTTGTGACGGTTTTCCTATTGTTTGGCATACATCATAGCTCTTTGCGTAATCTGCAGCATCTCCATGCACCATCGGCCACCATAGTCCATCTTTGAGTATCTTTTTAGTAGTGGCGCGACCTCCATAGTGTCCTCCTGCGACCCCATCATTAGATTATGTTAATATTATTTCATGTTCATGCAGAAGAATGTATCTGCGAAGGATTTCTCCTGGCCCCATTTTGTAGAGTTGGCCTGAAATCAACTGAAATTCAGCAGGCCTCACAACTAGCTACTTTTTCTGACTTCTATTCAATCCTTCTTGTACATGTACTATAGTCAAGAACTGAATTATTTTCTCATAATATTCATCGACCATTCCAATTCGAAATAATTGTGCATCTGGTAAACCTTCGTCAATGCTTCTGGGTTCTTCTCCTAACTCAATTCGAGACAGGTGATCAAGTTCCACATTCAACTGTCCTGGTTTCACAATGATATCAAAGTCGAATTCTTGGAACAACAACAACCAGTGACAGATATTCCCCCCCAACACAGGCTTGTTGACCAATTATTTCAATTAAGAGTGGTCAATGAACATCTTGAAATGGCCTCCAAGTAGGTAGTGGAGGAATTTTTGTGGTGCATAGACCATTGCGAGCCCTTCCCTTTCTATTGTCGAATATGTTTTCTGTGTCGTGGACATCTTACTGCTAGCGAATGCGATTGGATGATCGAATGCTCTTTCTCCTGGTTGGGCCAATATTACTCCTAGTGCGACCGATGATGCGTCCATGTGAACATGGAATTCTTTTGTCCAATCGGGAAAAACTAGTATCGGTGTTGGGACCATCTTCGCTTTCAGTATATCGAGGCTCTTATGGAACTCTTCATTCCACTAGAACTTTGCATCCTTTTTTAACAGTTTTTCCATTGGCGTTGTGATCACCGCATACCCTCTGATAAACTTTCTGTAATACCCCTTATGCCCTAGTGTCGACCTTAATTGCTTTACTATCGTCGGTGGTGGTAAGTCAATAATGATGGCAATCTTTGCTCAGTCAACCAACATCCCTTCCTTGCTGAAGATGTGGATCCGACATCGACGAAGGGGTCATCAACAAAGGAAAAGAACCATTCGCGAAGGATAAGGAGCTGACGAAAGAAGATGTTGTGATCTAAATTAGTTAGAATGGGTCATTTGTACCATTTTGTAACCGCCATATGCGTCTATAAATAGAAACAAAATTGTAATAGATAAAAGCATCAAGTCAAAGTGAAGGAGAACGATAGCATCATAGAAGAGATTGGTCGATCAAGTCTTATGTATTTTGTCTGCCTTCGGCAGTTTTTCCTTAAGTATATGGATTTGTGTTGAGTCACTTGGAACTGTTTTCTGCGAATTTCATCCCGCAATATTTTGATGAGTTAATGAATGAGGATGTTCGGCTATATCTCAACTCTGCATTTTCGACTTGTCGCTATGAGTTATTTTCTGTGATTTATATCTTTCGTTATGTTATGAAGTATGAATGATATCGTGTATGATTAATGATGGTTTGATATTGTTGTTTTGTCAATTGATCAGTAATGTTAGTTGATGCGAATGTTTGTTACATATTTTTAGTATAATGTGAATTTAAATCTTTGGTTTGTTTTGATTGAGAGTAGATTAGCGCATGTCTTCTTCGTACTGTGGAAACTTGGTTCCTGTATCCCCCTTAGACATCTTGAGTGAGACCTCACTCACTCTGCGGGTGTTGCTAGAAAGGGTAAAACCTTTCCAGGCCGATGCTTAAGGGTGTCTGGTCAAGGTTTGTTGACAACAGTGTGAAGTGATACCCTGTTGACAGGACTGTATCAACAAATGGTTCGGTTTCCTGGACCATATTGAAAAAGAAGAGAGGACATGGTGTGGCATCCGAAAAAATTGGAGATCGCAGAATGGTTCGATAAAAAGGCACAAGAATTTTCTAAGGAGGAAAATCGAAACCCTGGATGGTCAGCGACAGACTAGTTACATAAGTATATCTACTCTAGAATTCATGAGATATTCTTCTGTGAATTCCCTATATTGCTACACGAGTGGTTGGCACAACTGATGTTCCGAAAGAAGAACTTTCAGGGCGGTGAGCCTGAACAATGGACAACAGAATTGATCTAGCAATTGAAGCGAATAGATAACAGACCCTCTAGAGCCATCGAGGTTTGGGTAGATAGTATTCTGGAGGGATACATCACTGAATTCCCATTCGACACAATCAATTCATACAGCGACGCGGAAAGGAAGTTTTTCAAGGGACCCAGAGGAAGGTTCCTACTGTCACTAAAACTGTGGATTAAAATGCTTATTTGCGAAAAAGGTATACTCAATATGAATTTTGACAAGTAAATATCGGTGTGCGGAGGCTGTGGGTACCGCAAGAATGTGGGTCTAATAGAATGATGCAGGGTGGATGGAAATGAGAGACAATGAAATTATAAGGGAAGCTGAGGAGGTTTGTGGTACCCTGCGAAGTGGGGTTAGGTTTTGGCGGCTAGAGAAGAGGATGAGGAATGATATTGAGAGAGTCTCCCAAGGAGACCAGAATAGAGAGCTATGAAACGAGACCACAAGGGACTAAGCGACCTTACTGTGATGAAGAAAGAAACCACGAAAGAAACAACGTACCCACAATTCCATGCACTATGCCAAATTTTGGAGCAAGAAACATTAGTTCTTCACAAGGTTGTCCGACATGTCAGAACAACTGTAAGATTAGTGGGTTTGTAAATAACAGTAGGAGATCAAGGATGGAAAGTGACAACGTGAAAATGTCGATTTTCCAAGGTAATGGGACCAAGGATCTCGAGCAGTATTGGTTTTTATGCAAAGCAGTATGGACAGTGAAGAAGGTCCAAGACGACGATATAAAAAAGGGACAACTAGCGACGACCTTCAGGGGTCGTGCGCTAGACTGGTTTATGAAATTCATACAAGTGCCTATAGGGAGTCCAGAGAAAAAATTGTCGCAGATCAAGTAAGAACTGATTGATGTTTTTAGGAAACTGAAATCCGAGTGGCAATACATCATAGAACTGAAGGAGATCAAGAAATTTCCAGATGAATTAGTGTGGGAGTTCGAACAAAGATATGAAACCCTGATGGAAAGAGTAAGTTTTGGAATGAGCGACATACAACACAAGCAATGGTTCATCGTGGGATTAGTACCAAACATTTGTGGTCCGCTAATGCAACATAAAATAGTATCTCGGGCATAAGCACTAGAAATCACGATGAAGTTGGAGGCTTCACAAGTTGGCGATATAGGGTTAGGTATGAATCACATCCAAGTGTAGTTAGCCAATCTGACGATCCAGCTACAAGAAATCAAGAAAGGAAAATAAGCTCGCGAGGAAATATGGTGCATTCGATGTAAATCAGAAGGAAATCATAAGGATTAGTGCCCGGAATTCCGCGAATATTTTCAAGCTAGTGTACATAATCGACTTATTCAGGGAGCAATTCCATGGTGTCGTATTTTTCAGACGAGGGGACATTGACAAGAAGAATGTGTATATTTACAAAAAATGGTGTCAAATCTAGTCAACCCATTCTGCAAATTCTGTTGATCGGTTGGACATAAAGAAAAGGATTGTAGAGCGTATGAGTTACTCCAAGAAAGGACCGCAGATACATTTTTTATGAAGGGGGAGGAGAAACCCCTAGTACAACAACAACAACAGTACAATCAACAACTACCACACTACAATCAACAACTACCACAGAATAACCAGCCACATATCCACTATAGTCAACCACATCCATTGTACAATCAACTGCCATTGGCCAACTGTGAGGAGGTTTCTGAGGAGGATTCCTTCGAGGTCAAGGTTGAGGCATTATTCGTGGAGGATATTTTGGATGGGGTCAAGGTCCTATTATATGATATAATTGTGATATTCTACAGGGTAAACCACTCATCTTGAACAAACCTCACAAATATAACTCATGAATTGCAAAGAAGAAGAAGAAGAATTGAATCAGTATTCATAGATTAACTCAAAATTGGTAAAATATGATGTATAACCATACATCAGCTATAAGATGGCACTCTAATCTGAATACAAACTCAATGCAATCAAATGAATTCGAATTCTCCTCAATGTGTGGCTTGGATAACATTGGAGACATCACCCAATCAATGGTAGTAGTCACCAATAGTAAAATATCTGTCAAATGAGTCTAACTGAGTCTAACTTATGCATGTGGCATTAATATAGGGAAGGAGACTCCAAGGTGGGTGCATGAGAGACTGTCAGTAGTTAGGTGGAACTTTGATACAAACAACTGGAAGCTACAGGAAGTTAAATTGAGCAATCAATGCAAGAACTGACTACTGGAATCCAAGAGTGTGTAGTAGGGTGCATTTGTCATCCAAATGATGAAAAAAAGGTGCACTAGGTAGGTAGGAGGGATAGTGATGGCTAAAAAAAAGCTCCAGGGGGCTAAAAATAATCTCTAGGTGTCGGGGAGACTACCATACTGATGACTGGATGCATGCAAATATATAAATGATGGTGAGAATATTCCAAAACCCTGCCGCAAGTTGGACTATTAGGAAACACATAACTAAAAACTAGTAGGGCCCTAGTAACTGAGACCAAATTTCACCCCGTACAAAAATCTGAATAAAAGTGTGAGGAAAGAGGGAAAAACTAATGGGAAGAAACCCCCCCAGTGTCAGATAGACTATAGAAGACAATCAATCATGTAAATCGATCACCCCAAGAAGGGATCGGAGGTAAGTGAATCTCTTCACCGAGAAGGTCTTAGTGAAGATACCTGCAATATTCTCTTTTGTAGGACAATAGAGCAATGTGATGGTATGGTCATGCACCAATCCTCAGATGTAATGCATGTGTATCTCAATATGTTTAGTTCTTTGTCTCAGAACCGGATCTGTAGAAATCCTGATAGCACTCTGATTGTCACAATAGATGATTGGTGGAGTATTGAATCGAATCACAAACTCTGACAAGATGCCCCACAACTAGATGTACTGTGTGGCTGCATTCACTTCACCTCTGTACTTGGCCTCGGCTAAATAAAGAGCTAAAGCAGTCTGCTTTTTTCTCGACCAACAAATAGGTGCAGATCCAATCATGAAAAAATACCAAATGTAGACTTTCGATATGAGCTATTTCCATCCCAATCTGAGTCTGTATACCCAACTACGTTCAAAGGATACCCAGTTGCATAGTGAATACCATGAGTCTTCGTCCATTGCAAGTAATGCAAGATCCTCTTTTCTACCTTCTAGTGAAGCTCATGAGGCTCCTGCATGTATATGGAGATAGAACTAACTGCATAGGTAGATCAGGTCGATTGTGTGTAAGAAAAAATAGTCTCCCAATCAACTGCCAATACAAAGTACTAAGGCTGATCCTTGAAAGAAAAGGAAATGATGCTTGTTTGTATTCACTCATATGGAACCAATCAAGAAGATCTGAAGCATATTTGGACTGTGCAACCTTGATTCATGAATCACTCTGAGTGACTTCAAGACCAAGAAACTGCTTTAGTAGTCCAAGATCTGACATAGACAAGGAGTTTTGCGAAGCTAATTTTATAGATATGATGCATGAAGAGTTGCTCCCTATAATCAATAGATCATCAACATAAAGAAAAATCACGAGTAGGTAGTTACCATCATGTCTCATATAGACATTTGAATCAGATTTGCACCTCTTGAAATATTGTGTCAGAAGGAAGGAGTCCATATTTGCATACCAATCTCGAGGAGCGTGCTTGAGCCCATACAAGGACTTCCTCAATCTGTACACAAGTGAAGAGTCATCAATATAACCCCTAGGTTGCTTCATGTAGATCTCCTCCTCTAGATATCCATGAAGGAACGCACTCTTGACATCCATGTGATGCACTGCCGAGTGTTTGTATGTAGCAAGAGAAAGAAGAAGACAGATGGAATCCATCTTAGCAATAGGAGCGAATGTCTCAGAATAGTCAATCCCATGGAATTGGGAGAAACCCTTTGCAACCAATCGAGCCTTGTATTTTCTTGTGACCCCATCTGATTCCATATTTTTTCTGTATACTCACTTGCATTGAACAAGATTCCTCCTAGGAGGGAGAGAAACAAGATCCCAAGTTTCATTTCTTTGAAGAGACTCATACTCTTCATCCATAGATTCTACCTAGCTTGGATCTTGGGAGGCTTCAAAGAAGGTCTTTGGATCTGATCCAATCATTAGAAAGCACCTCCCAGCAAGAAATGGATCTATGTGAGAGAGTATAGTCCTTGTATCTTGAAGATCAGATCAGGTTGTCCTTGAAGGTAGTGGATCTCCAACAAGATCATTAGTGGATGTAACAGTGGTGGTGGTCCATTTTGCAAGAGGATTTGGATCTATAGGTGCTATATCTTCAGGTTCTTGTGGACCTGGATCTAGTATTCGCTCTTTTTTGTGAACTTTCTCTTTATCAACCTTCTGATTTGGATATTTTCCATTCAAGCAACCTGTAGAGGTGCCCTTGTCAAACTTGATATTGGGTGGTCCTTCAACCATCTTTTGAGTGTGCATATCTTGCAGGTACTTGTAGTTGAGATGCCAAAATATTTCATGCCATAATCTACTCTCTTCATTTGCATGTGTGCGAAGAAAAGACTGTTTGGAGAAGGGTAGGAAGTGAGAAAACTCATAGAGTTTTGACTTGTGATTAGAAACACCTTTTGCTATTATATCTCTAGTTTGCATCCCCTAGATTTCGACCTCATTTGGAGTGAAAATCACCTTCTTTGGTACTCCAGTATCGGTCGTCTGGTAGACTAAAAGTAGATTGGTAGTATGTGTAGGAACATAGAGTACATCTAAAAAGTATCAATGATCAAGGTTAATCCTTTGAATCTCCTCAGAGGAGACTTCGGAATCATTCCCCAACATGATTGAAGGGCCAACAATGCATTCGAAACTAGAAAATAGATCTTTGGAGGAAGACATGTGTCTCGATGCTCCTGAATCAATGAAGAAGGAGGAATATCTTGATGCACCTGTCATGAGAGCATGGCATCTCTCCTTGTCCTCAGATCTTGAATATTTAGCTTCTTTCTTCTTAGCACATGCAGGTGCTGGAAGCTTATTCTTTTCAAGTAGCTGAGCCATTAGATCTATTGTCTTCTCCATGCAGTTTCTCTCAGGATGGAATCCTCTCTTACAATAGATACATTTGGATTTCTCCTTGTGATATTTCTTTCCCTTCTTGGAATTCAAATCCCCTTCTGACTAATAGGGAGCCTCCTTCTGCTTCTGCTTATTCAACTTTCTATATTTTTCTTTTTGCTTTCCTTTTCCATTCGCTCTCTTACTCTCAGCAGCTGCAAGTGTTGAATCCATCTTGGGTTTGATCATCCCCATGTGAACCAACTTCTCCTCCTCTTGTGTGAGAGACTGGATGAAGGTTTCAAGAGTGGGAAACTTCCATTTTTGGATGGATAGCTTCGCTTACTAGAAGGTGGAGACAAAATATGAGTAATTAGGACCCAATTTTGATAGAATAGATAGGACTAACTGCTTATCTTCTTTCTCTATTCCATATGTCTTCAACTTTGAAATTAGATTTTTGAACTTGGTGAAGAAATCATTGATTGAGTCGAAAATGCCGGGGCTCAAGGAGATAAGATCATTTTCTAACTTGTGACCCTTCAAATTATCCTTCTTACCAAAGAGAGTTTCGATCTTGTTCCAAAACTCCAATGGATTTTTGACATCAATGACATGAAAATGTAGATCATCGGAAATACTGAGGAGTAGTAGTCCAACTGCTTTATCAAGTTTATCAAGATACTTTGATTTCTCAACTGCACCAATGGGTTCAACTATTGTTCCATTCAACACTCTAGAAAGGATTTTGAACTTCATGAATATGTCCATCTTGGCTTTCCATTCAAAATAGTTGAAGAAGGTTAGTTTTAGATCCATGGTCGTTGTTGAAGTCGAATTGAAGATGAATTCGAATGATGGAATAAACCTGCAAAACAAATGAAATTTTTTATGGAGATTTGCTGCAAATCTAAAGAACACTCTTTATGATAGTGAGCACATGTGAATGGATCATTCAAACATGGATATACCTCACTGGATTGATCCAGTGAATTCAATGCAATGGCACCGAGATTTGTTGTGGAAATCCAGACTCTTCTAGTGCTGAACTAAAAAACAACTGCTCAGCAAACTGCTGCAACTGATGCAGTTCAAATAGATGTATCAAGCTATGATACCATGTGATATTCTACAGGGTAGATCACTTAGCTTGAAAAAACTTCACAAATATCACTCATGAATTGCATAGAAGAAGAAGAAGAAGAATTGAATCAGTATTCACACATTAACTCATAAATGGTAAAATCTATTGTATAATCATACATCAGCTGTAAGCTGGCTCTCTAATCTGAATACAAACTCAATACAATCAAATGAATTTGAATACTCCTCAGGTCATTCGAATTATCCCTGTGTGGTTTGGACAACATTGGAGACATCACCCAATCAGTGGTAGTAGTCACAAATAGTCAAATATTAGTCAAATGAGTCTAACTGAGTCTAACTGATGCATGCAGAACTAATATAGGGAAGGAGACTCCAATGTGGATGCATGAGAGACTGTCAGTAGTCAAGTGGCACTATGATACAAACAACTGGAAGCTACAGGAAGTTAAACTTAGCAATCAATGCATAAACTATGCAATCAATGCAAGAACTGACTGTTGGAATCTAAGAGTCTACAGTAGGGCGCATTTGTCATCTAGATGAGGAAAAAAAGGTGCACTAGGTAGGTAAGAGGGAAACTGAGGGCTAAAAATAGGCTCCAGGGGGATGAAATTAAGCTCTAGGTGCTAGGGAGACTACCATAATGATGACTGGATGCATGCAGTAGGCATGCAAATATATAAATGATGGTGAGAATATTCCAACAATAATTGTGGTCAGGACGGACATTATCAAAGGGATTGTCCGAACCCGACTCTGCAGTGTACTTATTGGAGCACAATGGACCACGGTGTTGAGGAATGCCCCTAGTTGATTGTGAAGTGGCAAACTAAAAATCCACCCCGACCTCAACCGAATCCGAATCAGAATCCACCTCCAAACGTAGATAAGATCTCAGTGGAGATAAGGATTCAACTAGTGAATGTTGCAGCAGTGACTAGAGGAGGGGCTATGACAGGAGTAGATAGGCCACAGCATGGAATTCGACCTACAATAAGGAAATAAGTCCGATTTTTTGTGGAAGCAGAAAGGGATAAATTTTTAGAAGCGCGAGAGACAATGAGACGGACTAAGATGCCACCTATTGGCTAGAAAGAACCCACCTATGAGATGTCACCGACATTCGATAAGATGAATTCACAGAGACCACTAGGAAGGATCAATACTTTGAGGGCTTTCCTAGAAAGATGTTTGGAGTTGGTGAAAGATCAGGATGCACTAGAAGAGATAGCCAGCCTATTACACCGATAGGAGGACGAACGACAAATTCAAATAGTAAATCGATTGCACAGGAAGAACATAGGGAGAGAGATGAGGATGACTGCGCAAATTGGTGCATTCGATGTCGACAATATCATTCTAGACTTGGGATCAGATGTAAATTGTTAAATTTTGAGCATTAATTCACAATACTCTAGGATCTTCACTAAGAGAATAACATGTACATTATATCAATGCATAACAATCACAATAAGCATGACAAGCATCACAAGAATCAAAAGCATGAGAGACAAGAGACACAGAGTTTCCGTGGGGAAAACCCTAAGGTGAAAAACCCCACAACTTCCTCAGAGATAGAGAGATAAATGGCTCAACCAAAGTACAACCAAAATACACTGAGATAGTCTCCTAGTAGCAGATGATCCTCCTCCTCACTAGTGCGCCACTTTCTGAGTGAGAGAGATATGCTTCTCCAAATGATCTAACTAGAGATCACCTGATCTCTATTTATACTAACCTGTTTTCCCAGTGAACTTATGGGGCCAACTTGTCTAGCTAGGTACATCCACATTATAATATATATATTTCAGGTCCGACCCTACACATGGTGGTCTAATAACCCATCGGCAAGTACACACACTTGCGACACTTGTCAATCCACATGACAACACTTCCTTATAGAGGAATAACACATCTCTAACAAGGGTACACTAAATATATATGAAATACATAGATGAAATACATTCCGAAGTTACATATACATCAACACTCCCTCTTAACTAGGAAGGTATTTCTCAACACAGATCTGCTAGACAAGTCTTCTTCTCAGGATCATCGTCATCGATGCATCGATGACGATGCATCGTCATCATCATCGTCACTGCTGCTGCTATATCAACCAATCTCTGACTCTACTCGTCATACGAAGTTCTACAGAGCCAGTCCTTTTTCATACTGGATGTGGGCCCACCACCTGCAGGTCTTTGTCATCACTGGCCATACTGTGGAATCCTCAGGACTTATTACGTGCATCACAAAACCAGAAAAGAGTATCCCAGGCTGTTACGAGCACACGACTCTACCTATAGGATCTCCCATGGCCATATTATATGTGACCTCACCACAAAACCTCGCAAGAGCATCCTAGGCTGTTACGAGCACACAACTCTACCTATAGGATCTCCCAGGGACAGATTATATGTGGTCACCACAAAACCTCACAAGAGCATCCCAGGCTGTTACAACCACACAGCTCTACCTATAGGATCTCCCAGGGATAGATTATATGTGGTCATGGAAAAACCTCACAAGAACATCCTAGGAATTATTACAGGCACACAGCCCAACCTATCGGATCTCCCAGGGACATATTATATGCCATAGGACAAAACCTCGAAAGAGCATATGCCAGATATCCCAGGGCCAGATTATATGCCATAGGAAAAACCTCGAAAGACTATCTGCAGATCTCCCAGGGCCAAATTATATGTCCTCCCAGAGAAAAACCTCGAAAGAGCATTTTCCAGATATCCCAGAGCCAAATTATATGCCATAGGAAAAACCTCGAAAGACTATCTGCAAATCTCCCAAGGCCAAATTATATGCTCATCTGCACAACCTGATCCACAGCCATAGAGTATCAACCTGATACTCACCATACATCATCCTGATGTACACATGATCATATTGATCATCATCACTGCAACATCCTGCTGCATGTCATCTGGAGCAAACTCCTGAAGCTCATCATCCATGATCATCCTGATCATACAATGCATCTACCTGATGCATACCAAGTATCTACCTGATACATATCATCATACATGATCCCCCTGATCATACAATGTATCCACCTGATACAAATACAAATACATGATACATATCACCATACATGATCCACCTGATCATACAATGTATCCACCCGATACATATACAGATACATTGTCCAAGCATCCAACATGATGCATATACAAAATACATACAAATGATCCTACTGATCATATCCAGCATCCAACATGATGCGTACACATAAATGATCCAACTGATCATATCCAGCATCCAACATGATGCATACATACATATAAATGATCCAACTGATCATATCCAGCATCCAACATGATGCGTACATACATATACATGATCCAACTGATCATATCCAGCATCCAACATGATGCGTACATACATATAAATGATCCAACTGATCATACAAAGCAGAATCCAGAACATCATCCTGATGCTCATCATCCAGCACTTACATCCACAGCCATGTGAAGGATCCTCCTTCCAACATGCTTGGAATGGCTTCAACAAATGTGTCCATCACTTCTTCCTCGAAGTGTCATCAATCTAAAGAATGCCAAGCCTCTCCCTGAAGTACTCGAAATTCACCCTGGCTAGTGGCTTCGTCAGCACATCTGCAATCTGCTCGTCCGTCGCAACGTACAGGAGCTTCACAGCTCCTCTCTGCACCATATCCCTAATATAGTGATATTTTATCTCTATGTGTTTCGACCTGTCATGAAACACTGGGTTCTCAGACAGCTTCCCACAACTTTGGTTATCACAGAAGATACCAGTAGCATCCAACGGGAGATCAAATAACTCAGACAGTAGCTTCCGTAGCCATACTGCCTCACAACTAGCTGAATAGGATGCAACATACTCTGCCTCAGCTGTACTCAGTTCTACGCATGACTGCTCCTACTAAACCAAGAGATCACACATGATCCCATACTGAAGCAGCATCCAGATGTGCTCTTCCTATCTGCAGCACTGCTAGCCCAATCTGAATCAACATAAACCTGCAGGTTAAACTTTTGATTCAACTCATACTTGAGCCTCATACTTTTGATTCGCATTAATTCACAATACTCTAGGATGTTCACTGAGAGAATAACATGTACAGTATATCAATGCATAACAATCACAATAAGCATGACAAGCATCACAATAATCAAAAGCATGAGAGACAAGAGACACAGAGTTTCCGTGGGGAAAACCCTAAGGTGAAAAACCCCACAACTTCCTCAGAGATAGAGAGAGCAATGGCTCAACCAAAGTACAACCAAAATACACTGAGATAGTCTCCTAGTAGTAGATGATCCTCCTCCTCACTAGTGCGCCACTTTTTGAATGAGAGATATGCTTTTCCGAATGATCTAAATAGAGATCGCCTGATCTCTATTTATACTGACTTGTTTTCCCAGTGACCTTATGGGGCCAACTTGTCTAGCTAGGTACATCCACATTATAATATATATATTTTAGGGCCGACACCACACATGGTGGTCTAATAACCCATCGGCAAGTACACACACTTGCAACACTTTTCAATCCACATGACGACACTTCCTTATAGAGGAATAAAACATCTCTAATAAGGGTACAATAAATATATATGAAATACATTCCGAAGTTACATATACATCAACACTCCCTCTTAACTAGGAAGGTATTTCTCGACACAGAAATGTCTACAGTTATTTATCAAGACTTATAGGAGCTAAATGGGGAATAAACCTATTATCCTTCGCACAAATAGACTATTCTACATATCTTGTAACTCCAAAAGAAAAGGTAGGGATATGGTAAACCCACATCGATACCTCTTCCTTCAACATGTAGCGACTTTTAGGACCCCTGTGCTTCCATCCACCCTTCCATCCAATCAAGCGAATCACAAAGCGTGAAACCATGACCATAGAGAAAGTAAAATTGATATTGGATAGACACTAGATTGTTACTAAGGAAACATATCAGTTCTTGAACTAAACCTGCGAGCTCCATTATCCAAACCCTAATCGAATCCTCCCAGATTATGAGATATGATTGTTACAATGAACTCTACAGTTATGAAAGGAATGAAATATTTTTCTACCCCAATTCTTACCTTATTGCAATCCTTAAAGGTATTAAATGAATGCAACCTACAAATGCAAGTTATAGTTAAGCTTCAAGTATGTTGGTGCTATTTGAATCTTTGTTAGATGGACAATTTATTTTAGCTTTGTTTTCTACTTGTTTGTGTGAATGGGTCAAAGAGAATTATTGAATTTTACAAGATCACAAATTTAATTGAAGAGTTGATCTTGATTAAATAATGTAATTAGAAAAAAATTTGTCAAGCATTTATGGAAGAATTTAGGGCCATTTTGTTAAAGTTTATGAATAGAGATATAAAATGGTTAGAGAAATAGGATTTAAGTTTAAATTTTATGAATAGAGATCTAAAATGGTTAGATAAATAAGATTTTAAGTTTTGTGGCATTTGTCCTATGAATGAAAACAAGGAATCAAGGTACTCAATGTTTTCTATATACAAAATATAATGCAAAAAAGCACTATAATTAGCATGAGAGGGTTGTTATAGTTGCCATACCACACCAAATGTAGAGGAATCAAAATGAACATTTTTAAGGTGCCTTAGCTCCTTGCCTTTTCCAATGGATGTATTGTCCTCTCCAAGAACTAGCCTCCTTCCCAATGCTTCCATATCCATCCTTACTTGTGTGCTTGCCATGTATTATGAAGGATATTTGTTTTCCAGGAGAAAGATTGGTTCTCTTATTTTGAGCTATTTGGCATTGATTGGTTGGCCCATCATCAATAGAGTGAGCAACTGGTTCAACCTGCCTATGCAATGGAATTTAACATTCCTGTACCATTATTTCTTTCATATAAGGTAAGGTCCATCCAGTTTCTATGTGAGTACTTGATAAGAAAACACCAACAAAGGCTAGTTCATGAGGAAGAGCTAGAACTCCAAAAATATTCTAAATATACTAAATTAATAGGTTTGCTAGCCTTGATTATTCAGTTTTCATTGCCATAACATTATGAATTGGTGGCCTAGCTCTATAAGATGGGTGTTGGGTTTCTAGATATAAAATTCAAATGGGTGGTGGGTATCTATGGAAGGAAACTAGTGATTTCAAAATGGATTCCCCATTATCACCATTGACAAGTTAAATAGACAAATAGATCTTAGACTTGTGACTATGCTTTGAAATGTGAAATTTTAATGTTTTAATAAAATGCTAATATATCTTATCTATGAAATGTGAACTTTTCAGGTTTTAATATAATGTTTTGATTTGGTATCCATGGCATAGTACCTAGGTGAAGTCTCTCATTATTTCCTTGATTTTTCTTGGGAGATTATAAAATATAAATTGAATGAGACAAATGGACTTTATGTGTTTAGATGAACATACATAATGAACCATATGGTGGGTTATAAGGTAGTGAATTTTGGGATTAAATGATAATTTATTTCATAACACAATGAAGGTTTTGGCATGCTTTAATGCTTTGGCTTTGAATGATGGGAAATACCTTGCTTATTTGAATGAATACCTCTAAACCTTCTATGGATCCTTTGTCAAAGGCCTGAAAACTCTAAATTGTTCCATGAATGAGAGTGTCATATCCTTTCAATGGTTAAATGAGGCACTCAATCTCCTAAAATATATGCACTATGGGATCATTCTTCTAGTTGAGATACTTTGTCTTCCCATTTCTTTGAGAGGTGAAGAATGATTGAATAACTATATGGATGAAACTTTAAAGTTATTTGACATTTGTAATGCTTTGAAGGTTATATGGATATCAAGTTGAAGCATTACCATATGTTGGTAGAATTAGCCTTCATGAAATTAAATGGCCTTAAAAAAGTTGCTCCTCTTAATTACAAGGTACTGAATGCTTTAGATTCATGCAAGGAAGAGGTTTAGAGACAAGATGTTGAGCATAAAAAAATTGGTGTATCAAATAAGTTGATAGATGGGAGGCTGAAATAAATTTAGTAAATTATAAGAATTTAGATGGATTCAACGACCCTTTGTGTCACTCATAAATGGAAAATTTCAATTTTGACATTGAATTTTTACAATTTACTAAATAAGCCTCCCCAAAGTATACATTATATTGTAGTACTAGGTATAAATTGGGTGGTCTACTTCCCGCTTCCTTAATCTTCAGGATACAAAACTGCCAGGGATATTGGACACAACAATTTGGTCAACATGTTCTTGTACTTAGCTTGGAAAAAATTTTGGGTTATGTTAATTAGGATTAATTCATTAGAGACCCCCTGTGACACAAATCCATGTACAATGTTACAATTTACTAAATTTTAACAGTGCATATGGATCCAGAGAGAATCCACTTGCAGTGTCAAAATTTAGAAATTGTAACACTTCATTGTCAAAATTGCAATTTTCCATTGCTAGAGTGACACAATTAAAAATGACTAACGTAAACAACTAATTAATATTCTTATAGCTAGTCGCTTTTTATCATGTGACTAAATTGGTCATTTATGTTAGTCATTTTTAACTGTGTCACTTATTATCTAGTCGTATTTTTTAACTCGTGATTAAATTAGTCATTTAATTTAGTCATTTATAGTTGGGTCACTCAAAATTTCCCAAATTTGGTGGTAAATCACTTGAAAAAATTGTGGTGACTAATTTATAATTTTGTACTAGTGTCGGTTGGACTGGCTTAAGAATGACGTGTGGTGTCGGAGTGGGATTAGGGGAAGGTAAATACCACATGGGAAGTCCTAACGTCAACCCCGGGAGATTCAGCGTGGCCATAACAAGCATAATGACTACCCCTGATGGTGGAAATAAGAAGGAGAATGTGTTGATATGTAATGCACCAACTAGGATTAGTGATACAAAAACTCTCTTTTACACAAAATCAATTAAAACAATGTTTCTGGAAGCTAGTTTGATTGAGGGTGGACAAGGTCAAAAGCTATGGATGGAAGGAAGGATATGATATATGTTAATACCTCTGTACAAAGTACTGATACCATTGATGTTTCAATATCAGCAAGGCTGAAATCTACTCCAACGCTCTTGAGAACCTCAGCATATGTAGACTAGTATGGATGTAAAATTTTACTAGAAGATATGGATGGATGTTTCTGACACAGAGAGGATAAATAAAATTAAATATCAGTCAATACATATTTTTAGGTCTCCCCAAATTGTTTTAGGAATTTCTGAGAAATATTGACAAAGATACAAGCAAAATTGCATTTCAGGATTACACAACTAGTAAAATCCAGGAGCTCCCAAACAGGTAGAGAAGGCTTAGGAATTATTCAAATAAGACATGTATTGGTTCATATAACATTTTCATTAACATTAGGAACATAAATAAACTCATTTGGACCTCTACTCATTCATTTATTCAACATAGTCTGAAAACTAGTCAATTTCTATGCAAATCTAGAGAGGGTGGAGAAATATGAGAATAATTCAGACTTCTGTAATTTTAGTTGACATGAATGATATTATAGGTTTACATTTACTATGATTAAATCATATATGTGCCAATATGACTCTCAAAACATTATATAAACACCTCTCCTCTTCTACACAAGAATCTAGCTATAGAAATCCATAGGAAGCTTGGAGATTCGAACCATGAACTGAATGATGCTTCTTCTGAAATTAAAATTTTAATTGATTAGATACAAGACCTGAAAATAAACTCAATGATAATGATTGAATAACATCATCCTCTCACAGGAAGCAGGGGCACATCTCCCAGCCTGAACTAGGGGCACATATCCCAAGTCTCTGAGGCACAATTGCTCTCAATCAAAACATCAAACTGAGAAAATATGTGAATGTGGTGTGCAATGGTTCATTTACAGAGAGTTGGTGACTTGAGGAGAAATTATCCTTAGCTATTGCACCCTCCTTGAGTGGATAAGAAAAGGTAGCTTTCCTACCTTTTCTTTTTTTGCTTTGTTTTCCTACATTTTGCTTTTATGTTTGCTTTTCCACTTTATACTTTCGATTTTTCTTACATTTATGGATTTTATGAACTTTCCTTATTTTTTGAACTTTCCCACTTTTCTGACTTTCTTGCTTTCTTCTTTTGTGTTGCTTTCTACTTTATGCTACTTTTCCTAAGTTGCTCAACCTTTCTTTCCTTTTTCATGATTTTCTAGATTTATGTGCTTTCTCCTTAACTTCTTCCTCAAGTCTCTTCTCAGTCAACCTTATCCACTAATGCGTCGTAGTGGATCATTATCCTCATTTATTCAACATAAAAATATTAAATGCATCATAAATAAATATTCCAAGTTCATAAGAAACTTTGGATAAAATTAAATGCACACTGATAATTAATTGAATGCCTAGAATACATAATTTAACCCCATGATACTGAATTTGTCTCCTCAACCCAAGCGATTGGTTGGATTAGGATATTGATCCAATGTTCACTGTTGAGGGGACATGACAATCCTCCCCACCCAATATTTCTTGTTCTCAAGCAATTTCAAACTAGGATGCTGTAAGATATGTTCTCCTTCCCAAGTAGAATCCTGATTAGGGATTCCTTCCCATTGCACCAAAAATATATTAAGGATTCTGCTCATTATATTCTTCTCTTGAACCTCCAAAATCCTTTCGGGGATCAGAAACAAATTCCCTTCATCATCAAGGGGTGGAAATTGTTTTGAAACTTTTAATTTCTTCCCTACTGCTTTCTTCAAACATGAAATATGGAAAACATTGTGAATCTGGCTGCCCAAAGGAAACTCTATGTCATAAGCCACTTGCCCGATATTTATGAAAACTTGGTAGGGGACATAGAATTTTGGCTGTAACTTCTCATCCCCCTTATACTTAAATGATTACTTTCTATAGGGATGCAACCTCAAATATACCATATCTCCAACTTGGAAAGATCGCTCAACTCTATGCTTGTCTGCATACACTTTTTGTCGGTTTTGTTTTACTTACAAGTTATCCTTGAGAGTCCTAAGTATGTATTGAATCTCTTGGAGCCAATCCTTTTCCTTATGTGTCTTACAATCACCAAATATCATATCAGCAAAATTAATTGCATCATATCCATAAAGAGATTTGAGGGAAGACATACTAATCGAGAGATGAAAAGTAGTGTTGTAACAAAACTCTCCCAAATGGAGCCAAGTAGTCCATGAATTTTGTTGGACAGTGACATAGTTTCTTAAATACCCTTCCATCCAATGGTTCACTCTCTCTATTTGGCCATCAATATATGGATGGTATCTAGTACTCATGTCCAAACTTGTCCCCACTAACTTGAACAGTTTTTGCAAAAAATTGCTAGTAAACTTGCTATCCATGTCACTGACGATGGACTTGGGTATGCCATGAAGTTTGAATACTTATTTGATGAAAATTTAAGCAACTTGGTTGGATGAAATATTAGTTGTGAAAGAAAATAAATGTGAATATTTAGTCAATCTATCAACCATAACAAAAATATTGTCTTTACCTTGGCTTTTTGGAAGCTCGATGATGAAATCCATCGATACACTTTCCCATTTCTACTTGGGAATGGGGAGTGGTTGTAAGAGACCTGCTAGATGAGTATGATCTACTTTATTTTTCTGACATACCACACATGACCTGACATACTTCGTCACCTCCTTCTTCATCCATTTCCATGTGAACCTTTCCCTCACTTTCCTATAAGTCTTCACAAACCCCATATGACCTACTAAAGGCACATCATGGGAAGCTTCAAGGATCTTCTTTTTTAGTATGGATTCTGGAACTACAAATATCCTATCATCATAATAAATAATATCATTGAGAATATTATAAGCATCATCATGAATTAATCCATCAAACAATTTACAATCAAACTGGTTCTTTGTGTATTCTACCCCAAGTTGTACCTTCCAATCATCATGAAGTTTGAGCAATGCAAGTGTGGGTTTTCTAGAAAGTGCATTAGCTACAATGTTCATCTTTCCTTTATTATATTCAATATCAAATTCAAATGCTTGGACTTTGATTACCCAATTATGTTTCCTATCATTCAACTCTTTTTGGGTTAAGAAGTGTCTCAAACTGTTGTGATCCGTCTTGATAATGAACTTGCCTCCTACAAAATACTTCCTAAACTTGACTAGTGCATTCATGATGGATAGGATCTCTTTTTCATAGACTAAATATAACCTTTCATGGGGCTGAAATTTTCTACTCTCAAAGGCAAAGGCGTGCTTATTTTTCATTAAGACTACTCCACACACTCAAGAAAAAAAGGTTGGGAAAAATATGGAAGTGCAAGTACAGGACAACTGCTCATTACCTCCTTCATTTTGTTGAACACTTGTTCAGATTATTCTAACCAATGGAAAGCACCTTTATTAGTGAGTTATGTCAAAGGAGATGTCAGTTTGGAAAATCCTTTGACAAAATTCCAGTAGTAGGTAAATAGCCCAATGAACCCCCTTAGTTCAATGAGATTTTTAGGACTAGGCCAATCTAGAATGGCTTGGATATTTTCCATGTGAACCTTAACTCCATCTTGACCAATCACATGACCAGGATACAAAATCCAAGTTATCCCAAACTCACACTTAGTTAGATTTGCATACAAATATTGATCTATGAAGATTGTTAGTACAATATCCAAATGATGCAAAATCTCTTCCCAAGTCCTATTATAGATCAAAATATCATCAAAGAAAACAAGTACAAACTTACGGAGCTTCCTGTTGAACACTCAGTTCATGCAAGATTGAAAAGTTGTAGTTGCATTTGTTAGGCCAAAAGGCATAACCAGAAACTCAAAGTGTCCATGTTGACACCGAAATGATGTCTTCTATTTGTCTTCTTCTTTCATTATGATTTGATGGTAACTAGATCGAAGATCAATATTTGAAAAGTACTTGGCCCCATGGAGCTCTTCCATAAGCTCATTAATCCTTGGAATAGGATATTTTTTTTTATAGTCTTCTTGTTGAGAGCTCTGTGATCTATGCACAGCTTCATGTTTCCATCTTTCTTATTCACAAGGACTATCGATGAGGCAAAAGGACTTGAACTTGGTATAACAAACCCCAAGTCAAGCAGTTCCTTTATGGTTCATTATATCTCATCCTTGAATCTTTTTGGGTGCTTGTAGGGGTGCACCTTGATAGGTGATGTTCCTATCTCCAACGCAATCCTATGCTCCACTCCTCTGTCTGGATTCCTACCATGAGAAAGGTCCCAAAACACCTTCTTATGCTTTTGGAGAAACTTCTTAATGTCTTCAGGATAATGGGATACTTCAAATGAGTTTCCCTTTGTGGTGATTAGAAATTATGCATCCCATTCAATATCTCCATGTCTTAGTATGGATCTCATACTGTGTGCACTTACCACTTGTTTTGCATGGGTGTTGATCCCCTTCAACACTACCTCTTTTCCATTTTCTTCGTTGAAGATCATTTCAGGAACTTGGTAGTCTATTTAATGCTCTCCAATGGAATACAACCATTGTACTCCCAAAACCATGTTAGTATCAGCGCCACATCAACAACATAAAAACTATCTGTAATGGTATTTTCTCCTACAGAAATATGAAATTTAGGAATCCATCTATAGTAGTTCATGGAATGATTACCTAGAATGAATACAGTGAAGCCTCCAAATTTTTCAGTATGTAGCTTCCTCCTTTCAACCAGAGTTGAATCAATGAAGTTATGTGTTGCTCCTCCATCCACTAACATAGTGACTAATTGTCCTTGAACCACTCCTTTGAATCTAAGTGTATGGAAGCGAGGCACTCCTGAGAGTACTGCAATCTTGCTCACCTCGAGATTAGGTCCTTCTTCTGCAATCTTATAGAAAACTTCTGTATCTACTGGGGCCTCTTCTTCTTCTTCCTCAGCTTCTCTCTCTGAGTAAAATTCAATGTAGTGTGCCTTTCCTTTGGCACATCTATGTCTTGGAACCCATGGCTCTTGACAGGTGAAGAACAAAGTCCTTCTTAATTCATTTTTATCCTTAGCATAGTTATCCTTTCTGAAATTTCCAGAAGGAATATTCATGGGTGGCCTTTAATTCATGAACTGAGTAGGACCTACAGTTCTAGGAGGAAATCTAGTCCTATGGAAAGAGTCTTGCAAGTCTCTAGTTCGACTTAGTGCATCTTGCAAGGTAGAAGGACTGTAACCCTTCACCAAACCTTTCAAAGGTTCTGATAACCCTTCAATGAACAATAATATCAATCTAGCTTCTTAAATATCAGAAACCATCACAGCTAGTTTTTGAAACTCATATATGTAAGCTTCAGGAGTTCCAGTTTGCTTCACATGTGCTAGCTCTCTAAAGGTGATCTCAGGATATTTTCTTTGGAATCTTTCCACTAACCTTCTTGTGAAGTCTTCATAAGTGGTCACTTGATCATTCCCAAGAGTTTTTAGGCCATGAAAACACCAATCATTTTCTTCTCCATCTAAGTGTAGAGTAACCATCTTGATGGCATCTCTTTCAGCCATAGGATTCAACTGGAAATATGTGTCAAGATTTTGAATCCAAGAGTTAGTAGTACATTTCTGTGAACCATCAAAATAAGGTAAATAAATCTTACCAATAACATTTGTGAGCTCATAGTTCTGATTTTTCATATGGAAGCCTCCTCTTGGGTTGTTCTTGTACTACAGATCAAAAAAGTCTTTGAATGGTAAATCACTTTTGCATTCTTCATTCAGTGAAGGTACTCAACATATTTGTCCTCCAATGAAGCAAGACCTCCATTTCGAACCTTAGGTTCCTGTCTTGGATCTTCAGTAAACTTGGGCATAGTAGGCCGAGAGTGATATTGAGATTCCATCTTGAATTCATCAGGGCGATTGTGAGGTCTAGTCTTTGAGAAAATATGGCAACCACTCACCCTCCTTTCTCCATGTGGGGTACCATTGATGCTCCCCTCTCCATTCTTGCTTCCTAGCTGTTGAGCTAAGAATTATCTGGTCTCTTTTCCAGACTTGAGAATATTGAGGGATATGTTTTGAAGCCCCTTCATCATGCCTTGAACAAAGAGTTTGAACTCCTCTTTGTATTCATTGTGAGACATGAATGACTCTCCTTGCAACTTTCCTTCAGAAGAATTTATCTCTTCTCCCTCTTCTTCCTCTGACAGAGGATCCTTCTTCTTGGAATGGGTGTATCTTCTGGACTCATAGAAATATGTTAAGAGAAATTTCATGGGACCATGATTGGATACCACTGTAATGTACCAACTAGGATTAGTGATACAAAAACTCTCTTCTACTTTAACAAAATCAATTAAAACAATGTTTATGGAAGCTAGTTTGATTGATGGTGGGCAAGATCAAAAGCTCTAGATGGAAGGAAGGATATGATATATTTTAATACCTATTCACAAATTACCAATACTATTTATGTTTCAATATCATCAGGGATGAAATCTATTCCAACATTGTTGGGCACCTCATCATATGCAGACTAGTATGGATCTAAACATTGACTGGAAGCTATGGATGAATGTTTATAAATAAAAGAGGCTAAATAAAATTAAATATCAATCAATACATACTCATAAGTTGCTCCAATAATTTTTAGGAAGTTCTGAGAAATATTGACAAAGATACAAGCAAAATTGCATTTCAGGATTGCACAACTAGTAAAATTCAGGAGCTCCCAAACAGGTAGAGAACGCTCACGAATTATTCAAAAAAGACATGGATTGGTTCATATAACATGTCAATTAACATCAGGAACATAAATCAAATTATTTGGACATCTACTCATTCATTTATTCAACATAGTCTGAAAACTAGTCAATTTCTATGCAAATTTAGAGAGGGTGGAGAAATATGAGAATAATTTAGAATTCTGTAATTTTAATAGACATGAATGATATGAGGGGATTAAATTTACTGTCATTAAAACATATATGTGCCAATAGGACTCTCAAAAAAATTTAGAAACACCTCTCCTCTTCTACATGAGAATCTATCTCTAGAAATCCATAGGAAGCTTGGAGATTCTGTTAGGATATTTAGACACTTAGGAGTTAGTTAAGATCAACTTGTGTAATATATCCGTTAGGGATAGTGTGTTTCTTTAGTATGCATTAGTATGCATTTGTAAATACTTAATCCGACGGTCACGATATGTTTCCGACATAGAGTGATCCGACGGCTCAACTTCTCTTAGATCAAACCTAACCTTGATCCGTGGCTTAACACCCGATTGGTCCATGATCTCTATTTAAAGAGCATGGAGGGTCATTGTTTAGTTGATCGATTATGAGAAGCTCATTTGTAACTTTCTTTCTTTGCATAATAAATATGAACCTAATACTGCTTGGGACAAGTTGAAAACTGTGTTTGGTAAACACAATGAAATTCGAGGTCACCAACTCGAAAATGAGTTGATTTCTTTAAATCCAAGTGACTTTTCATGCATTCAAGATTATTTTTCTAAGTACAAAACTCTCAAGCTTTTATGTGCAGAATGTAAGATTGAGAGGGAAGACAAACAGTGCATTTATCATATTCTTTCCAAACTTGGACCTGCATATTCTGTTTTTGTATCTACATTTTACTCCATGAAAGCATCCTTGAATGCAGCTAGCTATCAAGAGCCTAGTCTTGAATCCTTTTGTGATTCCTTGATTAGAGAACAAGATAAACTCATTCACCTTGGAATAATCAACAATGCAGATACATCTGGGAAAGCCTTATTGTCCCAACAGAAAGAAAAGTCCAAGCCTCCTAAGAAACAAAATTTTCGCAATAATAAGTCAAACAAGGGTCCCAAACCCTCTCAGTCAGCTCCTTCTTTAAAAAATGACAAAGGATCCAAGCCAAAAGGCAAGAAGACTAAGCGGCATTGCAACTATTGCGGGAAAGATAATCATGATGAATCAAAATGTTTCAAGAAGATGGCAGCCTTGGAAGCAGCAATGAAGAAGCACCACATCAGCCTAGATTTGCCATCAGAATCTACCTCTCATGGACATGCACTTTGTGCTTCTGGTTATTCTTATAATGCATCTTCTTCTTCTACTTCAAATGAATGGCTCATTGATTCTGGAGCATCTTATCATATGGCTAAGGATCAAGCCATCTTTTCTACTATGCATGAATGTAACACCAAACAAATATTTGTTGGTGATGATAGATCTCTAAGTGTTGTAGGAGCTGGAACAGTTCCAGTAGATAATGGTCATTTTAGTGATGTACTATGTGTTCCAAGAATTTCCTGCAATTTGTTATCAATCTATCAGATCACTCATTCTGGTGAAGGTAAAACTGTGACCTTTACACTTCACCAAGTTGTAATCAAGGATTTTAAAGATCCTCAACAGGTTCTAGCTACCGGAATTGTTGATGATATTACCAGGTTGTACAAGTTTAACAACTTTGGGTCATCACCTTTCCCTTCAGTTTTTGTTGCTCATAGTGATAAATTGAGCAAACTTTGGCATGAGCGATTTGGTCACTTAAATTATTGCTCATTGCAACAACTATGTAAAGAAAATATGGTGACAGGTCTTCCGATGGTATCTTGCAGAGATGGTGTTTGTTCCGGTTGTGTACTTGGAAAACATCATCGGGACAGTTTTGACAAACGTGCCTCTTGGCATGCCTCGGTTCCCTTGGAGCTTGTGCATAGTGACTTCTGTGGCCCTCTTCCATCTGCTTCCTTTTCTGGTTTCAAGTATTTCTTAACTTTCATTGATGATTACACCAGACGCACTTGGTTTTATTTCCTAAAACTTAAGAGCGAAGTATTTAACATGTTCTTGGCCGACAAGGCCCTTGTTGAAAAACAATTTGGTCATCAAATTATTAAGTTAAGATCTGACAATGGAGGAGAATATGTTAACAAACAGTTCACTACTTTCTGCACTGAACAAGGCATCCAACAACAGCACACTGTTCCATATACACCACAACAAAATGGTGTAGCTAAGCGGAAGAACCGCACTTTAAAAGAAATGGCTAATTGTATGATCCAATCTAAGGGACTAAGTCTTCAATTTTGGGCTGAAGCCATAAATTGTGCAAATTACATAGTTAATCGCACCCCCACAAAAGCATTACAAGGTATAACACCGGAAGAAGCATGGAGTAAAATTAAACCTGATGTAAGTCACTTTCGTGTGTTTGGTAGTGAAGCATGGGCTCACATTCTGGATGAAAAACAGAAAGCATTGCAACCTAAAAGTGAAAAGTGCATATTTGTTGGATATTCTGAAGATGTAAAAGGTTATAGACTTCTTCAACCACATTCTCATGCTATAATCATTAGAAGAGATGTTAAATTTGATGAAAATATATTGGCCTATGAGCCTAACTCGGTGAGTGTGCCATCTTTGGCCTGCGAGCCTGATTCGGCGTTTGTGCCTTCTTCTTCTTCTTCCAACTTCCTTGACAGGTTTCCAACTTCAGTTTTTGATGATGACAGTGAGGATGAAAATCCACCTCCGCCTGCTCATGTTCCTCCAATTGCACCAGCACAAGTGCTTCCTCGATGGGTCCGTTCAACATGTGAAGCAGCTGGTGATCTTGTCGGTGATCCTAGAGATCAACTTCGAACACGTTCTCAGTTTCAGCGAGCCTCTTCTCTTTTGGCTCAAGTTTCCAAGAATCATGATCCAGAAACTTTTGCAGAAGCTTCAGGGAATCCAGATTGGGATGCAGCCATGGATGAAGAATATCGTTCCTTAATGGCGAACGATACTTGGGATCTTGTACCTCTTCCAAAAGGAAGAAAACTTGTCAGATGTAAATGGGTCTACAGAACTAAGTATGCATCAGATGGAAGTGTTGAAAGACTTAAGGCAATGTTAGTTGCCAAAGGTTTTTCCCAAGTTGAAGGGATTGACTACAATGAAACCTTTGCTCCCGTCGCCAAAATGAATTCCATCCGCCTTGTTCTTTCCCTTGCAGCCTTACACAATTGGGAAGTCCATCAAATGGATGTCAAGTCTGCCTTCTTACATGGTGATTTACAGGAGGAAATTTACATGGAACAACCTCCTGGCTATGTTCAGAATAACTCTAGCCTTGTCTGCCGCCTTAAGAAATCCTTATATGGCCTTAAGCAAGCTCCTAGAGCTTGGTATGCCAAAATGGATAACTTTCTCCTTGACACTAGTTTTTCTAGATGCCATTCTAACCCCAATGTCTATACCAAGAAAGTAGGAAACCATCTCATCATACTTGTTCTATATGTTGATGACCTTATTCTTACTGGTAGTGACCCTAATCTTATAACCCATGTGAAATCCAGTCTTAAACAAACTTTTGAAATGTCAGACTTAGGACATTTGCATTATTTTCTTGGCCTCCAAGTTCTGCAAACCAAAGAAGGAATCTTTCTTTCTCAGTCTAAGTATGCGTGTGACCTTCTTCGTCGCTTTCACATGGAAGATTGTACACCAGCCCCTTCTCCCTTCCAGTCTGGAGTCAAAATTTCTGCCACTTGTACTTCACCTGAAGTAGATGCCACCTTGTATCGTCAGCTTGTTGGTAGTCTTTTATACTTGACTCATTCCCGTCTTGACCTTTCCTTTGTCGTTGGTCGAGTTTCCCATTATATGCAGACACCTCATGAAAGTCACTGGAAAGCAGCTAAAAGAATACTTCGATATATTCGAGGTACAGTTCAGTTTGGGATTCATTACAGTACAGGGGGGAAACCTTTGTTGGTTGGTTTCACTGATTCAGATTGGGCCGGCGATCCTGATGATCGAAAGTCTACTGCAGGTTATGTTTTCAGTCTGGGATCTGGACCTATTACTTGGGCTTGTAAGAAACAACAAGCTCTTGCTCTTTCTTCAGCAGAGACAGAATATCGAGCAGCAGTTAATGCCAGTCAGGAAGCTTTATGGCTTCGATAGATCCTTTCAGAGTTTGGATTCGAGCAGCAGCAGCCTACTCCACTTTGGTGCGACAATCAAAGTGCCATCAAGCTTGCCAAAGATCCAGTTCTACATCAACGCAGCAAACACATTGAGCTACATATGCACTTCATCAGAAATCTTGTTCATGATCGTGTTCTTGAAGTGCTCTTTTTCCCTACAGATGATCAAGTTGCAGACATCTTCACCAAGTCTCTTACAGAAGCGAAGTTTTCTAAACTTCGATCTATGTTAGGAGTTCAGGAACTTGTCATTAAGGGGGGATAGGCTCTAATGCCTCCTTCCTTCTCCTAATAGTGTCACTTTTGTAAATCCTTCAATCTTATCCCAAGTTGTTCTTAAGGGGGGATGTTAGGATATTTAGACACTTAGGAGTTAGTTAAGATCAACTTGTGTAATATATCCGTTAGGGATAGTGTGTTTCTTTAGTATGCATTAGTATGCATTTGTAAATACTTAATCCGACGGTCACGATATGTTTCCGACATAGAGTGATCCGACGGCTCAGCTTCTCTTAGATCAAACCTAACCTTGATCCGTGGCTTAACACCCGATTGGTCCATGATCTCTATTTAAAGAGCATGGAGGGTCATTATTTAGTTGATCGATTATGAGAAGCTCATTTGTAACTTTCTTTCTTTGCATAATAAATTGTCCTGTAGAAGCTATTTGGCCAGGTCCGTGGAGTGTTTCCCTCAAGAGGGTTTAAACCACGTCAAAACATCGATGTGTTGATCTGTGATCTATTTGTGTGAAGTGGTTGCTCTTAGTGTTCGGTCCTTTGGTAGTACCCTATGTACCCAAACAGATTCGAACCATGAACTGAATGATGCTTCTTCTAAAATTCAAATTCAAATTGATTAGCTATAGTAACTGCAAATAAAATCAGTGATAATGTATGAATACCATAATCCTCTCACCAGAAGTAGGGCACATCTCCCAGCTTGGACTAGGGGCACATCATCCAAGTCTCTGAGGCACAATTGCTCTCAATCAAAACATCAAACTGACAAAAGATGTGAATGTGGTACACACTCGTTCATTTACAGAGATTGGGTGACCTGAGGAGAAAGTCTCCTTAGATAATGCACCCTCCTTGAGTGGATAAGGAAAGATAACTTTCCTACCTTTTCATTTTTTGCTTTGCTTTCCTCCTTTTTCCTTTTTTGTTTGCTTTTCCACTTTCTGCTTTAGCTTTTTCTTGTTTTTCTGGATTTTATGAAATTTCCTTCTTTTTCGACTTTCATGCTCTCTGCTTTTGTGTTGCTTTATGCTTTATGCTGCTTTTCCTGAGTTTCTCAACCTTTCTTTCATTTTTCCCGATTTTCTAGATTTATGTGTTTTCTCCTTAACTTCTTCCTCAAGCAAGGATAATTTTAGGGGTGAAATTTAGCACATGGGCTTTTTTTCCATGTTTTTTTCCAAAAATAGATTCACCAATTTGCATTTTTTCAAGCCCTATTTTGCCCAATTTTGATGGGGTAAATTTTTTTCACTCTAAAAATCGCCAAAATATTATATAAACTATATAAAATCCTTAGAATTTGAAAAAACTTTAGAAAAATATCGCCAAATATTTTATAGTTAACATTTTAAGAATTGGTAAGATTCACCAAGGTTTATACACTTTTAAATAAGTATGGGTCCTTAAAATTATCCCTATCCTCAAGTATCTTCTCAGTCAACCTTATCCACTAATGTTCCCCAGTGGAGCATTATCCTCATTTATTCAACATAAAAATATTAAATGCATCATAAATAAATATTCCAAGTGTATAATAAAATTTGGATAAAATTAAATGTACACTCATAATTAATTAAATGCCTGGAATACAAAATTTAACCCCATGACACTGAAGTTGTCTCCTCAACCCAAGGGATTGCTTATGTTAGGATCTTGATCCAATGTTCACTTTTGATGGGACATGATAGGATCGGTGTGCCTCCAACGTGGCTAGGTACCAATGGCAGTTGGGACAGGAGTAAAGGTTGAGGGTTAGGAACCGATTGACTTGACAAAATGGTGCACAAATTAGAGATCTCAATGGCTGGAGGGGGAGGCAGTACAGAATGAAATGTGGAGACCATTGGGGCTCTGAATAAAGGCCAGGTCCGATAGTTGAAATCAATGAGGTAGGAGAACCATAAATGGGTTTTTCAACCATGGGGAGAACATTTTCTGGTGTACCGGGCGCTTTCGGATCATAGTAAGTGACTTGATTGATTTTAACAACTCGTTCCCCATTGGGGAACATCATAAGCTGAAACACAGAGGAGGAAACAACCTTCATGGCATACATGTAGCTTCGTCCTAGGAGTAAGTTATAGTCAATTTGGGAGTTGACAACTTCAATGTCAATCAGGACAGTTTTTCCAGCTAACTGGACTGCAACATTATACCGAAGGCCTCGCGTCTGATATTAATGACCATCATAAGATCGTAAGGCATCGTGGATGGTTGTAGGGTAGGGGATGCTAGCTTCTACCACACAAATGTAGAAATAACAAAAACCCACCACCTTTTAATGATGTCTTCGGATGATATCAACCTTCAAACACGCCATAACCAGTATGGCTCCACCAATGAAACCATTCCTCCGTAAAAGGTTGCTACCACTCTTCCCACAGATTAGTCATTACGCCTACCCCCAACACCATTCGATGGGGCCCCCAAAGCCCCTTGATTCCCTTTGCACTGCATCAATAACAACTCCAATGCTTGTGTTTAGGCCAACTATAACATCGTGGATGACTTAGCCTAGTCCCCCGCTGTTATGTCAGCCTTGGAAGTTTTAAATAATTGCCTAATGTAGCACAAAACAATGTTGTCCTCCATAGGTGCAATCAACCCTTTGGACTCACGAATGATGGCATTCGATTTAGACCAATCTGAACCATGCATTCCTTCAACCTTAGCATTTCAAGTCTTTGTGTCAATCTGGAATCTTTTTATCATATCATCGACGAGGGTGCCTCAACAGAGTCAATGTGTTGATTACCAAGAGAAACGTAATTAGTTGGTTGTTCTAGTGCGGAAGCCCCTTGAGGGGGAGCCAAAGGGTGCGTAGATACTACCGCTTGCGTGGGTAGGGGGTTCTGCAACACCATGGGTTGTGCATTAGGTTGCATGGGGTTTGGTAGTGCCGGAGGTGCAACATATCCTTAGCGTTGAGCATCCTCACTCCAGAGTTGGTGAGCTCTCTCTATATGGGGACATTTTTGCGTGTAATCGCCATAGACCCCGTATATTGAACATGGGTGGTTCATACGTAACTTGGGGTTTTTACCTAGCCGAGGTGGACGATCAGGATTTTGGTTAGCTAGTGCGGCGTTGTTATTATCAGGGGCGTTCGGTGGTGGAATACCTCTACCTGGAGGCGGGTTATTGCCGCGATTACGTCCACGTCCCCTATTTTGTTGTCTTTGTTGGTTTTGATGGGTAGGTTGGTTCTGCGGTTGGTTCTGTTGGGCATAAACTTTCCCTTGAGGAAAAAGGTGGTTTTGTGGTTGAGCGGGTGCAAGGGAAGCCTGTCATATCCCAAATTTGGAATTCGGTCACAATGGCCTAAGCAAATTGGCCATATTCATTAGAGTTTGTCAAATTGATGCTAAAGGTCAAATAATTGCCAAGGAGGAAAATTACTAGTTTCCTAGGTTTGGGGTGGAAGCTTTGGGATTTGGAATAATGAGGACAATAAATGATGTTGGAACATTAGGATGGAATAAATATTTAATAAAGTATATAAATAAATATATACAAGTGAAAATCAAAGTGGCATTTGATCATGAAGACACATGGAGGAAGTGGGACCCACACAAGCTAGAATTTATGTGCCACATGGCATCCTCTTCTTGCAATTTTGAATCCATGGGAAGCCTAATGTTCTTGGGATGAGTTATAAGGTCAATAATACTTGTCATGATTCAATGAGGTCAAAATATAGAGGAAGAGTAACTCCCATGGAAGAGGAAGAGGCAATTTGGAGCTAGTGAGACACTTGGGCTAGATTCCCTAGCTCTATGACAACAATGATGAAGATGCTACGACACCTATGACACAAATCAGACTTGAAGGATGAAATATGACATATATGACATTTCAGGTCTAAAAATAGACTCCAATAGGGCGCTCAAGGGTGTTAGGGAAACTAAGATTCTTCCACATGTGATTTGGTGGAAGTGGGAGACTAGGAATTGTTGTACAAGTGGCGTTCTTTAGAATATCTTCCCAACTTGAGTTGGCATGAGTCTCTTGGAAGGAATTCGACACATGGAGAACATTAAAACTTTATAAATGTCAATAAAAAAGAATGAAACCATCTTTTGATCATTTTTAGAATTTGCAATTGCATGTGTGTAGAGGGAGAGCTAGTGGATGACTAGTTTCTTGCCTTAGCCAATTTCGAGGGTGAAAGATTCCCATCCAAGTTGGTAATTGGAAAGGCCATTTAGACCTCTCATTTGGAGCTTTAATGGAGTCTTTATTTGCAGGTGTAAGTTACAGGGAAGCTCATGGTTTCTTCTATTGCAGCACATTCTCTCAACCATTTCAAGTTTTGATGGCATATTCTTGATCCTTGAGGGAGGGCGTTTTTGGTGAGCTATTGTACTCTTTGTGGGAGCTTCTCATGCCCCATTTATTTTTTAATATGAATTAAATACTATTTTATTCATATCCAAAAAATTTAAAGATGAAATTCCAAGTAGAAATGTATAAATCTCATTTTTAATGGAAGAACAATGCCATTTCCCCACTACCTTGTTGTGAACCAATGTATTGATGATGATTTCGAATGAATGGATGATTCTATGATGAATTTGTGATTAATGGACTACCATGGATGTATTTTACAAGTTTCATGTACTTTACTTGAGCATTTGAAGTATTTTACTCAGTTTAATTGCATTGGGAAAAGAAATAGTGTCATTTCCCCAAGGGTCGAATTGGTGGTTTTTGCAGTTGAATGGGAGAGGGTTGGAAAATATATAATAATAAATTAATGGTGCACATGAGACTTTAATAACATACTTAATACATTCCCTACCTCTTTTCATAAATTTGAGTGGGTTTGGAGGCATTTGGGAAGCCATTTTCAGTACTAACCCCAGGGGGATTTGAACCCTAAATTACTAGTAAAATTGCATACTTGGTCTAGAATCTTAAGAGAGTTTTCAAAGGTATTTTGGTGGCCATATATCATCCCTGAACATAATATTCAAGTATTAATATCATTCATACACCTTCCTTGAATATTTGAAGGCATTTGGAGTCAATTCGAGACCTAGAGACCAATACTAGTCAAAGGAAATTATTAGTAAAATTCCCTACATTGGCCATAATTGAAAGAGGATTTTCAAAAGTATTTTAAAGGTCCAAAAGCATCCCTAAAATACATATTTATGTTCTAAAATCAACATATACCTTCTCAGAAGATTTGGGATCAATTGGAGCAGTTTGGGGACCTAGAGCTCAAAACTAGTCAAAGGTCAAACTAGGAAAAAAAGTGCAAAATTGTCATTTTAATAAAATTCCTAACAAGGGACATTACAGTGGTATCAGAGCATGGTCCTTGCACCTGTGGATTAGGTACATACATTAAAGAATAATTGGAAGCCATGTCTTACTATTATGATGAACCCTATGAGTACAATTCTTATGAGGAATATGTAGATGCTTATGAGCAATATGAAGCTGAATGTGAATGGTACGAGGTAGAGGTGCCATCATGCAACACTTCTTACAATTTCAATAGAAATGAAGATTATTCTTATGACTTTAAATATGATGAATATGAGTGTGTCACACCAACCAAGGATAATTCTATGAGTGAGTTCCAACGATGGAGAGCAACATATAAAACCTTGCCACAACAATATCAAAAATATCAAGAATATCTTGCTTAGAGCAAAAATACACAAAATGCCATGTCTTTTGAGTACTATGCTGAACATGTTTTTGAAAATAGGCCCAAAAATGAAGATGTGGAGTTAGTAAAGAAATGTTCATTCCCTTCTTGTAAAGAACCTTGGATTGAGTATCATACATGTGTGCATGAATTATGTCCCACTTGAGGAGAGCTTTTGGGAATTCTTCAAAACGAGATTCCAAAGATATTGATCCTAAGGAAAATAAGGGGCAAAATGCATCAGCTTGATTGAAGGACAAAAATGAAGAGACATCACAAGAGCATGAAGAAGAGTCTATTGAAAATATGGAAGATCATTTCGAAACACCTTCTGGCTTAGACATGAACCAAAGAGCATCTACTGATGGATGGTTAAACTATGAAGGAGTACCTACTAATGGGTGCTCACACCTCTATGTTGGTGACATAGAGATCACTTTTGAAAGTGTTGCTGCAAGCCCAAGTTTCATTAAGCATGATAATGAAAACCGTGTAGCAGTTGAAGAATAACCAAGATCAACTTCCCCATCACCACTTGAGATTTATGAAGTTGGTCCAAGCAAAAATGAAGAAGATGATGAGGTTCATTTGCAAGAGCCTCATTTTCTTGAAAGGTCCTTAAATATGAATGAAAATAAGATCCAATAGTTCCTTAGCATTCTCCATGGCACTCAATCATTGGTGTCAAATTCTTGTTGGAGAGCTACTTCAGTGGAGGAAACATCCTTCCTTGAAGACATGGAGAAGATTCAAAGAGCAATGTGCCACATCAAAGGTAATTTCATGTCTTTGATTTTTTATAGAAACAATTTGTTTGAGCTTAATGAATTGTTACATGATTCATACTTGAAGAATAATGAGGATATTCATAAGCTCACAATTCAAAATGAGCAACTTCTTGAAAAGTTGCAAGATACTTGTTTTTCCTCCTATGTTTCAGATTGTCAAATGGTAGATTGTTTGGAGGATTCTCATGACATGGTGGATCATGAGAAATGTGGGAATTTGAATGTGCTTAATGTGTTTGAAGATGAACTTGAAGAGATCCAAACACTTGATGTGGTGGAAGAGGAACTTGAATTGTCTCTTGATGAAGGTTATGCAATTTTTAAAGAAGAGCATGATTCCTCTATATTGGAACCAATCTATGACAAAGGTTTCCCACTTTTGAAGGAGCTGCATGATACTACCCACATGGATCCTTCCCATGATGAAAATTCTACACTTTTTGATCATTTGGGTGAGTTAGTTAATTCTCCTACATCCTACAATTCCATGTTTTGCAGCATTAGTCTCAATGAAGAATGGGTGAAAGGGTTCTTTTTTATGGTGCCACATAAGGAGTATGGAACTCCTAGATTTACTTTTTATGATGATATGGTTGGAGCACATTCTTATTCACATTTGCAGCAGCATCCTTTGTTACCTTATGATGATGCACGTCTACATGGATGCACCTATGATATGCATTTGAGTCACTTGAAGACTCATGGTTTTTCTTGCTCAACACTTGGTTCATTTGATGTTGGAGGAACTTCATCCAACACTTGGGTGAATAAATTTATGATTGGAGAACATTTTTGTTAGCAGCCACATAATTTGATATATCTTTATTATTCTCACATTCATGGATGTATGGGTGAGACTTCTTTGAGTCCTTTGAAGTCTCCTTGTTTTTTCTGCTCATCATTTGGTTCAGATTTTAGTGGATATTCTTCATTCACTTCTTGGATGAAAGAATACATGGCTGAATATTTTGATGCATATCACATCCTTTTGGAGAATCATTATAGGACATGGGATCATCACCTATGTCATTGGAGCATATTTGATGGGTCACTTGAAGATTGTATGCACTTGGAAAATGGTGGTCTACTTGCTTTGAGGTATAAGCACTTTCATGACTCTTTGATGAAGCATCTCCTTGATGTACATTTTCATTATGGTTTTATGTCCTTTGATGATATATATTTTGTACTCATGTTGTTTGGAAGAATGCATACAAGAAAATGGGATCCAGGAATCCTCTTATTTGATGGTATGGGTTGGAGAGCACTCTTAATTGTTGGGGTGCAATACAAGCAATGGGACCCTGGAATAATTTTTATCTCATTGGTTTCAAATTTTATGGGGAAACAAGCAGTATGGGAGATGGATTTCCCACTTAATAAAGTGATTTTTATTAGAGTAGTGCAGCAGCAGCATGGTGGTTCCTCTCTAAAATCTTCATGGAAACTCAAAGATTCAAGGTTGGGCAATTCAATGGCAACTTCAAAGAATTATACAGAAAGTAGGTTCTTCAACACCCATGTTTGAAATTGCTTGAGGATAAGCAATATTGGGAAGGGAGGATTTGTCATATCCCAAATTTGGAATTGGGTCACAATGGCCTAAGAAAATTGGCCCTATTCATTAGAGTTTGTCAAATTGATGCTAAAGGTCAAATAATTGCCAAGGAGGAAAATTACTAGTTTCCTAGGTTTGGGGTGGAAGCTTTGGGATTTGGAATAATGAGGATAATAAATGATGGAACATTAGGATGGAATAAATATTTAATAAAGCATATAAATAAATATACACAAGTGAAAATCAAAGTGGCATTTGATCATGAAGACACATGGAGGAAGTGGGACCCACACAAGCTAGAATTTATGTGCCACATGGCATCCTCTTCTTGCAATTTCAAATCCATGAGAAGCCTAATGTTCTTGGGATGAGTTATAAGGTCAATAATACTTGTCATGAGTCAATGAGGTCGAAATATAGAGGAAGAGTAACTCCCATGGAAGAGGAAGAGGCAATTTGGAGCTAGTGAGACACTTGGGCTAGATTCCCTAGCTCTATGACAACAATGATGAAGATGCTATGACACCTATGACACAAATCAGACCTGAAGGCTGAAATATGACATATATGACATGTTAGGGCTAAAAATAGACTCCAATAGGGCGCTCAAGGGTGTTAGGGCAGCTAAGATGCTTCCACATGTGATTTGGTGGAAGTGGGAGACTAGGAATTGTTGTACAAGTGGCATTCTTTGGAATCTCTTCCCAACTTGAGTTGACATGAGTCTCTTGGAAGGAATTCGACCCATGGAGGACATTAGAACTTTATGAATGTCAATAACAAAGAATGAAACCAGATTTTGATCATTTGTAGAATTTGCAATTGCATTTGTGTAGAGGGAGAGCTAGTGGATGACTAGTTTCTTGCCTTAACCAATTTCGAGGGTGAAAGATTCCCATCCAAGTTTGTAATTGGAAAGGCCATTCAGACCTTTCATTTGGAGCTTTAATGGAGTCTTTATTTGCAGGTCTAAACTACAGGGAAGCTCATGGTTTCTTCTATTGCAGCACATTCTCTCAACCATTTCAAGTTTTGATGGCATATTCTTGATCCTTGAGGGAGGGCGTTTTTGGTGAGCTATTATACTCTTTGTGGGAGCTTCTCATGCCCCATTTATTTTGTAATATGAAGTAAATACTATGTCCTTCATCTCCAAAAAGTTTCAGGATGAAATTCCAAGTAGAAATGTATAAATTTCATTTTTAATGGAAGAACAATGCCATTTCCCCACTACCTTGTTGTGAACCAATTTATTGATGATGATTTCGAATGAATGGATGATTCTCTAATGCATTTGCGATTAATGGACTGCCATGGATGTATTTTACAAGTGTCCTGTACTGTACTTAAGCATTTGAAGTATTTTTACTTAGTTTAATTGCATTGGGAGAAGAAATAGTGCCATTTCCCCAAGGGTCGAATTGGTGGATTTTGCAATTGAATGGGAGAGGGTTGGAAAAGATATAATAATAAATTAATGGTGCACATGAGACCTTAATAACATCCTTAATACATTCCCTACCTCTGTTCAGAAATTTGAGTGGGTTTGGAGGCATTTGGGAAGCCATTTTCAGTACTAACCTGTAATGTCCCAAATTTGGCATTGGGTCACAATGGCCTAATCACATTGTCCCTATTCAGTAAATTTTTTCAAATTGATGCTAAAGTTCAAATAATTTCCAAGGAGGAAAATTACTAGTTTCCTAGGTTTAGGGTGGAAGCTTTGGGATTTGTAATAATGGGGATAATAAATGATGTTTGAACATTAGAATGGAATAAATATTTAATAAAGGACCTAAATAAATATATACAAGTGAAAATCAAAGTGGCATTTGATCATGAAGACACATGGAGGAAGTGGGACCCACATATGGCTAGATTTCCCCACTACACTTGGCATCATTCTCTCACCAATTCGAATTCAAGGTGAATGGTAACATACTTGGGGGAGTCCAAAAGGTATTATTCATGGCATGACTCATCCAAGGTCTAAATATAGAGGAATAGTAACTCCCATGGAAGAGGAAGAGGCAATTTGGAGCTAGTGAGACACTTGGGCTAGATTCCCTAGCTCTATGACAACAATGATGAAGATGCTATGACACCTATGACACAAATAAGACCTAAAGGCTGACATATGACATATATGACATGTTAAGGATAAAAATAGACTCCAAGAGGGCGCTCAAGGGTATTAGGGCAGCTAAGATGCTTCCACATGTGATTTGGTGGAAGTGGGAGACTAGGAATTGTTGTACAAGTGGCGTTCTTTGGAATCTCTTCCCAACTTGAGTTGGCATGAGTCTCTTGGAAAGAATTCGACCCATGGAGGACATTATAACTTTATGAATGTCAATAAAAAAGAATGAAACCAACTTTTGATCATTTGTAGAATTTGCAATTGCATTTGTGAAGAGGGAGAGCTAGTGGATGACTAGTTTCTTGCCTTAGCCAATTTTGAGGGTGAAAGATTCCCATCCAACTTGGAAATTGGAAAGGCCATTCAAAACTTTCATTTGGAGCTTTAATGGAGTCTTTATTTGCAGGTGTAAGTTATAGGGCAGCTCATGGTTTCTTCTATTGCAGCTCACTTCTTCAACCATTTCCAGTTTTGATGGCATATTCTTGATCCTTGAGGGAGGGCATTTTTGGTGAGCTATTGTACTCTTAGGGGGAGCTTCTAATGCCCCGTTTATTTTTTAATATGAAGTAAATACTCTTTTATTCATCTCTAGAAAGTTTCAGGTCGAAATTCCAAGTAGAAATGTATAAATCTCATTTTTAATGGAAGAACAATGTCATTTCCCCAATACCTTGTTGTGAACCAATGTATTGATGATGATGGATGATTCTATGATGAATTTGTGATTAATGGAATCCCATGGATGTATTTTACAAGTTTCATGTACTGCACTTGAGCATTTGAAGTATTTTTACTCATTTTAATTGCATTGGGAGAAGAAATAGTGCCATTTCCCCAAGGGTCGAATTGGTGATTTTTGCAGTTGAATGGGAGAGGGTTGGAACAGATGTAATAATCAATTAATGGTGCACATGAGACCTTAATAACATCCTTAATACATTCCCTATCTCCGTTCAGAAATTTTAGTGGGTTTGGACGCAATTGGGAAGCCATTTTCAGTACTTACCCCAGGGGGATTTGAGCCCCAAATTACTAGTAAAATTGCATACTTGGTCCAGAATATTAAGAGAGATTGCACAGGTATTTTGGTTGCCATATGTCATCCCTGAACATAATATTCAAGTCTTAATATCATTCATACACCTTCCTTGAAGATTTGAAGGCATTTGGAGTCAATTTGAGACCTAGAGACCAATACTAGTCAAAGGGAAATCACTAGTAAAGTTACCTACATTGACCAAAATTGAAAGAGTATTTGTAGAAGTATTTTAAAGGTACAAAGGCATCCCTGAAACACATATTTACGTTCTAATATCATTCATTTACCTTCTCAGAAGATTTGGGATCATTTGGGGCAAATTTGGGACCTAGAGATCAAAACTAGTCAAAGGTCGAACCAAGGAAAAAAAAGTGGAAAATTGTCATTTTAATAAAATTCCTAACAAGGGACATTACATAACCCCAGGGGGATTTGAACCCCAAATTACTAGTAAAATTGCATACTTGGTCCAGAAACTTAAGAGAGTTTGCAGAGGTATTTTGGTGGCCATATATCATCCTGAACATAATATTCAAGTCCTAATATCATTCATACACCTTCCTTGAAGATTTGAAGGCATTTGGAGTCAAATCGAGACCTAGAGACCAATACTAGTCAAAGGAAATTATTAGTAAAGTTCCCTACATTGGCCAGAATTGAAAGAGGATTTGCAAAAGTATTTTAAAGGTCCAAAAGCATCCCTGAAATACATATTTATGTTCTAACATCATACATATACCTTCTCAGAATATTTGGGAGCAATTGGAGCAATTTGGGGACCTAGAGCTCAAAACTAGTCAAAGGTCAAACTAGGGAAAAAAGTGCAAAATTGTCATTTTAATAAAATTCCTAACAAGGGACATTACAAAGCCGGTGGTGGATAGTAAGCGGGAGGTTCTTGCGGTAGTGTTGGCGCAAGTGCATCTGGTTGATGGTAATAGGAAGGTGGTGGGGAAGGGGGGGTGTATGGTCACAGAGTGTGACCGTAGAAATGCGTCGGACATGAACGTCCATGTATATGAGGGGATTGGGAGATGGGAACATATGGATATATTTCTCCAGAATGAGTCGTGGGACGCAAAAGGTCGGTACCACCACTCATGGCGGGTGGTGTAGAGCTGGGCGTAGGGTTGTATGCTGCGGTAGTAGCAGGAAGAATATGGACATAGGGGTGGTTATGAGATGCAACATGTCTAATAATGTCCTCAGCAGCGTGGGAAGCGCTAGGTGCTTCCTTCCTGGAGGAATCACCACGAGGAGCATTGGGTGAAATGGAGTAAAGATAGCCTGACTATGCATAGATAAGTTCAAGCTATTGCAATTTAAGTATGGATTCTTCTTCAGTTTGGGGTCGTTTGGATGCCACATCCTTGGTGATAACTGGTATGAGGGACATCAAGAACCAATCTAAAAATATACGGTCATCTAACTTGATCTTACACAAACTACGACGTCTACGCCATTCATGGATATGGTAAGTGATATGGGTAGTCGTGTTCTCTTTTCAAGATAGTAAAATTTCAACACCAGCGTCATAACGGACGTGTAACTGGAAGAACTGCAGAAAATTCCAAGCGAGGGATGTGAAATTGGGTTGCATCCCATGTGGTTGTTCAATGTACCACTTGGTTGCAACGCTAGTGAGTGTCTTTTGTAAAAGGTGTAGGTGGATTGATTCATCCACTATGGAGTTGGAGGAACACCATAAGTGGAAGGACATGATATGGTTTTGGGGGTCCTCACCACCCTTCCCTTCAAACTTTGGGATGTCCGAAGGGATTTTGGTAGGCATGGGAGGCCAGGTAGGTTCATGATGGATTGGATCGTTAGTCAATCAGTCCAGATTAGGAAGGTTGAGACTGGCCATGAATGGCGAACTAGAAGGAGGATGTGACGTGGTCGAAGTGGTCTGCATGCTAGCCATGGCGGTGATCGAGGGGCCACCTCCACCGAGATGTGGGGTAACGACATGTGTCATAATGGGAATCGAGGGACTGCTGGTAAAGGGAGGAGGGATCGAGGTGGAAGGGATAGTGCCCCCAAGGTACTACTGGTGACCAAAGGGACAGTGGTACGAATAGATACGCTCCCAATGGGTATATAAGTAGTGACTGAAATTCCAGGTGTAGGTATTGTAGATGGAATAGCAGGGATGGATGCTTAAATGGTAGCTGGGGTAGTGGTGGAGCCACTGCCATCAATCCCTCCGTAAAAGGGGTTTGGTTTCATAGCAGCCATAGGGCTAGATGGAGCGGTGTATGTGGGTGAGTCTGGATCAGAATCAGATGTAAAATAAGGGGTGTCAGAATGAATATCCAACGACGAAGATGTGCATCTCAAGGGAATGTGACGAGTAGGGTCAAGTGGACCGTACTACAGGGATTGTCCCCATAGGCTCAGAGAGTGTCTCGATAAATCAATGGTCATAGGTGTAAAAGTGCTAAAGGGTTGTGGGGGGTGAAATGCTAAAAAATCCTAGTGCAACTGTGTGTGCAAAATGAGAGCTCATAAAAAGACGACACTCAAGCCAACAACAAGCTCAAAAACACTTGCTATAATAGCATGCTACAAAAAGCGGAGTGACAATAAAATGGTCAGAATATCAACAAGAAACACTCCTAGAAATAAAAATGTAGAATCACTAACCAATGGGGGTTATAGGATCATGCAAACACCTATATAAAAGATATGGAAACAAACAAAAATCGTATCCCCTATAGGGTGATGAAATCCGCAGTTAGGAAATATGAAATGTAGAACCAAATGGCTAAAGGATATCCCTCTATCCAGAGGGATGCCAAGTAAAAGAGTCCTAGGAGAATGGAAACTAAGCTAACCCGTTCATGGCACATCTGGAAAGGTGTCTCGTGGATTCAGTTCTTTGGTCATTGAGCACCTGGTATGGGCGCTAGCATGCACGATGAGAACAACGAGTTGGTGTGCTTCAGTACAGAACAGAGAGCAGTATTCCACTCAGACTTCCGGAACCAGTCTTACCACTTTCCCTCCTAAGGGTGAGGCCCTTCGACAAATCATTCTCAACTGTACCAATAAATAATAGGGGATTTTGGATCCCTAAAGGACAACAAACTATGTCTCAAATGTGTATGAAAAAGAGGGTGTTATTTGCATGCCTAACCCCAATGTCCTATCTAGCTACAAAGTTGTTTTTTTGTTCCCAAAGTGGGGTTAATGTGTGTTTTAATTAAGTTAATTTTCATTCTCACTTAAATTATGGAGAGTGTGTGGGTGAAAAAGTGGTGTAAACCCAATATCGCCAGTGATAAATGCTGAAAATAAACAACTGGGATCGAAAATAAAAGTACTAACAGTTATAGCATGTAAATAAATGAACTTACTGAAAATATGATGCAAGAGATAGCCATACAATAAGGAGGTATGCAAAGTGAAATGTACCAAGTTCTATAGCAAGCAAACAACAGAAAAGTACCAATAACAAAATGGATGCAGGAAAACAGGAGGTTGTTTGGGAAAGAATAGTGGTAAAAAGGGTTGCAGGACCGTGTGGTTGTGAGGCAAAAAGATGCGGTCTGGGCATTGCAGGCTGTAGAAAAAGTCGCACCAAACAGAAAGTAGAAACATGAAATAGGGCATGGGTTACAGGCTCAGAGGTGTGCTCACGGCGCGGGTTTTAGGGTCAAAAGCGTAGTAAGGGTGCGGATTGCAGGATGGTAGGCACACGGAGGGCATGACTCAGAGGCCCGAAGGTGCACAGAGTGTGCTTCTTTCTGACCTGAAGGCGCGCATAGCGCACGGCTTACATGTCGAAAAACGCGCTCTGAGCACGAGTTTCGGGCCAAGAGTCACGCTGGGGAGCGCGGGTTTCGGGCCGGAAGTTGCGTTCAGGCCGTAGGTAAATGGAAGAAATTCGCGGGCCAGGGCGTAAAAATGGAAGAAATGGAGGGAACTACGAAGGCAAGGGCTAGATCTGCAAGTAGAGGGCCTACAGGTAGGCCTGAAAAGTAAAATGCAAGCAAAATAACAAATACAAAACTTAAAATAACTTAAACCAAAGATCGATGAGAATCGACCCGGTGGAGTCGCCAAATCTGTAGCTAATTTTTTCACACCAGCCTGTGCAAAAGGGCACCTACAAAGGATGATAGAACCCTTAGTAGCAGACTCAAACATAGATAAATAATTATGTGTGAGTGCAAATAACAATGAAAATAAATCTAACTAATTACTGCAGTAAAAGCAATAAATAGATCGGAACCCATGAAGTATTTTTGTAATATTGTGCAAATAAGGGTTTACAATAAGAGTTACCTGAGAATGTGAGTAGATATGGGCGCTCGCATCCGTACGAAGAGTAGCGCCCCGAGTCTCCAGAGTTCCTTTCTTTTCTCCAAATGCTCAAGAAGTGGCCAAGACTCAACAGAATGGGAAACATAAGCTCAAGGTGATGGGCTAAAGTTCAACAAGAATTTCAGGAGCATGAGGGTATGAAGAGTTGATCATGGATGTGAAATGGGGGCCTTCCATCACCTTTTTATAGTGATTTTGGGTGTTGGAGTATTGACCGATGGTTTTGGGCAACCAATAGTATTGGTTTGTGGTATTTAATGTTTTCCCTCTTTTTTAATTTTATTTTGACTTTTTCCTCTTTTTCATTTTCTTTTTTGGGGATTTTAACACTTTTGGGATATTATCATTTTTTGAAGGATTTTCATTAATTGAGGGGGGAAATAATGATTTTTTTCCCATTTGGTTACCAATTTAGGGTTTTTTGGGTTTTGGAGGCCAAAAATGTAGGAAAAAGTGGTAAATGGGTTATGAACAATTTTTGGGTGTTATAGTAGGCATGCATTTTGATTAGTGATATACTATTTTTTCCTGATAGCCTAATTCTCTGTCCTTGATTTCATGTACCATTGTTTGATGTTTGACATTTACTAATAGAATTGTTAGATCACATTCAAATTATGGAGCACTATTGAGGTGTGTGAAGCATTTGTATTGATCGTTGGCAATTTTCACTTCTTAGAGCATCTACCTTGATTCTTCTTTCAATTTGCTTTATAGCTATGATGGAAACTCCTTTTGCTTCCTTCATATGTGTGTATTTTATGATTGGATGCCATCTCAACATGTGTTCTTGGTTCATTTGGATCACCCTCATGGAGATTTGAGAATTGCTTACAACTTTGTTGGATTCATTCAGTGCCAATGTTAACATCTGCTACATTATATTTTGGAGATTGTTGTTTTCCTACTTGCTCAAAATCTAGTTCAACATAGAGATGCTACACATTAAACACTTGATTGTGCATCCTTTGCATTTTCCCTCTATGTTATGAGCTCAAGATGTTGGCATTAAGGGTTTGGGGGAGATTCTAAGATCTCCTTTCTTCTCTTTTTCTTTTCACTTTTGGAAATACTCAATCATATTAAAAATTATTCTCAAAGGGGGGCTAACATATTTTGACATAAGGAATTAGTTTAAGTGGTCTTAGATCAAAGTGCACTTTTAGTGTTTGTTTGTAGTCTTGAGAATTTCAAAGTTTGAAAGATAGTTTCCTTCCTTGAGAATTTCAACCATGTAAATCTTGATGCCTAGATCTTTATCCATGTATAAGCATTTTCCTTAAGATGTTCAAATGTTCAAATTATATAAATATATATAGTTTTTAAAAAATGTCAAAATTAAATATGATATATTATTATTGTTATGATATATTATTATGACAAAATTAAATAAATTCAGCAGAATTACTGTTAAGAGCATTGAATCTTATATGCTATGAAGATTTTGTACAAGATTAAGATTATTCTAAGGATACAAGATTATTATTCTAATGATACATTGTCGAGAAAATATACTCTAATATCCTCTGAGCTCAACAATGTCTATGCGAAGCTCATGAATGTGTGAGGAGCGTTGCATTGGAAGAGCATAACTCTAAAGAGAACTATAGAGAAACAAACACTCGTAAAAGCATTGCAAAATCTGTTTTATTGAAAATGTCATATGGAGCACTTAAATATATAACTATTGATTGCATTAAACATAAATAACTTAAACTCGGCAGATTTTGACTCTGGAGTCTGGCCTGAGTGACTGTCACTCAGTAGTCAATCCAGTAACAGTAAACATGCCGCTCTATTATTTTCGAAACTATGGAGAACCAGGGAACGATGCTTAGAAAAACCTAAGTAGATTGGTTTAAGTACTTGGTCTAAGAATGCAATAAACAGAGGAGCGAACGCTAGTGGAGAATGCTGGGACCAGCAATTGGGACACCCGAGGGGAGAGGTGGAAAGCTCAACTGGGGATGGGGAAGATGAAGAGGAGGGAAACTCGACACTGGACGGGGATGGGGAAGATGAAGAGGAGGGAAACCTGACACAGGACGAGGATGGGGAACATGAAGAGGGGGCAAACCCGACACTGGAGGGGGATGAGGAAGATGAAGAGGGGGCAAACCCGACACTGGAGGGGGATGGGGAAGATGAAGAGGAGGGAAACCTGACACAGGACGAGGATGGGGAACATGAAGAGGGGGCAAACCCGACACTGGAGGGGGATGAGGAAGATGAAGAGGGGGCAAACCCGACACTGGAGGGGGATGAGGAATATGAAGCGGGGACAAACCCGACACTGGAGGGGGATGAGGAAGCTGCAGCGGGGACAAACTCGACACTGGAGGGGGGTGTGGAAGGTGAAGCGGAGGAAAACCCGACACTGGAGTAGGATGAGGAAGATGAATCGGAGGAAAACCCGACACTGGATGGGGATGAGGAAGTTGAAGAGGAGGAGAACCTAAACCTAACTCTGGTTTTGGCAGAGGAGGAAAATTTGCATGTGGAAACGACACATCCATGCCACTTGAAGATCTTTCGCTAACTTCATGCAGTAATACACGGCCGGATCGCAACGCTTCGTGATCCGACAAGCCAGTGATATCGCTGTGAGAACACAACTTACTTTGCGAACGATATGATAATGAAGGAAACGTAAAGGTGAGAATTCCATGGCAGTCTGATGTTAAGGTCAGCTGGTCCGACGATGAGATGACGGGGAATGGCACGTTGCATTTCTCTATGGGGCTGCTGAGGAGCCGAGCTGAGCAGTACCCCTTGAGAATGGAATTATGATCAGCTGAGGAGGAGAGTAGATTAGATGATATAATAGAGCCGGGAAACTCCACTTTGAATTCTCCATTTTCATCGGTTTCTCCTTCAATGGAAAGCAGCTGACCAGCGCTCGTTTTCCTGTTGAGGCCGCGGTTACACTCTACAGCAACCGCAGCACCTGTAGATATACATTGTACAATTCATTTCAACATCATACCATAGCAACATACAGAAAGAAGTTGGGTGTTTTTACAGTTAAGTGGATCTACATTTGTATAAAGTGAGAAAAACGATCTTACCAGATATGATATTACTGGAGTCAGAAAAACTCATTTCATCGGAGCTGCAGGCATCGCAAACTACTTTGCCCTTGAAGACAACAGATATCGGTTTCTCTTGAGCTCCATAGCTTGCAGAAGCTAAGCTGCAAGTATAGACAATACCAATCAGAATTGCACATACAACCTTCTGTTTCGACGCCATGTGAACTCCAACTCCAACTGAAACTGATGTAGCTCGAAGCCTCTCTCTGGTTATCTTATAGACATTGCTATCATCCACGCAGAGTCAGGATTCTTGGTCGGTTCGAAAATATGTGTATACGGTATACCTACAATTGAAGGTTCGATTCGTTTGAAAATTTGTCCCTTTAGTGAGGTACAACCATGAAGTATCACAGCCAAGTTTGTCTTATTCCTCTGCGTTTCCGTGCAATCCCAAGTCATCAAATTTGCTTGATTGTCAAAATAAACCTAATTTTTATGTACATTATCACAACAGGCCGTTGATTTTTAACCTACATGATACCAACTCTTGTACGTCTTAATAGCTTCATCTTCTCACCGAATCATAGTTTTTTTCAAACTTTGAATCGATAATTCCGGTTGTAATACATTTGACAAAATGTTTTTTTTTAATTGAAACTCTCAAATTATTTTTTATTTTTAAAATAAAAATATTTTAATTTTTAATAATAATTTATTTTTTTCCTTTTTACTATTATAATAAATATTTTTTCATTATAGATATATCAATTGAAAAAATGTCCAAAAATAATTCATAATAGTTAAAAAAAATCATCAACCAATATATATTAAAATGTTTATTCATTTCTCCTACCTAAATATATCCTTAAACAATTGTGAAAGCCAAGAAGAGTATCCTGAAACCCTAGCACGAGAGTGGGCTGAGGGCGGCCTGCCCATGGTTAACAACTCATACCCATGGGTACTACACACTCAAAAAGAAATTAACATTAAAAATAACTAGACATCAATTTCATGCAATATTTTCACACTCTATCGCAGGTCAAATACGATCTAAAATACAAAAAATGTTCTATAAACCATCAAATTCCAATAATCTCACTAATGATTCCTCCATCATATTATGATGTAACGCTTTAACATTTTATACTAAAATTTCTTTCATTATAAATTAATTTCACTAAGTCATTCCTCCATCATGATATAATGTACCACTTTAACTTTTCTATGGTTAATGATTAACTTTTCATAAAAAAATTTATAGGGTAATAATAATAATAAATTTCTTATATAATAATAATAATAATAAAAAATTCATTGTGCATTCAAAATCAATTAACAAGCTTGAAAAATGTGTGTTTCTTCTCCATTCATTTGTTTTCTTCTCCTTAGGTTTGTTGGATAAATTGTAGTAGAAAACACTCTCGTTTTCACCTTTAACTCGAGCATATATCTCCTTGGGTCAAGGGCATTGACATTTCATGTATGTGGAACTTCGGTCACCTTCAAAAAAATCAACTTGCAAGATTAGCAAAGTGCTAGAAGGGTTTCAAGGTTTTTTTTTGTTTTGTTCTAGGCTTTGTCCGTGTAAAGAGAGATTCCTTCTTTACTAAAAAAATTAGTTGGCATGATTTCCTCCTAGTTTGCTTCCAAATTGCTTGTTTATGTTTGCATTAAAAATTCAAAAGAATAAGTAGAATTTTTCTTGCAATTGGATCTTAAAGCTTGCTTGCTTGATCATTTGAAAAGAAGATTCAATGAAAGTTTATTTTGAATGCCTAAATGCTAGCTTGGAAAAATACTCACAAAGAAAATATTCTTGGCTTCAATGAAGCCTTTAATTTCTTGTTTGTTTGAGTGTTGGCTTAAAGGAATATATACATATAAAACATTGCTATGTGATCCAATCTTGAAAACTTTCTTGAACCGTATCAAAATTTTATATATATTTGCATAAATGCTTCTTGAATAAACAGTGTGTCTGTTTAAATTAAACTTGTTGGAAGTTTAAACATCGAATGCTTATTTAAATAATTTTTTTCTCTTGAATGCTTGCATGATTGTTTGAAGGTTTGCTTGAATAAACATTGACAGTAGAAAACTGAATGCTTGAGCATTTAATCTCTTGCTTGAGTAAAGAGTAAAAAATTACTAGAGAAAAAATAAATGCTTAAATTGCTTGATGTGGTTCTCCCTCTTATATACATAAACAAGACAGTGTGTTACTGGTAGAAGTAACATGCATGATGTACAAGCTCTGATATTAGAA